>CM060306.1:90754616-90789616 GCA_030674185.1 Monoplex corrugatus
GGCATACAATGATACATGATGGTGGGTCTTTTCATGTTTCCATACACTATGAGACACTGACTTATCCTCTTGTCTTGGAGCTTTAACGTTTATATACATGATGAATTGCGTGTGTTTATACACGAAAGCCTCATCATCAACACGTGCCACAAACCCTCTCAAAATCCTTCTGCATCCAAAGGAACCCGACGGTCGCACCAGCAACCACCTTTCCAACTGCAGGACACTATATATAGACAAAAGTCTTTCTTCCCCAGGACCATAACCAACTGGAACAGCCTTCCTGCTGAGGTTGCTCTCAGCCCAACCCTGGAAGGCTTCAAATCCCAAATCTGATCCCACACCCCTCCCCCCTGTCCCCACCCCCCAACACCCCCTGGCCCAGCAAACTCTACCTCAGGAAACTTAAAACTACACATAAACCCTCCTTAGTTATACTTATAGTCTACAGAATATTCACAATGATGAAGGTGGTAGCCAAGGGAAAGAAGACGACGACGAAATGAAGTGATCGAAGTGATCTTTCAAGCACAGAGCTCTCTGTCTTTTCTTTTCTTTTTTTCCCCCTTCTGTCTCATAATTCTAAATTTTGACTGTCTTGCCTATTGATTTTCTTTCTAACTCTGTCACATTGTCAGTCCATCCTCCCCCTTCTCTCTCTTTGTTGTCCAATGGTCTCTTACACATGCACACACATTCTCTCTCTGTATGTAACACACACACACACACACACACACACACACACACACACACACACACACACACACACACACACACACACACACACGCACAAAGAGACTGATAGATGCTCCATGATTTAGAAGAAATGCTCAAGCTTATGCATAATCATGTCTGCTAGACTGACCCAGAATTGGGGTCAGTCTGTCCTCCCCTCTCTCTTTCTCTCTCTGTTGTCCATTGGTCTCTTGACACTCATACACACACATTCTCTCTCTCTGTATCTACACATACTCGCTCACACAGACACACATAGACACAGACACACACACACAGACACACACACACAGACACACACACACACACACACACACACACACACACACACACACACACACACACACACACACACACACACACACACACACATACACAGACTGATAGATGCACCATAATTCAGAAAAAAAAATGCTCAACCTTATGCATAATCATTTCTGCAAGTTTAACTTAGTAATTTACAGTATAGTTCTTTCTCTGCCTTTTTTCAGTGACAAAGGTTAAGTTCTGATCCTTGAGTGCTGCCATTTGTGTCCCCCCTCCCTCTCCCCAGGATAGACTGTTTTCCCTGGGTAAACTGGCCTGTCCAGTTTGTCTAGTCACACAGTGTGGAGCCGCCTTTGGGTTATAGGACCACAAGAGATCAGAGGGAAGTGAACTTGGGGAGGGATCACACACACACAGAGTGACACATGCGCGCACACACACACGGAGAGAGAGAGAGAAAGGTCCTTGATATTCAAGGTTGAAAATTATAAAGAAAAGCATCAATTGATCAGACGTTTAGTTTTACACTTCCAGTCTGCCTATGCTGTAAACTAATAAATGTTTTGTTTTGTTCTCTCACACTCATTGCTATTATTTCTTAAAGTAAAGAAGGATTGCTGGAAGCAACAGGTAGAACACTAAAATCTTGCTAGTTTTGATGACAAATTGCTGGAAGAGCAGTAGTGAAACTGAAAGGGTTAAAAGAATACGCTGAGACTTAACAAAACAGCAATGCAAGTAATCTGTGCTGTAGTTGTGTGAACTTGCTTTAGTTATGTTGATTTGAACTGTAAATCCACTTATAATAATGTGTAATTGAACATTGTTACTTATGTAATACAATCATGAAAATATTATCATTGTAATGTACATTAATGCCAATGCCTCAGTTAAGCCTGGTATCTGAGTTTAAGACAACCTTCTTCAGTTAAAATCTGGTGTCTGTGTTTAATACAACCTGCTTCAACTACAATGTGGTGCCTGTATATCACTATATGACATCCTGCTTCAACTAAAATTTAGTGTCTGTGGGGATGCTGGAGGCTCTTTCAGTATAAACATTATCCCTGCTTTCTGGAAATTCTGTGCTAGAAATTTCCTCTTTTCTGTCACACTCTTTGTTTCTCCCTTGCTCCTTTGCTTTCTGTCATTTCTTCTTTATGTTCTGCCATGCTGGTCCATTCACCTGTATGTGTTCTGTAAAACTTTGTATTCTTTCTCTTAGGATTTGATAATTGGTATATGTGTTAAGTGCATTTTTCCGCTCTCTAAAGGAAATGTGATGTGCAGAAGAGTTTTACTTTTAGGCAGTTTAGACTCGTTTTATTAATTGTTTCATTGTGCTTAGTTATGTTTTACATCATATTCAATTTCAAGTTTACTTTTTACATCCCTGGATGATGTGGTCAGTGCCAGAGGCAAATCCTTAGATTATGTGCATGAATGCATTATATCATTGTACTTGATTTTCTTTCCAGTTTTTTTTTTCTTTCTCCTGTGAGGTAGGGTGTACTTTTTGAGATGGTTGTAGTCCTGATAAGGCTCCGGGCAGTCCAACTGGGCTTAAAACAACAATAACATTAACAGTAAGAATAACTAA
This sequence comes from Monoplex corrugatus, assembly GCA_030674185.1. Classification (NCBI taxonomy): domain Eukaryota; kingdom Metazoa; phylum Mollusca; class Gastropoda; order Littorinimorpha; family Ranellidae; genus Monoplex; species Monoplex corrugatus. The sequence continues at coordinate 90,757,219 of CM060306.1, forward strand.
AATTTGGTGTCTGTATTTAATACAGCCTTCTTCAACTAAAATCTGGTGCCTGTGTTTAAGATAGCTTCCTTCATCTAAAATCTGGTGCCTGTATTTGACTTTGATAGCCTGTGCCCGAAGGAATGGTAACTGCCCATACCTAGTGTAAGATACCCTAAAAGCTTTCCTCTTGATCTTGTTACACAATTGGCTTAACTGGTCCCCTGTAGTGACTGTACTGTTTGACTGGAGTGGGGGAGGAAGAAGACATGCACAGACATTGTGATTACTTTGATTAACTGATCGTTGAAAAATTGGTCCGAAAAGACTAAATTGAAATGCAGTGCTTCTTACTTATGTTTGTGAATCTCTGCCTTGATTTAAATCAAAATATTTTTACCTGCAAAGACCCCAAAATCTAAGCCTGTTGATATGGTACTTGGGTTAGCTCTAGCTTTCAGTTTGGAGATTGTCACAAGTTAGTGGCAAGCAGCAGCCAAGCTTAGATTTACATGTCAGACTGTTTTGATTGTTTAGAACAGAAGTCAGGAAGCTACTTTCATGGTATATATGTGACTACCTAATATTTTTCTGTTTTTTTTTTCCTTTTTGCTCTTTAATGAGATGCATTTTAAAGGACAAGTTTAACAATTTTTGTCCTTCGGTGAAATTGCTCACTTGTTTTACAATCGCCTATATTTGTCATATTTTTTAACATAGGCTGTTGATAGTGTTAGGATTAACGAAAGTGCCTAACATTCCTATGTCAGAGGTATTCCCCTCTTATTTCCTCCTTCCCCAGTTAAGTCATACATTGAGCAATTTCATCACAGCAAGTGTTCTCCTTTTCCTCTTAATCAAGTGCTTTGTTCAGTAAAGGCTAAAGCAATGATGTCGTTTTGTAGTAATTAACATCATAAATGTGTCAGTCATCATTTATTGTAATATTTGTAAATTTTTCATCATTAAACTATTTAAAGCATACATAAGTAGTAATTTCCACCACCCCACTCCTACATTTGTTAAACTACACCTTCTGTTTAATGTTTAAAGTTTTGATCTTTTTCCTTTGAGATAGGTAACATTTCTTTTTCATACTTACATTGGAAAAACTTATAACTGTAGGCTAAAGTCTAAAGCCAGTAAAGGACTGAAGGTTTGAGTACATTTATATTTTATTTTTTAACACTATGTGTTAGCAGAGTTTGTAGCCCAGTTGATTAGATAACATGTCTAAAAAGTGAAAGGTCTTGGGTTTGATCCATGGTTGCATAGGGATTTTTCTCCTACTCCTCTAGATCTTGAATCATGGTCTGGGTACTAGTCTTTCAGATCAGATGATAAATGGTGGTTGGGAAGCATATACTTTGCATGAAAGATCTCACAGTAGTAAAAGAGTTGTTCCCAGACAAAATTCTACCTATAGGAAAAAATATGCTTTGATAGGCAAGCAAAAATGTGCAGGTATGGGGTAAAAAAAAAAAAAAAAAAAGCAGAGAAGAAAATCTGTTGTGCCCAAAGGACCCCCCCCCCCCCCCCCCTAACCTTATAAAAAATAAAAAGAAAAGAAAAATTCCAGTTTGACCTTAGTTCTTGTAGTTGAAACTTTGTAATCAGAAACTGACTGTACCTCAAGATCTCATCGTAAGCATAAACTGACTGTACCTCAAGATCTTGTCACATGCTTATGATATATACCATAATTATTGTGGCTCCTTCCATCTTGTGGAATTTGTGGTGTTAGTGGACATGAAAGATTGAAACACTCTTTTTTGATAAACGGAAACTTATGTCTTCACTATTGAGGCTAGAGAATGACTACACTGTACACATGTGTATAGAAATCAGATCTGTGATAGTTCTGTGTGTCTGTTTCAGTCATGACAGAGGACAGCCATTTGAATTCCAGATTGGCGTGGGGCAGGTGATTCAAGGCTGGGAGAAGGGCCTACTGGACATGTGTATGGGAGAGAAGAGAAAACTGATCATCCCCGCACATTTGGCTTATGGGGATCAGGGAGCAGGTTGTGATAGATTAAAAGAGAGAGAGAAAGTGTTTGTGTGACTCTTAATCTGTGTGTGTGTGTGTGTGTGTGTGTGTGTGTGTGTGTGTGTGTGTGTGTGTGTGTGTGTGTGTGTGTGTGTTTTGTGTTATATTTTGAACGATGTTATTTTCATGTCATTTTCTGTAAGGAGAGAAAACCCTGCTATAATAAAAATTAACATTCTGAGTTGCTGTAGCCTCTCTCTCTCACTTGCACTCTCTCTCTCTCTCACACACGCACACACACACACGCACGCACACGCACATATGATATGCACAAACACGCATGCACGTGCACACACACACACACGCACCCCACACACACACACACACACACACACACACACACACACACACACACACACACACACACACACACACACACACACACACACACTTAATTTAATTGGAGAAAATCATTACTATGCAGAATATAGATTTTTCTTTTGGGACGAGTTTAAATGACTTTGGTTGCATTTTTATGTATTTGCTCCTCCTGAAGTTATCTGTATTTTGTGGCAAGTGGTTCTAATACCTATTTTTGATTTTGTTTACTGTTATTCTAGATGAATTATTTTCTATTTTGATATTGTTTGTTGTTATTCTCATGAGTCATGTAACAAAGATTCTATTAAGAATAATCATGATAAGGACAAGGAACAGATTCAAAAGAGAAATAGCAGAAGAACAATGGGGATTTGTCATAGGAAAAGGTACTATTAATGCCATATACATCCTAAGAACTCTCATAGACTGGTAAGTTGAATTGAATAAGGATTTCTATTTGTTTTGTTGATTATACCAAGGCTTTTGATCAGGTAAAACACAAAGAATTGATCAACCAACTAGAAAGGCTCAGTGTAGAGGAACGGATCTGAGGAATATGTATTGGGAACAAACAGAATCAATGAGAGTAGAAAATGATATAAGCTCTGTCCAAAATATCGAAAGAGGGGTTAGGCAAGGGCGTGCTCAGTCACCAGGTCTGTTTTCACTTTACAGCAAAACCATCTTGAGAAATCTGAAAGAATGCCCTGGGATAAATGTTGGAGGAAAAATGATAACCACTCTTTGTTATACTGATGACACCGTTTTAATCACAGACCTACAAAATCTTGTGACTATAATAGAAATAGAAAGCAGAAATAGAGGGCTCGAGCTAAATAGCAAGAAGACTGAAGCTATGGTAATCAGTAAAAATCAAGAAAACCCCTCATGCAAAATAACAGCAAGTGACACCGCATATAGACAAATTGATAAGTTTAATTATCTGAGAACAGTCATTTCACCAGACGGCAACGCACATTAGAAATAACCAACAGAATCAGCCAAGTTAAACAGCATTCAAGACAATGAAAAGTGTTCTTACAAACAAATGCTTATCATTAACAATAACATCAGGAAGAGAGTTCTTGAGTGTTATATAGAACCGATATTGTTGTAAGATGTGAAGCGTGGACAGTCAACTCACAAAGTCGAACAAGATTGAGGTAGCTGAAATGTGGTTTCTAAGGAGAATGTTAAGAGTTCCATGGACAGTAAAGAAAACGAATGAAACAGTCTTGAAGGAGGCAGACACAAAAAGAATATTAATGAAGAAGATTTTAATAAGAAAAGACAAGCAACACTTATAGGGCATTTTATGAGGCAAGAGAGATTGGAGCACCTGGTCACAACAGGAAAGCCTGAGGAAAAAAGAGCACCTGGTAGGCCCAGGGAGAAACTGTTGGACGGACTTGCGGAGTGTATGAAGACAGAGAGGGTGTGAGATGTACTTGTAGTGACAAAAGATAGATTTGTATGGAGGGCCATGATCACTGACACCATGCGGCAGGGCACATGGTGATGATGATGCATCTCATCTGATTGCATCTCTACCATCTCCATCCAAGGATAGAAGAGAAGAAGAGTTGAATTTTTTTTTTTGTGGAGGGGGGTGGAGGAGAAGAGAGAGAGTGAGGAGAGAGAGAGAGAGAGAGAGAGAGAGAGAGAGAGAGAGAGAGAGAGAGAGAGAGATCAAATATATATACAATACCACACATAAATTGAAAACTGTTCAAACACGTTTGAACAGGCAGATATGAATATGATGCATGTTATAGGTTATGACTAAGTAAAATTGGTGACATTGTGCCTCTGTCTTTCCACTCATGTCAGTGTCGTTATATTTTCAGTTATATCATTTTCTTGTGTGTGTCAGTCACATGAAAAATAAACTTTGACACGAATGTTTCTTTTGTCAGTGTTTGAGGTTTGAAGCAAAGCTTTCATAAGTACTTGAACAAATTCTGTTAGAAATTTAACAGTTAAATAAGTGCATGTGTGACAGTCATACAAAAATTCATGTTCATTTTCAACTTGTATCCTGCAAAATATACCTGATTTTTCTTGGTCATGATCACTGTAATAGTATGTATTCTTACAGAGTGGATGTACATTAATCAGTATGTATCCATGTCAAGAATACATTTTTCTTTTTCAAATACAGTTTTATATGATCTGTAACTTTCGTACCTGTCATGATCTTGGCTCCAGCCCAATAAACAACTACAACCCTCTGTCTGAATTCACTCTGGAAAACTTTGACATCTCCTACACCATGCTGCAACATGATATTGACTCCATTTTCACATAATATTTTCCTTTTGTGACCAGTACACATTTTCTTACCAATCCTATCTAATTCATGAAGCATTCTATAATCTTTGTATACTAAGCTTTCAACATTCATTTTTAATAATTTCAACCAGCACCTTAAGCGATCAAAACAGGAGTTTATATACAATGGATATCTACCAAAATCTCCATGTACCATCTTATGTCATATGTGATATCCTGATAGGTACACCAAAGAACTTTTTGCATACCATCATATGAGCATTTCTGTTTGGTCCACTCTTTTTATTTCCTGTGTTTGAGATGACTACAACAGTGCACTGTATCTCAACATCAAACATTTTAAAGAAATTACTCATTGTTTCTAAAATGCTGTGTTTAGCTCTATAACTGCTCTCATGCCTTTTGTTCCTCATGCTAAGTATGCAGCACAGAGAGAGAGAGAGAGAGAGAGAGAGAGAGAGAGAGAGAGAGAGAGAGAGAGAGGAGAGTGTGTGTGTGTGTGTGTGTGTGTGTGTGTGTGTGTGTGTGTGTGTGTGTGCTGTGAAGTATCGGTGATAATTTGTCTAGAAAAAGTTGTCAGTTCATTTTGATCCCTTGTGAGTTTTGTACTTATGGTAAGCTCACAAAAGCATGTTGCATAATAAGAATCATTTCTCAGGGAAATTTTATTGATTTTCATTCCTGTTGATGTTTAAGCTGTCTAACATTTATACAGTTGTTCATTACTGAATTCTCACAAATGAAGCACACAACATCAAACAATAACGATTCACATTCTATATTTGTCTCACAGTCATATTTTGTTTAATGTCTCACATTTATATTTGTCTGTTGTCTCATGGTCTCTATGCATTGTGTTGTCCTCATGTGTGTGTGTTGTGTGTGTTGTTTGTGTGTGTGTGTGTGTTTTGTGTGTGTGTGTGTGTGTGTGTGTGTGTGTGTGTGTGTGTGTGTGTGTGTGTGTGTGTTGTGGTGTGTGTGTGTGTGTGAGGAGAGAGGGGAGAGAGTGTTCATGTGCATATTATTTTCCATGTGTACATGTATAAATATGGTATCTTCCTGAACATGTACAGACACATGACACAGTAGTTAACTGCTGTTGCACTATGGTATACATGATTGTTTGCATGTAATGGATAAGATACATGCATGTATCGTATTAAGCATGACTGAGGGGGGGGAAGTCATTTATAAGGTATAAATATTGTGTACTTTTTGTGATGGTTTGCAGGAAAGATGATTCCTCCTAAGTCCAGCTTGACATTTGAGGTGGAGCTGTTGGACATTAAGGATGGTTCTCCTCCTCCCAATGTCTTCAAAGAGATTGATTCCAATGAAGACAAACTTCTGTCCCAAGATGAGGTAATTGTCATCACCAGATCTTTTCAAACTTTAATTGGATTGAAGAAAAATGTAAATTTTTATATGGCATTCCAAGTAATAAAAATATTTTACCTGCAGTATGAATTATGAAGGTTGACTGAATATGTTTATCACAGTTTGTTTCTAGTTCGGTTGTTTATAATTTCTCCATGCTGTCAGCAGCTCTGAATTTGTACTCAGTGAGTAAGTCAGCTGCACAGTTGATTATAAAATTAGCTCCCAGTAACATTCCAAATACTTTATTTAGTGCACTCACTCTGCCGTAACCAACTTGTGCAATATGGCACACTGTTTGCTCTGTTTTTGGCCAGTATTTGCCCAAGATTGTCGAGATTGCAGTGTATAGCTGACTCCAGAGAGTACCACATAAGCCATAGGTCATAAGAAAATGTATTTTTTCTTCATCTTTTCCTGGCCATGATCTGAGCAAGCAAGTTGCATGTCATGAAGCTGTCGATCCAAGCTTGAAAATTCGTCGATTTGCATCCAGTTTGGTACCCTCATATTCAATCTTTGATGTCTCAGTGTGATCTTGCTCCTGGGTTGCACTGTTACCCTGCCTACCTGCCCTGTGGCAAAGCAAGACATATGTTTTTTTGTTCTTTTCTCCTAGCTTGGTGTTTTCATTCCACTGTGGCATTCAAATGCTGGGAACTGATAGGTACTTCTCTTGATGCATCCTGTCTAATGAGGGATAGATTGGATTTTTGTTCCCATGACTCGGATTCTGATAATTCCTCCTCTGCTGGTAATGATCATCAACAAAAATAGAATCATGTGCATCAAGATAAATCTCGGAGCTTCAATGCTTCTAGGAGGTGTAGGTGCCATGTTACCCAAATTTCCATCATTTGCTGATGATAATTTTATCTTGTTGCTTCTTCCCAACAGGAAGGTAATACTTGTAGTATTTCCCTGGTCACTTGGAGGGGTGATCAGAAGGAGGATAGATAGAAAATCATAGCTGCCCCATCACGCTCTGAAGACATATGTACTGGGAGCCAATCAATCAGTCCCCCTGCACTTACAAGCGCCAGGGGCTGTGATGCCTACTCTGTCAAACTTAGTGCCATTGTATGTATTCTCTACTGCAACCTTTACAGGTCCTTGCAAGACCCTGGATCCATTTTTGGGCCCAGTGGTCTCCAGAAGGCCTACATGGGCTCTACACATTAAATACAAATACACCTTGCCCCTCCCCTGCTTCCGCACCTGTGAAGTGGAGCTTTGCTTCTCCGAGCACTGAGGAAGTGAGTGCACATCCTCCCTGTATGAGCCGTCCTAGCAACAGCTTCCCTATTTTTTCTGTGTATCCCTTCTGTGTTTTTCATTCCCCTGCAATAGATCCATTATGGTCTCTGACCATCATGGTGCCCTCTGAGGTTGGTATGCAACTCAGAGCTCCCCCATGACACCATTATGACAGTAGCAAACTCCAGCAACCTTTGCCAACAACATGCTCAGAGTTCTGGAATTGTGTGCATTCTTTAGGTTTCAAACCGACTTCCAAAAGTGTGAACTCTCTCCGTCCTTGTCATTCAAATTCTTGGGCATGAGATTCTAAATGCTATCCATGAGAGTCTCCCCAAATCCTAAGTTCAGAAATTGCGACTGAAGCTAGATAGTCTCTGGTCCCACCCCTCAGCCATGGCTAGGGAAGTTTTATCTCAACTGGACTTCATGGAATCCCTAGCTTCAGTCATACCACTGGGCAGGGTATGCAGACACCCAGAAGGCCTTCAGGAACCACTCGTGCCAGTTCACAGGCGGCTGAGACCATGTCATTGATTTGGGACACTGGTTTTGGGAAGCAACCCAGAAATGGGTATTAGCTCCTGCCCTGCCAAAGGAAGCTCAGACAGCCCCACCCCCTTCCAAACTAGCCTTATACATGGACCCTTCATGCATAGGCTGGGGACTCAAGTGTGCACAGCCCATGCCTCTTGGATATGGTCCCGAGATAAAGCACACCTTCACATTAGTGTGCTTGAGATGGAAGCAGTATCTCATGCTCTACTCAAGTTCACACACTTTGTTCAGGGCAAATCAGCCAAGTTGTTCATAGACAATACAACTGTCACAATCTTCAAGCCAAAAGGCTTCTGAGGTGTTGCCAGTCAGCTTGGGTCACTATATCTGCTGTTCACATCAAGGGAAAAGCCAGTGTTATGGCTGACCAACTGAGCAGGGCATCTCCATCATCCAAAGAGAATGGACACTAAATCAGCCAGCACTACAGGGAGTCTGAGACAAATGGTTTGTCCCACTGATCGATCTCTTTGCAACCAAATTAAACAAGAGGTTACGATCTACATTTCTCCGGCTCAAGACCCAGAAGCCCTGGCAGTGGACGTTTCTCTCTAGACTGGGCTCCCTTAATCAGCTATGCTTGTCTCCCCCTCCCCTGCCTCTTCAAAGTAATCAGGACAGCAGGGGAAGAAAAGGTCTGCATGATTCTCATAGTGCCCCTCTGGCACTATCAGCCAGGCTTTCTGGACTTACGTCGCTATCTTACGTATATCCACTAGAACTGATCCCGAGCCTGGACCTTCTCAGGCGACCTTACTCAGGCGACCTTACTCAGGGATCCTCCATACCATCCCAGCCATGCTTCACTTACATATATGTTCCTGGTTGAGATGGCTCTTTTGGTACAGGTTCAACAAAGTTACACCTCATTCCCCTTCCCGTGTAGAGCTGGCCATTTTCCTGGCTCACTCTTCAGCTCAGAGGGCTATCTTCCAGCAGTATGCGGGCTTACAGGGCTGTAATCAGCATTACCCTCCAACAACTAGGGGTACAACTCAGTCAAGATGACTTGCGTCTCAGGTTTCGAGGGGATTAGCGGCTCAAGAGACCAAAATCCCTTCTTGGACCTCCAAATGGGACATAACCTTTGTTTTTGGTGTTCTCATATATTCCCTCTTCAAGTCTTTGAAAGTGGTTCCCTTTTCAGTTCTTTCACATAAGACCACTTTCCTGCTGGCACTTTCTTGCAGCCACTGCAGTGAAGTCCATGCCCACAGTGGAGCCAAAGAAGACATGTTTCCATTCCAATGGAGACCTAGTGCTCACAGTCTTGTGAGAACACCTGGCTAAACCACAAGAACTTGGCTTCTGCCTTCTGTCCTTTAGAATTCCTTCCTTAGTATATTCACTAGAACCCAGGGATGCGAGAGGGAAGGAACACTTCCTATGTCCAGTGCGCTGCTTCAAACACTATCTCAAAAGATTAGCCCTGACGTGTCCCTCCCAACAGAGACTCCTCATTTCCGTCATAAAAAACTACTCAAAAGACATCGCAACCATGGCCATAATTTTTATCTCATTGGCTCTCAGAAACAGTCATGAGGATCTACAAAGAATCTGACTCTTCCTCTTCCCAGTGAACTTGGAGCTCATGAACTCAGAGCTCTCTCCTCTTTGGCTGCCTTTCATTGCTCCCTCCCTATGAAGGATGTTCTTCAAGTAGCCTCCTGGAGCCGTCAAACCATTTTCATTAGCCATTACTTAAAAGACCTTAGTTCTCATTCTCAGATGGTCTGTCTCACATTTTCTTCCTTGTGGCCAGTGCCGACATTAACACTTCCAGACAGCAGCCAGATGGCAGATCTCCTCTCACAGCCAATAGTTAAAAATTCTGTACAAGTTGGATGTGGTAGAGTGCATAATGCAAAAAGAGAAATTTATATTTGTAAATTCCCATTTAGCTAGTATGCCTAGTGACCGACTGTATCTAACTCATAGGCCCTGCAACCATCTCTCTTCTGATTCCCTAGTTGTCTTCCTATCAAGTTTTTTGAAAAAGGGAAGAGGAAAGACATTTTCTCATGACTTGGGCATTGTGGGTAGGGCTTTTGTGGTACCACCTAGAGGTGACTATGCACCACAATCTCTACAACCTGAGCAAATACTGGCCAAAAATACAGCAGTCATGTGCCTTATGACATGAATTTGATATGGTTAGTGTACCTGCTTAATTGAAATTTACATTTTAAGAATTCCTCCTTAATGACTTATTTGATGTATCTCTGGAATAATTATATATTTTTTGTGGATAAAGTGTTCTGCTGTCATTTCAGTTTTAAAATGTCAAAATTGTGCGACATTCTTTTTCTTCTTTAGAAACATATCTATTTTCAGAATACGAAAACTCAAACCTTTAGTGTGAAATTTAGTTCTTCACAGGCATACACATCATCATCATCATAAACCATTTCATCATTTAGTGTCAGATCGAGAAGTTACATTGACGCACACACAAACACATCTCTCTCTCTCTCTCTCTCTCTCTCTGTCTCTCTCTCTCTGTCTCTCTCTCTCTGTCTCAACATGTAGCCTCTATAGGATACCTCTCTGCTTGCATCCTTTTTGTTTTTGTTTTTAGTAACCTGTGTCTTTTAATTTACTCCATACAACGTTTGGAACTATATGTAAGTTTATTAAATTCACCAGCAGTCTTATTGCTTTTGTCAGCAATCTTTTCTTGATGTAAAAATGGGGAAAGTGACCGTGGGAATGAGGTGGCTGTCCAAAGCTAGAAAGTAGTTGAGAACATGGCTTGAATCTTGACAATTAATATATTTAGACTAGATCCATTGTCTGTGGTCAGAACTATCAAATTTAGTTTGAATAATTTCTAACAGATACTAAATAGTGTGTGTGTGTGTGTGTGTGTGTGTGTGTGTGTGTGTGTGTGTGTGTGTGTGTGTGTGTGTACATGCATGCATATGTATTCATGCACTTGTGTAGGCATGTGTACATGTGATGTCTGTTGCTGCAGTATGCATCTGGGATCAGATAAGCAAAATATTTACTGGTGCTTACTATGTAATTCTGGAACCTGTGTCCATAAATTCTGACATTTTTAAGCTAGCTAGCTTATGTTAGGGCATTTATTCATATCAGAGCTTTCCTGTTCTGTAAAGTGTCCTGTTACTTTCCAGTTAATGAATGTTAGTGACTTGGATTGATCCATTGTTGTTATGTAAACAAGATCAAAGAAAACCCTCATTGATCAGCAGTCCCCAGTGAGTTGGGTGACATGAGAGGGGAGAAAGCCTATTTCTTGACACTATACTGAAATGTGATTTTCCCCTCTGATTTTCTTCCAGATATCTTCAAATTTATCCTAACCATTCCTCCAGGCTACAAACTACTCTGCATTTACAAATATTTCAGTTGCAGATATGTTCCTATGCCTTTCACTCTCACCTGCAGATATAACTTTGGTTCAGGGGTCATCACATAATTTAGAATCTTTGTTTGAAACATGCTTATGTGCATTTACTTGCAAATGGTGATTGCATTACAGAGTGTTTGAAGCATTACACACTGTAGCATATATCATCTGGACAGGGGCATGGTCATTTCTTAAGATGTTGGTTATTTTCCATAATTGTGAGTTACTTCGTCTAGTCAGCATTGAAAATGTGAGATAACTGTATTTTCCTTTACAATATGAGATAACTATATTTTCCTTGTTTTTTTTTCAATAAAACATTACATTATATACTTTCGAGCATTATTTGAATTTTTGTGAATGGGTTATGCAGTGCTCATTGTTGTATAATATGTTTTAACATTGATGCTCATGTTTTACAGGTTTCTTCCTACCTGAAGGAGCAGCAAAAGAAAGCTGATCCTAGGGCTCCACCAGTCAATGATGTGCAGCACAGCACAATGATCAGTCAGATCTTTGAGCATGAAGACAAGGACAAAGATGGCTTTATCTCACATGAAGAATTTAGTGGACCTAAGCATGATGAGTTGTAGTTTGTTTCTTTCCAGAATATGTTGTTTGTGTTGTCTTTTTTCTGAAAATAGGAAGTTAGTATGATTTCTTTTGTGGCGATATAAATGCAATAACCAAAGAATAACTCTTCTTTGGAGTCAAATCACCAGTATTCATGAATTTCATCAATAGCTATCATTTTATCAATGAATTGGGAATTAAGCTGGGTATTAATTGAATATAAATACAAATGTTGATTTTTGTTAATTGTGCATCACAGCATAACACTTGTTATTAGATTGAGGACAGGAAAGAAAAGAGTGGAAAGAGGGACATTATGAAAATTGTCTGTTCAGTGTTTTTGTCACTTTCCTGAGGAAAATGATATACGAGTCTATGATGGAAGCAAGCATTCCTCAGAATGGTCTAGTGATTTTCTTTTCACATTTTCACTAAAAGGAAAATGGTTGAGTTGTCATCATCTTGGTCACAAACTAGTCTATTTTATTTTTCAGAAGTTTACAGTTGTCTTTTTGGTCCTTTCATCTTCCATGTTTGTAGTTATTGGTTTGGATTTGTGTTTTAAAAGTCAGATCACTTTGGTGCCTTAGTCACAGTTTATATTTGTTTTCATTCTTACTGTGAAATAATAGTTATCTGATTTATAGTTTTTTAAAGATTTAGAACATCAGTGCTTTGAACTATGTAAATGGATTTGTTGCATATGTGTAAGTCAGAATTGTAGAAAAGTTTAAACACTTTTTTTTGTAGAAGAAGAATGTATGCAGGATAAAGTAATAATTTTTATCCAAAAAGTCTTTCATTGACATTTGAGAGTATTTTGTTATGTTTGTGTGACTGGCTAGTCGATTTTTGGTTTTTTTTGTTGTTTTTGTTTTGTTTTTGGTTACATTTGTTAATTCACTTTTATTGTGATTTCTGCAGAGACTGACACAATGTTGTTTGAATAAATACTAGTACTTAATTTACATAAATGTACAAATTTATATGAAGTACACTTGTTTAAAGTTTTTAAAACGAATTTTGAAAGTGGTTAGCAGAAGTTCTCTTTATTGTCATTGTTTCAGAATTTTTATTCCAAGTTTGAATCTGTCAGTGTTGTTGTTCTGCTAATGTTGTTATTTTTGATTGATGGATGGAGACAAATCAGAAAGCTTGTGTTCTTGGCTTCAAATCTGGATGACCTTCATGAATAGAGCTTGGCTTGTGGCATGAAAACATCACTTTTGGGTGCAGCTCCCAGTCTGCACAGCTGTAGATGGGAACCTTTGCTATTGTGTTTGTCAGCAAATAGCTGAAGGAACATAGATGGCTGCCCATGTCATTTTGTATCGGTGATAGATGGATGCAAAGGAAAACTGTAGTGTATAAAATTCATATGTCAAGGTAACAAAAACAAAACCTCACAGCATGTAGGGTTTATGCGCCGGCCTGTGGCATTTGCCATAACTATGGTAGGTGTTGACAAGTGTTTCCCATACCTTTGTCTCCCTTTCTCGCTAATACTTTTGTGAATGTTTAGGGCTCTTGTGAGATGAGGCACTGCACACTTATCATTATGATGATGATGATGATGATGATGATAATGATAATGATGGTGATGATGGTGGTGGTGGTGATGATGATGATGATGATGATGATGATGATTGTGGATCTTTTTCTATCACAAGGCATTTGCAGTGTTGCTGCAGATGCATCGTTTTTTTCAGTAATGTAACACCTTCTTGAGAAATCTTAAACTGAGACTGGTAATTTCAGTTACTGCTCAGGGACCATTTTAGAGCTGTCAAAAGTACCTCAACCGTATATACAGTTACAACTTTTGCAAAAATGTTATTCCCCAGTCACATATAAGGAACTAGACTTATCTGAAAGAAAAAAAATGAGTTATTATTTTTCACTCAACAAAACACCTGTAGTCATAAGCGCTATAAATAGCCATGTTGCCCAGTTAGTGTTTATACGCTGAAGTTATTGAGATACAATGCTTAACTGTAATGTGTAATGCATAATGGGGCAAGAGTGTCCATGATATAAAAATCAGAGTGCTGTGATGTGTATCTGAGATCACATTGACGATTGTGCATAAACCTGAGCTTTTTTTAAAACTGTTTATGATGATGATAATGATGATAATAATGATAATAATAATAATAATAATAATACTAATAATACTAATAATATTAATAATTCCATTTATATAGAGCAAACAGTTCTTGAGATCATCTTTATTAAGGCATTGTAGAGTATATAAATAGTTTTTATTACACATGTATCTACAATGGGCATGCTAAAGGACATAATGCACCTACAATGGACATGCTAAGGAATATAATGGTATATTAGGAAGAAGACTATACAAGTATGAACTGTCTTCCTTACTGAAGCATGTAAGCTTCCTAGGAAGTGACCTTGATGTAATACTGATGTGACAATGTCCCATAATTTTTAACCCAATAGACTGAAAATATGAAGGAAAAGAAAATGCTGTAAATAATGAAAAGTATACACAGACCTGCAAAGGAATGGACACATTCATAGTTGGTGAATGCGGGAGGAAAAGGTGACTGGACTAGAAGATGAAAACAAAATTAACAAAGGAGATAAGAGGAAGAGAGAACAATTAAGAAAGTGAACAAAAACGAGGAGCAGAGAAAGCTGTCATTCCTTACTCTGAGGAAAAGGTATTGACTTTGAACTAAGTTGAGAAAAGTATCACATTGATTGAGAAGGTAAAGGGTTGATTAAGAGGACACATGAGCTCATATCATGGAATAGTAAAATGGCAAGGGAGACAAGGCTTCACCCTGGTATGGTTGGACAAAAAATAGCCCTTTTTGCCCATCGTTCCCTCACATTTTATTTATGGGGCAATGTTTGTTATGATTTTTGTTGATGTTGCTAATTTTTGTTGTTGTTTTACAATATTTGTCAGATGGAACATTTTTTACCGAAAGAAAAAATCATAAGCAGTCTTTTTGTTTTGTTTCTGTTTGAGGATGTAGCTATTATTTTCAGTTCTATAGACAATATGGTACAACTGAAGGATATTTTCCTACAAACATAGTAAAAGATACTATAGTTGATGGAAGCGCTAAAGAACACATTTTGTTAAAAAAAACAAACTTGTACATTTCCTTGAATGATTTCCTCTATCATTCTGAGTGCTTATTGCTTTACTGTTATGATATGTTTTTGCATTACTCTTTGATTTCAGTATAGCTTTACAATTATTTTGAAAGTTAATTCGCAAAAAAGCTGATGAATCTGTTCTACTGTTTTCTGTATGTGTCTTCGGATTGAATGGATGTTGTGTATGTTGTGCTACACTGCTAGTTGATTTTTCATTCATTAAGTTTATGAGTGAAAAATGTAGTGTAGCAGTTTCGGAATTGTGAATGGTTTTATATTGTGACATGATTAATACTATTGTACTGGTTCAGTAGATGAGTTGACTGCTTGTGGGCGAAGGGTTTTTCTTTTCAGTATTTGCATTGAAATAGTAGTAAGGTGTAACTGTGTATTTGTTGAGTTTCTCTAGTATGGAAGATTTGATTGTGTGCTAATAAAATGTTTAATAAAAATAACAAAAAAACTAATGATTTGAAGTGTCTAACATTATTTGCACGCGCGCGCGCGCACACACACACACACACACACACACACACACACACACACACACACACACACACACACACACACACACACACACACGCATACATGCATACACATACACCATCCTACATACTACCGTCGTATGTGCATACTTATGACATTTGAATATTGTATATTGAATATGTATTATTTATATGTTTACAGACACATGTCTTTACACACATACATGCATGCATATATACATAATACATCATATTCTAATACATGCCAGACATGCCCAGTTACAGCGCAGAAGATAATGTGTGAGATTATATCAGCGAAATGGATGAGTAACTTATTCCAGAAACCTTTACTGCAGTTGTTTGTTATCAGCTCTATTTCATGAATAATGATTTTTGTGTCAAATATGTGCATTTCTTTAAAGGTAGAGTAATGTTTTACTTGCTTAACATGAACGTTTGTTTTTAAATCATAATGCATTAGTCTAACCTCAATCTGAACCACCCATAAAAAGAGAAGAACAGAAAGAAGAAAAAACCCCATCTCACCATGCTTGTCTAATATGATTTTGAAAAGGAGAGTAGAAATTGGTATTACAGTCATTGGTGAAGTTGCATTGATAGTGGCAATTGTAGTACACTTTTTTCTGTCTGTAGTAAATCTCAAACTTTTTTCTTGAAAACATAAGAATATTTAAAAAGCTTACAACTGGCATATTTTGTTGTTTATGACGTCTGTACTGAAAAGGGATTTTTTTTCCAGAAGAAATAAAGAACCCCTATTTAAAGTGCAAGGCTGAACATAATAACAGTAACTAAGTAAAGCCATGTCCTTGCTGTCTTTGTTTTCTAAATTAACTGAAAAGCATATTCATAATTGCCAATGATACCTCCAAAAACGTCGTATGCTACACTTACTGCAGTCAAGATTTCGTTCAGTACTCAATCCAAACATCGTATACTAACTTAATACATAAATGGCTGTGTTCCATAAGTAGTCTTGAAACAGTTTGAGCCATATTCTTAATCTCGTAATAAAAGCAGTTGACACAATAACCACCAAGTATTGTTCTGCTGAAAGGCTTTGAATTACTGTTTTTAGCATTCTATTTATAACCCATATGGGAAGTGACAGATGCCAGATGTCTGGGGTTCCAATCATAGCTGGTCAGGGATTTTCTAGACCTAGATTGGTGGTCAGGGTTTGAAAAGCGGAGGTCCTGCCTGCAGCATGCAGTTAGCGCATGTAACCGAACCTACAGCAACAAAAAGCCTGTCTCTGGCAATATCTAGTGGAGAGATCCACTCTGTTAGGTCAACAAAATAGTAATATACACAACAACAACACAACCAGAGAAAAAAAATCGTACAAATACTCCAAAGCCCCAACAATACAACAACAAAGCTATGCTATACTATTGCTACAAGCTTTTTTTTTTCCAGAAGAGAGATTTTCTCAACAGAATACAGTATAATCTCACTTCATGTACTTTTATCCGTATATGGTTCTTTGTGCATGCACTTTTACCCTGGAGTGTATGTTTATGGCAGTGAGGCTTTGTTTCATTCGTTTAAAGTTGAGGAGAAATTGCTAGTGTTGTTACAAACAAATCACCCTCATTGCTGGTGTTAATATGAACACACCACTTAACCCTCAGTGCTAGTGTTGTTACGAACAAATCACCCTCATTGCTGGTGTTGTTACGAACAAATCACCCTCATTGCTGGTGTTGTTACGAACACATCACCCTCAGTACTGGTGTTGTTACGAACACATCACCCTCAGTGCTGGTGTTGTTACGAACACATCACCCTCAGTGCTGGTGTTGTTACGAACACATCACCCTCAGTGCTGGTGTTGTTACGAACACATCACCCTCAGTGCTGGTGTTGTTACGAACACATCACCCTCAGTGCTGGTGTTGTTACGAACACATCACCCTCAGTGCTGGTGTTGTTACGAACACATCACCCTCAGTGCTGGTGTTGTTACAAACACATCACTCTCAGTGCTGGTGTTGTTACGAACACATCACCCTCAGTACTGGTGTTGTTACGAACACATCACCCTCAGTGCTGGTGTTGTTACGAACACATCACCCTCAGTGCTGTTGTTGTTACGAAACCCTCAGTGCTAGTGTTGTTACGAACAAATCACCCTCAGTGTTGGTGTTGTTAAGAACACATCACCCTCAGTGCTGGTTTGTTACGAACACATCACCCTCAGTACTGGTGTTGTTACGAACACATCACCCTCAATGCTGGTGTTGTTACGAACACATCACCCTCAGTGCTGGTGTTGTTACGAACACATCACTCTCAGTGCTGGTGTTGTTACGAAACCCTCAGTGCTAGTGTTGTTACGAACAAATCACCCTCAGTGCTGGTGTTGTTACGAACACATCACCCTCAGTGCTGGTGTTGTTACGAACACATCACCCTCAGTGCTGGTGTTGTTACGAACACATCACCCTCAGTGCTGGTGTTGTTACGAACACATCACCCTCAGTGCTGGTGTTGTTACGAACACATCACCCTCAGTGCTGGTGTTGTTACGAACACATCACCCTCAGTACTGGTGTTGTTACGAACACATCACCCTCAGTGCTGGTGTTGTTACGAACACATCACCCTCAGTGCTGGTGTTGTTACGAACACATCACCCTCAGTGCTGGTGTTGTTACGAAACCCTCAGTGCTAGTGTTGTTACGAACACATCACCCTCAGTGCTAGTGTTGTTACGAACACATCACCCTCAGTGCTGGTGTTGTTACGAACACATCACCCTCAGTGCTGGTGTTGTTACGAACACATCACCCTCAGTGCTGGTGTTGTTACGAACACATCACCCTCAGTGCTGGTGTTGTTACGAAACCCTCAGTGCTGGTGTTGTTACGAACACATCACCCTCAGTGCTGGTGTTGTTACAAAACCCTCTGTGCTAGTGTTGTTACGAACACATCACCCTCAGTGCTAGTGTTGTTACGAACACATCACCCTCAGTGCTAGTGTTGTTACAAACAAATCACCCTCAGTGCTGGTGTTGTTACGAACACATCACCCTCAGTGCTGGTGTTGTTACGAAACCCTCAGTGCTAGTGTTGTTACGAACACATCACTTAACCCTCAGTGCTAGTGTTGTTACGAACACCTCACTTAACCCTCAGTGCTAGTGTTGTTACGAACACATCACTTAACCCTCAGTGCTAGTGTTGTTACGAACAAATCATCCTCAGTGCTAGTGTTGTTACGAGCACATCACCCTCAGTGCTAGTGTTGTTACGCACAAATCATCCTCAGTGCTGGTGTTGTTACGAACACATCACCCTCAGTGCTGGTGTTGTTACGAACACATCACGCTCATTGCTGGTGTTGTTACGAACACATCACCCTCAGTGCTAGTGTTGTTACGAACACATCACCCTCAGTGCTGGTGTTGTTACGAACACATCACCCTCAGTGCTGGTGTTGTTACGAACAAATCACGCTCATTGCTGGTGTTGTTACGAACAAATCACCCTCAGTGCTAGTGTTGTTACGAAACACATCACCCTCAGTGCTGGTGTTGTTACGAACACATCATCCTCAGTGCTGGTGTTGTTACGAACACATCACCCTCAGTGCTGGTGTTGTTACGAACACATCACGCTCATTGCTGGTGTTGTTACGAACAAATCATCCTCAGTGCTGGTGTTGTTACGAACAAATCACCCTCAGTGCTAGTGTTGTTACGAACACATCACTTAACCCTCAGTGCTAGTGTTGTTACGAACAAATCATCCTCAGTGCTCAGGAGACAGGAGACGAAAAAGAAATGAAAGTAGCAAAGTAAGTGGACGTGTAAAACATCTAGTGTCTTTGATCTTTGTCTCAAGAATAACATCTCTGACAATAAACGCATTACATCAAATGCAGTCAAGACATTATTGGGAAAAAAGAAGCCTGTACGATACACACTGAATCAATAAATGAGTGAATTTGTCATTGATGAATATAAAAAGAAACAGTAACCGTATGCTCGATATTAAGAATTGGCCATCTGTGTACCAGGATAATGAATTAGAGTGTGTGATCAGAATCAGTATATCAAAACAGGGGAGAAAATTGTTCTTTGCGTTAATATAGGCTTAATCAATGTGGAGATACGCCTCATTCATTGTGTAGGTATGCAACTATATAGAGAACAGTAAGACTCTGACAAGTTTTCCAAGTCAAAATCCTTAAATTCTTGAATCCAGTGAATAAAGGATGTAACTGAAATAATTATATAATGAATTGTGAAAAATGAGTTTGAAATTTAATTTCTTGTTGTTGATACAGTTTTTAAACATCGAGCCTCTGCTTTACGCTATATAGAGTAGACGCCATATAATAAACTTACTTGTGTAGTTGTCAAAAACATGAACGTGTTGTCCATGGACTGATGTCGTTCAGGATATAGGGAAGTTTATAGAATAAAGTGGTCGTGGTACGTAGTCACCACATGTAGACTGCAACTTTTCAGAATGGTTACTGAAATGTTTACAATGATGAATTTTCAGTCAGTGTTAATTTCAATGTGTTCACCTGATTTTTTTTAATGACAAGATATGTTTGATTAATATAAAATAAACAGGTGCTTACTCCTTTCTCTGCAGTTCTTCTGGAAGCGAGGTGGCTGCAAAAACGCAGATATTATTGTAAGTAACAATGACCCATTTGGAAGCCCATGAGTTGGAGCTGCTGAAAATCAACAACGTCTGAGGACCTATGGGTTTTACATGGCAATGGCACACCACGCACAATACTGCATCAATACACTATCGCTAATGGACAATTCCTATTTCAACTGTATAAAATGAGATTAAAGGATGTAAAGATGCAGATATCTTTCTGTGGGTTTGCCTTTGTTTTTGCCATATTTTCTGGTCATATTTCATTGTTCATTTTAAACGTAAAGAATGTTGCAAATTCATCATTGGCGCGTATGTGTGAATGAGTGAATGAGTCATTGGATGTGCTTGTGCGTGTGTGTGTGCTGTATATACGTAATATATATATATAATATATATATATATAATAATTATATTAATACATATATTATATAATTTATTATACATACATATACATGTGTGTGTGTGTATTTTTTTGTACATGTATATATATATATATATATATGTATATATGTGTGTGTGTGTGCGTGTATATGTGTGCCTGTACGTGCGTATGTGTGTGTGCCTGTACGTGTGTATGTGTGCCTGTACGTGTACGTGTGTATGTGTGTGTGTGTATGTATGTGTGTGCATGCGTGTGGCGTGTGTGTGTTGTGTGTGTGTGTGTGTGTGTGTGTGTGTAAGCAAACAAATGTATCAATGTAGACATAACGATCTGTTTATTGAACCTTCTGTTCTTATCAGACAAAGCATGTCACTGAAATAGAAATCATAAATGTCAAACTTGAGACAGTCATCACCGGATTGTTTCTAATGTCACTGATCTGATCTCCTCTCGTTTGTTGGCATCACCGGGTGCGGTGTTGGCCGCTGCAGTCAATGACACCGACAGGGTTGTCCTCCTCTATTTGTTCCGGTCTTCGCTGGCCCTGCTGACTTCATGGATTCTCATGCCACTGGATTCGTGATGTTGCCAATGAGAGAAGCTGATGGTCTGCTTCTTTTTCTTTTTGCCTCAGTCTTGCCTTGAAAGACAAGTCTTCATAAGGTCAGTCTCTTGGTTTCGTAGGGCATGGCCTACATATCTTTATTTTCTTTCATTTATTAATGATAGAAGTTTTCTTGCTGTTCCCAATTCGTCTAGTATGCTTTCATTTGCTCTTCTATCTGTCCAACTGACCCTGAGCAACCTCCTATAAAAACGCGTCACAGCTACTTCAATTCTTTTGTCATTATCATTTCTTTGTGTCTAGGATTCAAAGCCATATAACATGACGGGCTATACTAGGCATTTCACTATTTTTATTTTCAGATGGAGACGAATGCTGCGATCTTTCCAGATGTTGTTTAAGTTGGATCATTTTGTTTTTAGCCATGCCTATTCTTGTTTTTGTATCTTTGGTACATGATTCATCATTTGTTTTGACTGAGCCTAGACATTTAAAGTCTGATATTTTCTAAAGGAGTTTTATCAATCTTGATTTCATGCTCTGTTTGGCAATTGATTCCGGCAACATACAGTACTTTTGTCTTTTTCGCATTCAGCTTGAGAGCAGCTCTTCTTCCTGTTTCATCTACTCTGTGTAGAACTCTCTTCATGATGGTTATAATTCAATATCAGACTCTCTCAATACTTGCTCTGTATATATGATAAAAAGGTGATGTGAAAGGATGCATCCTTGCATTCACAGTTTTGATTGTCCAATCTGATAGTTCACATTTGATCTTCATAAAGTGAGGAAATTGGTGAGATGATGACTGTGTTTTGAAAAGCCCATTTCATGTATTGTGTCAAAAAGATGATGGTGGATTACGCTGTCAAAGGCTTTGCTATAGTCTATGAAGGTGACAAAACGTTCTTTATTCGTACTTTTCACTTTCTCAATGAAGTTTTGAAGCACAAATAACATGTCTGTCACTTTGATACAAAAATTAAATCAAGCTTGTCACTGGTCAACATGAACAGCTGTGATGGACAATTGACCGGAAGAACTTTGGTTCAAGTGGCCATAAAACAAAAAGAATATTGTGGGTTTTTTGGCCCCACCCGCCTCCTGATCAGAGTTGAGTGCATGATGGGTTCGCTGGGAAGACTGGAACTACACAATCAAGTCTCATTCGCTTTACGAGTGCATCACTGACGGTGTTGCTTAGATATCCCTAACAACACTACAGGTTTCTGATCTCTTGGGCTTGTTTGACGGGAAGAGATATACTGAAAGTAACACAGTCTCAGTCCTAACTGAAACCCTGTAGTATCATCAGTATCCCATTGTCATCGTCATAGCATTGTAAAAAATTATCTCAGATTCTGTGGCTCTTCATGTCCTGCTCTCAGGAACTTGTTTTTTTCACTCACATTCAAATTTCCCCACGGATACTTGCTGGATCCGACTGCCAACACGTCCAAGCCGCATGGGTTTCTACTGCAGCAGTGAAAATATCTTAAGTTTTGGAGTTTGGAGTTTGTTCAAGAGGTATTCTTCGCACTTATACAATTCCATATGTTCTCCACCGAAATCTGCCAACATTTAGCTGGTAGACTTCCTGATGCTGTGCAAAAGCCTATGCTCTGACAAGGTCTTGAAATGGGGAAAGGGGGAAGGGAGAAGGACCTATGAAACACTAAACTGTCACCACCAGAATAATGGAAACAGACAGCGAACAGGACAGGTTCTAATGTTGTGGAGTGGGACTGAACTGAGACATCAGATCTTAAGTCCACGGCTCGATCGAAAGAACTGACCAGCCCATGTGTACTATAAGATCATATGTAATAATGATACTGACACTGTATTTTCAAACGGTAGAGTTATTAGCTAAAAGCCATTTTCCCCAAACTCCGTGCTTGCTTGCCGGGTGTTTTCATATTTCCATATGCAGCCATTAACATTACTTACAAGATGTTTAAGTAGCATTATTAAACAGAATGCCAAACTTGCTATAAATGACCGATCACATCGTTCACAGAAACTGGCAACATGCAAATAGCAAAACATACGTTTTACATGGGATAGGTATACTCCCTGTCTGGTCTTGCACATGAACTGTAGCTACGTGCAGTTACCACTGACAAAACCGGACAGCACACACAGCCTGTAATGGTGAACACGAGATGACAGACTTCAGATGATGTATTCATATAGGCCATTGCCCTTTATGAAGGGGAGTGAAAAAAATTGAACAGAAGTTTGACAAAATTTGGTAGAAGTATTCATCAGAACAATCACAAATTCACATACAAACACTGTACAAATACAAACACATAAATGCACAAATATATGGACAACAATGAAATAGGTTCTATCTTTCTGAGAAAACTATAAAACTAATGCCAAATTTCTCATTACATGTGCTTGTTCATTTTTTTTCTCCGGGAGAAGTTGAATTAACTTTACGCTTGTGGGAAACTCACAGTATCTTGGTAAAATCAGATCTTTGCTTAACAAAACGGACTTCATCCTTACTGTCATTGTTACACAGGGTACATATCGTATCATTTAAAACAGTTGCTAATATCGTCTGGAATGCATAACAATTTCTGACATACCGCATCTAAATGTTGCCAATGCTTGCTTGGTAAATCTATTTATACACATTAAAATGTACAGTTCAATGCAGTTGGAAGTTTTAACCGTCCTGTATGAGGAAATCATGTCACTAGTTTGCAATGATCATTCCAGTATTGCCACCTATGGTCGATAATTCTCAGCTTGAAAGAACGCATAGAACCGTTTATATTCTTTACTCCTTGATTTTCCCAAACAAAGTCAAATCCATACTGACTTAAATACTTGTGTACATTTGATACCCAGGAATGTTTACCTCTATTAACTAAATCGTATTTGTGTTGTGTTCCGTTGGCATATGCATTGCATGTTTTAATATTTCAGTGCAAAGTTCCAAGGCAGATGATCGGACTCAATTTGTTCTTCCATATGTAGTGTCCTATTTCTTTAAGTAGATGTAAAAGTGCACTGATACAAGATAGTAATCATTTACATTGCATCCACTATCTGAAATGTATGTATAGTGTCCTTTAAGGCAGCCATTACATACATCATTTAAAATATATAAACCTAGACTATTACATATGGTCAAGAGATTTTCCCATAGGAATTTAATGTTTGATCTTCAGAGCATCGATAATTTCATTTTCAAATGACATGTTATGATGGCAGTAAACATCTTTTTCTATCTATTAGGGAAACAATTTGCCGTTCTACTGTTCATGTATCCACATTAAATCATGAAAACACCATCTAGCAATAAAATATTATCCACAAAACATTCTTGGAATGCACTAATACCATTATTTACACCAAAAGATGCATAATACAGAGAAGTGTGTCGATGCACATATGCACATACATATAACACATCTTTATCCAATCCAAATAGTTTTTTTTATCCAGTACCAAACAAGAAATGATGACCACAATCACAAGGGAGCTGACGCATGTACGCAACCAGATCATTTTAATCAAACAAATTATTCCCCCTGAATATGTCGTCCACGGTCGGTCAGCTTCACTCAAGGTTTGACCTAAGCCGTATAATAAGGAGCTGAGGGACAGAAGGAAGGAAAAGAAACAGGAGGAAAATGCATACATGTCCACAATGCTAATAAGCCACTGCATTAGCCATTATGGTCTTCCAAGCAAAACAACGGTACCAGCAAATTTAACCACTGTCCCAACATAATATGCGACGTCGAACGCAAGAAGGAATCATGAAAAATACAAAAGGAGTGACATCACTTTGACACCACACGCCAAGTTGAGCTTGAATCTTTCTCAAACCAAAACTCTAGTGTCTGTCATCTACATTTTGAGCCATGATACTACCTTGCAAATATGGCATTGTCTGAGAGATTTTGGCATGAAAACAAATCTAGTGCCAGGTGCAGTATCAACAACCTCCCCTTAACAACAAAACAACAACAACAAAAGTAAAAGAAAAAAACAACAACAATAACCAACAACAGGAAAACACAAAACAACAAACAAAACAAACGAACAAACAATAAAAAACCCGAACTATTTGCCAGTGACAACAAGGCCAGCCCAATCGACAAATCTACAGTCACACTGTTTCAAATTACCAATATACGTATACCCACATCACTGATTACACATGTAGTTGTCACAGTACCAGTGTGCTCTGTCTGTAAGCTGAACAGAGTCAGAGGCAATCTGCTCCCTGATTAAAAAAAAGTTATGTAAGTGAAAGTCCAGGACGTTATTCCTTATCTAGTTTCATTTATCATTTAAATATTCTTGCTTTCTGCTATAAACATTCTCCTTACAGAAAATACAAATCATACACTCCGATACAAACCTATGAGCATACCATCTTTAACAGTTTGAGACAGAAATCTGACCAGCCCAAGAAAGAAACGTTCTAGTACTTATAATTTAGTCTAGGAGTTTATACAAAAACTGCAAAATGCATATACGCTTTTTTTAGGATCATCGCACTCAGGGAGGTTACTTTTGTGCTCACCTTTTTAAAAAAAAATTTCGTCCCATTTTCCACGCCACCTTAATGGCCACAAAAGCCGGCACAGTTTTTTCAATGCGATGATGATGACGTTAATGAGGATGATAATCATGATGCTATGGAGTTCCATCTGGGATTGAGACTGCATGACGGGGCTGTACTCTTCGATTACTATCATAACACATTCTGGCATCAACCAGGCCCGAGAGATACAGACACCTGTGGTGCTGGTCAGAAGATTTGAGCAACACCCTCAATGACGCATCCGTGAAGTGGATGAGACTCGACTGTGTGGTCCCAGTCTTCCCAATGAGCCCTAGCACACCCAACTCTGGGTACGAGCCAACTAGAGTCGAAGAATCCCACAATTATTTTTGAAGGACCTGATTAGGATTCGAACCCACAACCTTCCAGTCGCTAGTCCGTTGCGCTAACCTCTACACCACCGCAACTAAATGCATGTAAACATAAATGAATGAACGAATGAACGAACGAATAAATAAATAAATAAATAAATAAATAAATAAATAAATAAATGAACAAATAAATAAATAAATAAATAAATAAATAAATAAATAAATAAATAAATAAACAAATAAACAAATAAATGAATAAAGGTAAAAGAAGCAGAAAACGGTGAAAAACGTTGCAACAAAATATGGTTTTGACAAATATTATGCTTTGCTGTAGAGATGACTAAAATCGTTGTTAAACACATCAAACCATTAACCATTTAATAGTGAATGTCCTCATAAACACTTTCGAGTGAAAAAAGCACATAATAAAACCCTTAAGAAAAAGAAACGCATGTGTGAGCCAAGAGATTTAGTCGTTTGATAACACCATGATAAGGAAGACCCTGAAACCACTGAAAGCGATCAATACTCGATATCAGTTAAATGACGGCTTACTCACCTAAAGCAAATGAATGAAAACATATGGAGATGGACAAAGATATACAAGTCGAGAATTGATTTAAGGAGACTACACAAACATTATTGGCAATGGCAAAGACTTGCCAATATACGGACAAGAAACCATAAAAGCACCGAAGAAATTAACACCAAATGAACTACCAGGCATATATAGAATCAAAAATGCAATGCATAAGACGAGTTTATTGTAAACATTCTTGTCCATGAAACATGAAAAATATCCAATACTGCATTGTCTCCTTCCTCTTTACTTTTATCTGTCAGTTTGCCATGGGTGTCACGGGAAGAAGAGTAGACAATCAACAGCCAGCTGGATGGCTTGAACTGAAGAAGCACTGTGACGTCAATGTCTCTTTCAAACCATCAGTCCAGGTCTTCTTTGGTCTGCTTTTCGCTTTCAATCTAAGCATCATTTCGTTCTTGTTGGACCAGCTGGATGGGTTACAGCATGGTGAGATGAACAAATAACTTTGTTCTCTGTTGATAAATAACTTGATAGTGGACCGATGTTGTTTCCACTATTTATTTTATCTTGATGTTTCTGACAATGTCGCATCTGGTCTTGTTGTAGGCCCTTCTCAAACATCACATCTGACTGTTGGTAATTTTGTGGTCCACGTATTGGAACAACAACAGCAAAGAGAACAGAAAACGTATAAGAACTTCCAAAATTTGAAAACAGGAGTTAGGGATGTATTCAGTCACCAGATTTGCTTTCGCTTTACAGCGAAATTATCATGAGGAACCTAGAAGAATGCCCTGGGATAACGGTTGGAGGAAAAATAATAAACAACCCTTGTTACGCAGATGACATCGTTCTAATTGTAGAAAATGATAAAGACCTATAAAATCTTGTGAATATAATAGAAATCATGTAATAAATCCACAACTGGGCTCTCTAGAGGGCATCTCTGGCTTTGGCATTGAAAGAAAATATTATACACTGAGCTGTTGGCATGCATCAATTTCCACTACAAATTACAGTGTTTCTTTGCAGGGGCATGGAAGATTAGCTGCTGCATTGTACACTTCTTGAAGACATTCAGCTTTACCTGTGCAAACCATCTGACAAGCAATTGAACCTCTAACGCTTCGAAGCCAACAAATACTTGATCAATCGACCCATTTGTACAAATGTCAGACTGAATGACTATTTCACCAAAACCTTTATGAGTTTGCCAGCAGCACCAAGGAAGCAGCAGATTGTGTGAACATTGCACGTGGAGGAAAGGAACAGTGCAGGGCTGTGGTTCAATGGTACGACCACTTTCAACTGAATGCATTTAGGGTGGCAGTGCAAAGACATCATTACAGTACCTCTTTTTGTGAATGATGAACATAAAAGGGGGGCTACTGTTCTCGGGAAAATTATTTCAGATTCTATTCACATCAAAACGAAGATACATTGAGTTTGATTGTAAACAGAAACCAGAGAGTAAACGTCCCTACCCCAAAATGAAACATACAGGACACAAAGAAGGAAAAAAGCACCTTTATGCAGTGCTCACTGTCAAAGTAATCAGTTTGACAGAGGGTAACATGCCAGTGTTTCTTCCTACAAGATTTCTTTTAAAAATGTGACAAGTCCTCTCCAAGACCCTGGGATGTTTCCGCCTCCACGGACCATGGCCTATAAGCTTGCAAAACGTAAAGTTAAAGTTAAAACTGGCAGACTAGACAAGTCCTTAATTTTTTTTAAATGCGATTTTTTCATAAACTACTGTAATTCTGTTTTCCACTTACTGCTCGATTTTTGTAGTTTTTGTGTAAAAGTCAGTTTCAATGTTGTGATATATTTTTGAAATCAGACACCCCAAAGCCACTACTTTTGATTTGTCTAATACTTGCATTTTTGTTCATTTTGTCTTTTCTTTTTATAAACATACTTATAAACATACTCAAATGCATTCCACATCATACAAATACATCTCATGTCACATTGTTTGAACGGTCTGCATTGCTGGGGGATGTGCGAAAGGGAAAAAAAGAGATGTAGGGAGAGAGAGAGAGAGAGGGTTGATAGGAGAACCATGAAGGTGCACATATACACATACATACAGTACAGCTTTATCTTTACCAAACAACTTTTTTATCCAACACAAAAGACAAGCATTGAGCACAGTCACAAAGAAACTGACGCACCTACGATACCTAATAATTTTTTATCAAACAAATTTCTCCCCCTGAAGCTGAGCACAATCAGTCAACTTTACTGCAGGTTTGATATAGAGTGTGTGAGCGGAAATGCTTTTGATTTTAAGTCTTCCACAAATATTTCTACTTAACAAGCAAAATTGAAAGAAGAAAATAGTTAACAAACTGTGAATTGTTAGTTTTGAGACCAGTTCTCTTATGTTTCAAAGATGAAAACAAATAATTACGTAATTCTTCTTTTTTTTACAATATACATCTTCATCAAAATGACTGTTATTTACAATAATATAGTTATTTGTTATTTACAATAATATAGTTATTTACACAATCGTAACTATCAACTGGTCCGTGAATGTGTCAACCCTCACAACGCTTGCATAAAATACATTTTCACTGGTCGGCTGAACAGCGATATATTTGTGTTTACCCCCGTAGCCACACACACCTCCATCATTTGCACATAATAATAATTAATAATAATTACAATATTTATATAGCGCAAAATCTTGATAAAATCAAATCTAAGCGCTGAAACAGACACACACGCACGCGCACACGCGCACACACACGCACGCACGCACACACACACACACACACACACACACACACACACACACACACACACACACACACACACACACACACACACACGCATGGCTATAAATGGGGAGAAAGAATAAAAGCAATGGAAAATTATAGACAGCATATTATATACAATTATTATATTACAATGTGATTCCCCTCCGAGTGGAGACAGGCTGCAGAGGGGATTGAGTGAGGTCAGGATTTTATGCAGAGGAGAAAAGGTGAGTTTTGAGAGCGGACTTGAAGGAGACAAAAGTAGGTTGCTGACGGACTGAGAGAGGAAGTTTGTTCCAGGAGAGTCGACCAGAAACAGAGAAGGATCGTGGACCATAGGTATTGAGCTTAGTGCGTGGAAAGCGAAAAGTCAGAGGATCGGAGGCAGAGCGGAGGGTACGTGAGGGAACATAGATCTCAGGTAGGCTTGACAGGTAATCGGGGGCTGCGTTATTGAGGCTTTTGTAGCACATGGTGTCTAGTTTGTACTGTATGCGCTTTGATACAGGGAGCCAGTGAAGTTGTGCCAGGAGAGGAGATATGTGGTCAGCTTTTTTCTTTTTGAGTACAAGGCGTGCAGCATTATTTTGAATGCGCTGTAGGATGTGAATGGTGGAGGCAGGAAGACCAGACAGGAGTGAATTGCAATAGTCAATGCGAGACATTATGAAAGAGAGAACGAGTTTTGCAGTTGTTTCCACAGAGAGATACTTCCTGATCAGGCTTATACGATGGAGGTGATAGTAGCAAGATCTGGCAGTTTGAGAAACA
The DNA here is from genome assembly GCA_030674185.1 of Monoplex corrugatus. Lineage (NCBI taxonomy): Eukaryota > Metazoa > Mollusca > Gastropoda > Littorinimorpha > Ranellidae > Monoplex > Monoplex corrugatus. The sequence continues at coordinate 90,787,206 of CM060306.1, forward strand.
AAGTTGTTCATGGAGAGGGTAGAGTCAATGCAGACACCAAGGTTTTTAGCTGAATAAGAAATTGGGACTGATGTGTTACATAATGGGAGAGAAAGAGGAGGCAGCTGAGAAAGTTTCTGACGGGTGCCAACGAGGATAGCTTCTGTCTTGTCGTCGTTAAGCTGAAGTTTATTGTATGTCATCCAGTTCTTAATGTCCGAGTAACACTCAGTGGTGCGAGTCAAGGGGCGCTGTATATTGTCAGGTGAGTCACTGTCTTGAAGTTGGGTGTCATCAGCATAGAAGTGGTGTTTTATAGAGTGGGAGTTGATGATGGTGGACAGGGGGGAGGTGTAAAGAGTGAAAAGAACAGGGCCAAGGACAGATCCTTGTGGAACACCACAGGTCAGGTATGCAGGTTGAGAGTAAGTGCCATTGATGAGAACAGTTTGTTTTCTGTTTGATAGATATGAAGTGAACCAGGAGAGAGCAATGTCAGAGATGCCAAAAGTATGATGAAGTCTAGAAAGGAGAATACCATGGTCAGTGTTATCGAAGGCTACAGACAGATCAAGGAGTGTGAGGAGAGAGACTTTGCCAGTATCAGTTGCAAGGAGGAGAATGTGTAGTAGGGCAGTTTCAGTGCTATGGCACTGGCAGTAGGCTGATTGGAAAGGATTGAGGAGATTGTTGGCAGACAGATGAGAGTTCAGCTGGTTGAGGACAACTTTTTCAAGGAGTTTTGACAAGAAAGAGAGATTAGAGATAGGCCGGTAATTTTTCAGTTCATTTGGGTCTAAATTGTATTTCTTGAGGAGAGGGTGAACAATAGCAGACTTGAAAGAATCTGGGACAGTTCCAGTTTGAAGAGAAGTGTTGATGATGTCAGTGATGAATGGGAGGAGAGTAGGGAGACAGTTGGAGTAGAGAGAACCTGGAAGAGGATCCAGTTTCGCAGGGTTTGAATGACATGGATCTGATTGTGTTGAGAATTTCTTCTTGTGAGACTGGGGTAAAAGTAGTAAGAGGTGTGCCAGAGAAGGAAGGGTCAGGTGGGCATGGTTGACAGGGTGTCTTGTCAAGCCTGTTACGAGGAGTTTGTATTTTGGTGGTGAAATACTTGGAGAATACAGATGGGAGTTCTTCATTTGTGTGTTTTGTTGGGAGAGGTAAATCTTTTCGTGTGCCAAGAAGATGATTCATGGTTGTAGAGAGTTCTTTTGTGCACACAAAACTCTAAGGGTTTGGCACGTCAGTGGGGTCACAGAACACGTTTGGTGTTTCCCTTTGTCTCTCACCATATAAAACAAAGTCGATGGGCACTTTGTACTGAGGCTGATGGTTACATCGTTCAACAAGACTGCCAGCTTCCTATGCAACCTCTCGTACACTGTCATTACGATCCAGAAAAAAGAAATGCCCTCGATCATCAGGTGATCAAAAACTATTGTGGCTTTCTTTCCTTCACTTTTTGCTGTCTTCAGATGGTTCTTATCGAGCTGACTTGAGCCTGCTGAGAGAAGTCTTCTCTGATGAAGATTCTACTTCCCGTTTCCCTGGAGTTTACGTGTGGATTTTAGGATCCTTTCTTTATCCTTGTAGAACTTGTACCTGGCGAAGATCTCTGCGTTCTGGCTGTTGTCAGTCTGGTGTATTCTGCCAAAGGGCACGTCTCCTTCCAGTCCCATCTTTCTCATGGATCAATTTTTGAACAATTTCTTCACAATCTTTCGAAGTTTGGTTTTCTTCTTTTGGCAGTCGACAGGAAAGGAGGTTATTCCTCCGACACCTTCCCTCCAAATCATGTCTTCTGCTTCAAGATTTGAATTTTTTTAAATTTTTTTTTTTACAAATCTTCATTTGCAGTCCAGAGGTCTTCATTGTCTTTCTTTTGCCTGGACAGATTCTTGGTAATGCCTGACACTGTTTCTCTGAGATCACAGAATGAGTCATTTTATTTTTATTTGTCATTTTTTATTTCAGTCTTCTGGCCAAACAAAATTGTCATCCAGACAAGTCATCAGGGATGGTAGATTAGCTGCTGCATTGTACACATCTTGAAGACCTTCAACTTTACTTGTGTGCAAAACATCTGACAAGCAGTTGCATCTCTGATTCTTCGAAGAGCACGATTGTGATGTTTGCCGACAAACATTTGATCAACTGACCCATTTGTACAAATGTCAGACTGAATGACTATTTCAGCAAGACCTTTGTCATGAATGACTATTTCAGCAAAACCTTTATCAGGAATGACTATTTCAGCAAGACCTTTATCAGATTGCCAGCAGCACCAAGGAAGCAGCAGATATGTGAAACTTGCACGTGGAGGAAAGGAACAGTGCAGGTCTGTGATTCAATGGTACGACCACTTTCAGCTAAATGCAGTGCAAAGACACCATTGCGGTACCTCTTTTAGTAAACGATGAACA
>CM060306.1:90794616-90804616 GCA_030674185.1 Monoplex corrugatus
TACATCTATTATTATTGTATTATTATTATTATTGTTGTTGTTGTTATTTTTCTTTCTGAAAGCTTGTCTCCATGTGTTTTATAATAAGCGGTGTTTTTTTTTCCGCTTCCTCGTACAGAATCCTATCTTCTTCCTTCCTAGTTTTCTGAAATAATTTAGTTTTCAATTTGATTCCTTTTTAAAAAAAACAAACTTTTTGTTTGCTGACGGTCCTTGTCAAACATTTCTCATCTGTTGTTTTGGTTAACTTTAAACGTTTTGTACATACAGGCACATGCATTCTTTAGATAAAGTGCAAGGGTATTAAAACCGATATCTACATTGCTGTGAAAAGTATTTGTAGACAATATAAGTCTGTTTGAAATAGCTCTGATTTTTCAGTGTTGTAAACTTCAGCATCAAGCACTTGTTTCACAACACAAACATCTCCTCATAAAATTCGATTTTAGTCTTTACGTTGATGTGTTTTACCGATATCATCATCAACGACAACATTTTTAATATTAGGTGATTACATCATATTCTCAGTAGCAGGCAATTTAATGTGCATAGATGAAAACATACCAATAGAACTAATAAAATAATCGAGTGCACTAGTCCCAGAGGATGCACAACAATAATGAAAATCTATTTCATTCAATACACTGTAAATCATACATTCAATAGATTACATGACACAGTTGACAACTGAATTTCTTTTTATGTTTATCCTGTGAACTTCTGGGAAATCTATCAATGGACGTATTCACATCAAAATCATCGACATCCCAAGTAAAACTGTAATTTCTATTTGTGTTTTTGTGTTTAAATCTATTTAATATAGGGCATCACTAAATAAATCACATAAACGAAAAACGTATTACTGCAATACTTCAATGCCATATATGCCTTGCTGGATGTTCCGTTAGACAAGAGTCATATGGACGAATATATGTATATATTCAAACTACATTTTTGTCTACTGATGACAGGTATTAGTGGATTTTCACAACGGAAGAATGTCCATTTTCGATAATGAATCATTCAACAAAACGAGAATATGACTTCCTAACCATGACCATAACACCGCCAGCATATCTCCCTTGATAGGAAAACTTCTTGGCTATTGAGGTAAACAGTAAAAAGTCTATGAAAATTGATGATTCAAATTTAGTCGCAACAAATCTTTCTGTCAAACGTATGAAATCGTAAGTGACAAATGAAAAGACGAAATCGCTATTCTCTGATTTTTCTAAAGTTCCATTAAAATCAGAATGAAGAAAACTGACAAGCAACTCATTCACAGTATTTACATGGCGAGCACATTTAGATTGTGATGGTGGTAGTGACTTCTGACTCAAAACAGAATGACCATTCCATCTTGTAGACTGCAGATCTACCTGGTATTGTGGCCCGGCAAATATCCTATCTTTTAGTGTCTGAAGCCCTACTCACACTGGATTTGGTTTCAGAAGTATGGGACTGACTTCTAACTTTTAACTGGCCTTTAGTCTACATTTCCTTAGACGAGTCAATCATTCTGTTGTGACTGCTAGATCTTGACGAAGCCTGGTCGTTGCTGTCGTTGTCTACTCGCATATGGGAAGCAGCACGCATAGGTCGCAGAACATGGGCGTGAGAAAATGGCTGTAGATGCTGATTTGTATCTCTATTTTCACGGCCTAGTACCTGACTACCGGCTGTTGAGTCTGACATGTTGTCACTAGTCACGTTATGCATCACTGTGTGTATCTACATGTATTAAAAAAGGATTATTTTGACGTTTGTGTCACAAAACTTTCATTGTTTTCTCACTGAGCGCCGTGTCCTGACTGGTTGTCATTGTCTCAAAGTTAGTGTTGCCTGCCTCATCAGTCATGTCACACACATCCTAATCTACATCCTCACCAACACTTTCGAATTCAGCACCATTGACAGAGACGTTTTTGTTAACGGCGTCGGTGTGAACGTCTCCTTGATCATTTTGTTGATCTTCATTTACCGCACTGTTTGTGTCATGAACTGTCATCAACGCAGAAGTTTTCACAATGGGGGAGGGGTCACTGGGTCTATCTGCAACGTATGTCCTGAGCACATGGATCATCATGTGGGAAAGGGGCCATTGGGTCTGTCTTGTTACGTCTGTCATGAGTACAAGGATCAGCGTCAGGGGAAGAGACCATTGACTGCTTGGTGCTCCTCTGGTGACTGACTTCTGGTCTTTTGGCACCGACCCTGTTTGATTTTGAGGCAACAGATTTACTCCCCTTGGCGTTTTCTTTTAAGAAAACAAACCTTCCGTTACCTGATACAGGTTGTCTGATCACTTACTGTACAAATATGGTCCTGGGACCAGTAGTCTGGTTTCATTCCTGTCATAGTCCTGGAGGTAAAAGTTGTTTTGGCCATAGTTGTTTCTTGATGAATATCGGTAGTGAAGATACGCTTCTTTTCTGCTGTCATGCCCCATTTGTCTGTCATCCTGTACCTGTGGTCAGTCATAATATGATGGATGTTGTCTGTCCATCACACGCATTTTTGCATTATGAGTGTATGTAATTTTACCAAGCCCACGACAGAATTCGACCATCTCTCTCTGGAGCGCTTGCAACGTTCTGCTGATGCCAGTTACACTTGGCTGCATGTTTGTCACTGATTTTGTCGAGGAGGCATGTGGGTGGACTATTGTTTGGAAAGACAATTTTTGTTGTTACCACCCGTCATCTTGCCAGTAAAATGTAAAAGTTCTTTGGATGAATTTGAATTATTGATTTTGTTATCTATGTACTGCTGTTTGGCTTTAAAATGCAGTCTATTGACCAAGTTTCTGTGTTGGGCAACTATTTGTCAGTGGATAGTCAAACCACTCGTTCAGCTTGATGTTACTGTTTAAAGTTATCAACCTGTCTCAGAGTTGTGCCATTTGCTGTTATATTGCATGAGGGGATTTCATGTTTTTTACCGATTACCATGACTTCAGTCTTCTTGCTATTTAGCTCCAACCCTATATTTTTGCTTTCTATTTCTATGATATTCACAAGGTTTTGTAGGTACCTTTCATTTTCTGCAATTAGCACGGTGCCATCCGCGTAACGAATGTTGTTTATTATTTTTCCTCCACCCTTTAATCCAGGGTATTCTTCCTGGTTTCTTATGATGGTTTCACTGTAAAGTGAAAACAAATCTGGTGACAGAACAGAACCTTGCCTGACTCCTCTTTTGATATTTTGGAAAGAGCTTACATCGTTTTCTATTCTCATTGCTGCTGTTTGTTCCCAGAACATATTTCTGATTATTCGTAGATATTTTCCAGCAATATTGAATCTTTCTAGTTGGTTCAATTCTTCATGTCTTACCTAAATCAAAAGCCTTGGTATAATCAACAAAGCATAAATATCAATCCTTATTCAACTCGATTTACCTCTCTATGACAGTTCCTAGGATGTAGATGGCATTTATAATTCCTTTCCCTTCAACAAATCCACACTGTTGTTCTTTTGCTATTTCTCTTTTGATTCTGTTCCTTGTCCTCATCATGATTATTCTTAATAGGAGTTTTGTTGCATGACTGATCAAGCTTTTGATTGTACGATGGAGTTCGCATTCTATAGCCCCTGTTTTTTTTGTAAGTGCAATGAAAATTGATTTTGATATATATCTTTGGGGATTTTTCCGGTGTCATAAATTTCGTTTTGAACACGGGACAAAATAAGAAGTAAAGATAAACAGAGTGAAATAACAGACGACCAGAAGAAGCAGACGTCTAGGCAAGCGGGTTTCTTCGTATATAACAGCTGAAAGGCTGAAATGTAATAATTAATGTTTTTGATGTGTTGCAGGTGATTGGCGCCGGTCATTACATGTTTGGTATGTATCTCTATTGTACTACTCATCGCTTTCTCTTTCCTCACCTTTTTTGCTCGATCTTCTTCCACATCATCAAACAGGCAAAATATGGCGTGCGCTATAGAAGAGTATCAATATTTGTCTGCCTGTCTGTCTATCTGTCTATCTATCTATCCATCCATCCAACCATCCATCCATCCATCCGTCTGTCTGTCTGTCTGTCTATCTATCTATCTATCTATCTATCTATCTATCTATCTATCTATCTATCTATCTATCTATCTATCTATCTAGTAAGTTCATCAATAACCGTCATCATCATCATCAGGTGCCTTGCCGCATGGCGTTGGCGATTATGGACTTCCATCTGTCTCTATCTCTTGTTACCTCAAGCATCTCTTCCACCCTCCTTGTCTTCAGCCACTCTGCAAGTCCGTCTAGTATCTTCTCCCTGGGTCTACCCGATGCTTTATTTCCCTCCAGCTTTCCCGTTGTGACCAGGTGTTCCAATTCCCCTTTCCTCAGAAAATGGCCTATGAATGTTGTCTGTCTTTTCCAAATCTTCCTTATGAATGATCTACTTGTGTCTGCCTCCATCAAGACTGTCTCGTTTGTTTTCTTTGCTGTCCATGGAACTCTCAACATTCTTCTTAGAAACCACATCTCGGCTGCCTCAATCTTGTTCTGGCTTTGCTCGTTAACTGTCCACGCCTCGCAACCGTACAACAGTATTGGTTCTATATAACATTCAAGAACTCTCTTCCTGATGTTAATTGACTGGCATTTGTTGGTAAGAATGCTTTTTATCTTCTTAAATGTTGTTTTGGCTTGGTCGATACTGCTGGTTATTTCTGATGTGCATCTGCGGTCTGGTGAAATGATTGTTCCGATGTATTTAAACTTATCGACCTGTCTCAAGGTTGTGCCATTTGCTGTTATTTTGCATGAGGGGATTTCATGTTTTTTTTACTGATCACCATGACTTCCGTCTTCCTGCTGTTTAGTTCCAACCCCTTACCTTTGCTTTCATATTCACAAGGTTTTGTAGGTCCCTTTCACTTTCTGCAATTAGCACGGTGTCATCTGCGTGTCGAATGTTGTTTATCATTTTTCCTTCAACCTTTAATCCAGGGTGTTCCTCTAGGTTTCTCACGATGTTTTCGCTGTAAAATGAAAACAGATCTGGTTACAAAACACAACCCTATATGACTCCTCTTTTGATGTTTTGGAAAGAGCTTATATCGTTTTTTATTTTCATTGCAGCTGTTTGTTCCCATACATATTTCTGATTATTCGTAGATCTTTTCCATCAATATTGAGTCTTTCTAGTTGGTTGATCAATTCTTCATGTCTTACCCAATCGAAAGCCTTGGTATAGTCAACAAAGCATAAATATAAATCCTTATTCATCTCGATTGACCTCTCTATGGTAGTTCTTAGGATGCATATGGCATTAATAGTTCCTTTCCCTTCCACAAATCCACACTGTCCATGTGCTATTTCTCTTTTGATTCTATTCCTTGTCCTCATCATGATTATTCTTAATAGGACCTTGGTTACATGACGCATCAAACTGATTGTGCGATGGAGTTCGCATTCTATAGCCCCTGTCTTCTTTCGAAGTGCAACGAAAATTGAATTTGTCATATCTTTGGGGATGGTTCCAGTGTCGTAAATTTCATTTAGGAGGACTGTCATTTTTTCTATACCGAATTCCTCCAGGGCTTGATTCATCTCTCATCTCTCATCATCAATAATACTTAATCTGAAAACAGGCCCTCCTGGAATACTTTGCCGAAATTACTATCTCACATGTCCGCTAACATCCGTCCAGGACATGGGCACACTGACAGTGATGATGAGAGTTATCTAATTTTTTTAATTCGGCACTCAAAATTATGCCATATCATTTTTCGGCTGATGTTTGATGTATTCGGAATGACTGTACTTAATTATTTGCTTGAAAAAAGTTGTGTGTTTACATCATAAAGAGTAGTGAACCAGTGCTTAAAGATCTGCTTTACATGCAAGATGTCCCACTTTCAATTCCCACTCAAGTAAGGAATTTTAAAACTTTTTGACCAGATCTTAAGATGTGACAGGGCAAGAGTGCTAGTCATTTGTGTGACACTGTAAAGCGAAATGTCATGTTCCCCACGCACAGAGTGCACTAAACGAACCCACGACAAAGATTGTCTATGGCAAAGTTCAGCAGGAAAATCTGTTTTCATAGCGCAACGAAGTGTGTCCTAATGGCTGATGTGACGTGTCTAGCGTATTGGCTAGTGACTGTGTGCTTGTCACTCTCGATTTTAGCTCGCTTGGCTGGCTTGGGTTGCTGTTTGCAGCTCTGTGAAAAGGACAGTAGAGTGTGCAAGTCTCTCTCTGTCATGACATAGTCTCTCCATCAGCAAGCTGTACATAGTACCTCCCTGTTGCAATAGACGGCAATTGACCACCTCACAGACTCCGGCTGAACTCTCGAGTGACTCAGAGAAGATCTGGTCTCAGACGTGTGGCACGCACGCCCACCAGCGTGTGGACACGCCCTATTGCTAACGAACCAGACCCGCATCTATAGATAACTAGCGCCACTGCCTTCTGGTTGTCTCAGAAGATACCAAGGCTAATGGAGTAAACCCTGAAAAGAGAATGCCTTGTGGTTGTCTCAAGATAGACCAAAGGTAAGGGAGTAAACCCTGACAGAAAATTAGGCCCAACTGCTTCGTGGGTAGTTGTGAAGTCATACAAGAACCGATGGAAGGCAACGAGGAAACACCATCGTAACCCTCCCAAGAACATCATGGCCAGACACATGAATAGAATAGAGAACGACGTAAACAGGTGCTCTAGTGGAGCAACTTAGTCTGGTAGGGGAAGGCATGCTGAGCAGGTGACATCAGACCGTAACAGGCTCCTGCGACCAGATTAAAAGATACAAGAATGGCATCATGGAATGTCAGAACAACGCTTTAGAAGGGACAGCTGAAAAATGTCAAGATACAAATGGAAAGAGTTACTTTCAAAATTTTAGGACTAAGATAAATGAGATGGAAAGGAGCAGACATTTTAATATCGGGCAAGCATAAAATTATATATTCTGGAGGGAACACACATGAAAGGTAGGAAAGCATCATAATGGACAATGGCAAGTCAATGTCTATCAAGACATACCGGACGTTTACTATATAGATTGGAGGGCAAGCCATTTGATATCAATATCACTAACATATGCACCAACATGTGAAAGCACTGATAAAAAAATTGACAACTTCTATATACAGTTAGAGACAGCCAAGGGTCAATGTAAATCACAGGACGTTAAAATAATAAGGGAGATTTTAGTGCTAAAGTGGGACAGTAAAACGTAGATGACGGAGCTGTGCCTCATGGCCTTGGCACGCAAAATGAAAGAGGACAGAAAACATGTTGAATGGGCACACAGAAACGATTCTGTAATAAGAAACAATCGGTTGAGCACCCTAAAAGATGAAAATGGACATGGATGAATCCCGGAGACAGCACAAGAAATCAAATTCTTTCTTTACTTCCTGCTAAATATGAGATTTAGAAATTCTTTCTGAAGGCAAATATTACCAGATACAGACTACAACAGTGACCACAATTCTGTAATCAGAAAAATTAGGCTGAAACTAAAGAGAAGAAAACAAACCAAAATTAACATCAAAGTAAATCTTGGACTCTTAAAGGCAGATGAATAAATTTGCATAAAATTTCGTGTATATGTTCAAAAAACAAATTCAGAGCTCTGAAGGGATAGGAAGAAGCAATGGCAACATTTGAAAAACTCAATAAATGAAGAAATCCTAGAAATAAAAGAATAGCAGAAAAGAACTGGATGACAAAAGAAATTTTAAGACTGATGGATGAAAGTAGAAAGTTAAAGGGGATAAGAGAAAGAATACAAAAAGGGACATAAAGAAACCAGGAAAGATGCAATAAAGCTAAGGACGCTTGGCTAGAAACAAAGCGCAAAGAAATATTAGAGCGATTCGAAACAGACCCTCGGTTTATGTAAAAAAATGTTGCAGAAACTGCTCACAGAAAAAAGGCATGCACATTAGCTGCCTGCTACGGAAAAAAGAGAAAATATTATATAGATGGGTAAATACATCGAAGACCTTGATGGTGACAGAAAGGAGGAAGACATGTCAAAGTCAATCTTCATTGCACCTCCAAAGAAAACAGGGACTATAATGTGCAAACTCCATCGTACAATCAACTTGATGAGCCACGTGACAAAGATTCTATTAAAGATAACCATGACGAAGACAAGGAATAGAATCAAAACAAAAGCTGCAGAAAAACAATGTGGATTTGTCAAAGAACAGAAACTATTAATGCCATATATATCCTAAGAACTCTTATAGAAAAATCAAAAGAATTGGAACCCGACAAAACATGAAAGAAGAATAAGAACGCATATTTAATACAAGAAGACAAGAAGCGCAAATTTTCGGTCAACTGGCTTTTGGCAAGTGTAAGATTACAAACAAACAAACAAACAAACACCAGATACAAAAATTAGGAGATATTTTTGTATCGGGTGTTTGTTTGTTTGTAAGCTTATGCTTGACAAAGGCAACCAGTTGGCCGAAAAATTGCGCCTGTCTTGTTTTGTTGTATTAAATACGCGTTCTTATTCTTCTTTTGTGTTTTTTCTGGTTCCTGTTTGCTTGAACGCGGGCAGTCACACTTGTTTCGGATTTCGAAAGAATTGAATAGGGATTTACATTTTGTTTTGTTGATGATACCAAGGCTTTTGATCGGGTAAGACACAAAGAATGGATCAACCGACTGAAAAAGTCAATATTGATGGAAAAGATCTAAGAATAATGAGGAATATGAATTGGGAACAAAGAGCAGTAATGAGGGAAGAGAACAAGCTCTTTTCAAAATATCACGAGTTTTTAGACAAAGATGTGTTCTGTCATTAGATTTCTTTTAACTTTACATGCACAGTGAATCCATCACGAGAAACCTAGAAGAATGCACTAGGATAAAGGGTTGGAGCAAACATTATAAACAATCTTCGTTATGTAGATTGTTATTGTTAATTTTGTTTGAAGCTCAGTCGTTTGCGCAAAGCCATATCAGGGCGATAACCATTTCATACATGCACAATACTTCAACAAGAAAATAAAAAGGAAAACAAAATCAAGTAGGCCTATACATATCAGTGCATTCGCGCACATAATCTATGGAGATGCCTCTGGCGTTGACCACTCTGCCCAACTGTCATACAGGAGGTTTAAAAACATGCTTGAATACAATTTTAAACATACTTAAGGACACTAAAACTTCTATAAAAACAGGTCTAAATTACCTAACATTACCTCTCCATATCACATTTCTGTAGAGCCAAAAATGCACTTTATACATGTACCCAATCATCAGTCCTAAGAGAAAGTACATGTACGTAAGGTTTTATCGAACACATCAGCAAGGCAGAAAATGATAGGAAGAAATGAGTGAAAGCAAAGGAACCATGCCAGAAACAAAGAGAGAGACAGAGCAGAGGAAATTTCTTGCACAGAATTTCCAGAAGGTGGGGATACTCTTTATACTGAAAGAGCCCACGGCATCCCTACGGGGGTCGTTACGTAGATGACACGTTTTAATTGCAGAAAATGAACCAATACTGTTTTATGGATGCGAAGCCCAGACAACCAAGAAGCAAGATTAAGACTGAGGCAGCTGAAACAGTCTTGAAAGAAGCAATCACAAATAGAACATTAATGAAGAAGATTAGGAAAAGACAAGCAACATTCATATGACATTTTATGAGGCAAGAGAAATTAGAGTACTTGGTGGCGACAGAAAAGCTAGAGGGTAAAGAACACCAGCAACTGAAAAATATCAGACAGTTTGCAGAGTGGATAGAGACAGAAAGGGTAGGAGATAAACTCACAGCAACAAAAGATAGATTCATATGAAAGGCCATTATCGCCAACGCCGTTCTGTATGGCACATGATGACGATAAGGGAAACAAGAATTATTTGCAGACAGAAATACACACACATACAGGGTGTTGTTGTACAGTGGCAATATGTTCTTGATAGGTACAGTAGGGCTCTTGGTTGTGCTTAAAGATGAATTATACGACACACTGGGTTGCAGTGGTGGAGAACGACCACAGTGAATATTTAAATC
>CM060306.1:90807116-90864616 GCA_030674185.1 Monoplex corrugatus
AGGCTCAGTGGGAAGACTGAGACCGTACAGTCGTGTCAAATCCACATCTCAGATTCGTCATGAAAGAGTTTACTTAAATTTCCAGACTTACACCACTGATGTCTGTATCATTCGGATATATGAATTAAGAAAAGAATATACAGTACGGCTCTGTTACGCAGTCATCGTCATCATGTGCCCTGCCGCACGGTGTTGGCGATTATGGCCCTCTATATGTATCTATCCTGTGTTGATGCAAGCACATCTTCCACCCTATCTGTCTTCAGCCACCCTGCACGTCCGTCCAATATTTTCTCCCTGGATCTACCTGGGTTCTCTTTCCCTCAACCTTTCCTGTTTTGACCAGGTGCTCTAATTCCCCTTTCCTCATGAAATGGCATATAAATGGTGCCTGTCTTTTCCTAATCTTTCTTATGAATGATCTTCTTGTGTCTGCTTCCATCAAAACTGTCTCGTTTGTTTTCTTTGCTGTCAATGGAACTCTCAACATTCTTCTTAGAAACCACATCTCGGCTGTCTCAATCTTGTTCTGGCTTTGCGTGTTGACCGTCCACGCCTCACAACCGTATAACATTATCGGTTCTACATAACATTCAAGAACTCTCTTCCTGATGTTAACCCTTTGACTCCCGCATCCTGTCCACCAGCATCCTACATCGTCAACAATATAAGCAAAACAAAAACTTAACTCTTGGAGTCTAAGGGTTAAGTTTTTGTAGTTGGTGGACAGGATGCGGAAGTCAAAGGGTGAATTGATAGGCATTTGTTGGTAAGAATGCTTTTCATCTTCTTGAATGCTGTTTTGGCTTGGCTGATTGTGCTGGCTATTTCTGATGTGCATCTGCCGTCTGGTTAGATGATCTTACCCAGATATTTAAACTTATCAACCTGTCTCAAAGTTGTGCCATTTGCTGTTATTTTGCATGAGGGGTTTTCATGTTTTTTACTGATTACCATGACTTCGAAAAAGTTGTCAATTTCGTCCTGAGTACTTGTGGATGTTGGTGCATACACTCGGATGATGTTGATATAAAATGGCTTGCCATCCAATTTAACCAGCAAAACTCTGTTGGACACAGCCCAGTATCCTTTAACTGCTTTTGATTTGTCCCTGTCAATTACGTTGCCTACTCCTCTTTCATGTGTCTTTCCACCGGAATATATTATTGTATGTTCTCCTGATGTTATCATGCCTGCACCCTTCCATCTCACTTCCCCCAGTCCTAGAATACAGTTACGCAGTATCAATCGAAAATGGAACTTCATAGCAATATCATTATACTCACATTCTCACAATGATTTCTTTTTAAAAACCTCTGTCGCTTTATGTTCTTATCTCATGATGATCTCAGGTTCAGTTCGTTCTGTCACTCTACGTGTCTTCAATCATATAATATTCGGCCTACAGTAGTGGGTGATTCATTTGGGATATCACGGATATGCATGGTGGTGGTCTTTCTCCCAGGAGCATATTCACTCAGTCTGGCTCCGCGACTGAACACTTATTTTCGCCAGTAGCCTGGAAATCAGAAATAGCATGTAGGATCAATGCCATTCAATCAAGCCGCAAGATAGGGCAGAAAGAAAGAAACAAAAACAGCACCAAAATTTTAGAAAAATGTTCTCAACTATTTATGGTAAGGCTGGATATCGCCTCTTCCTTTTCACTTCCCCGCCTCCTAAAAAAGAGTCAGAGAAAAGGTATGGATGTACTACTAGAGACTCACAAATACATGTCTGGAAGATAGGCAACAAGGTTGTTGCCATCAAAATCACACTCTATTAATTTAAATTAAAATTGAAGCATCACATGCATATTGCTAAGCAACTAGTTCAAAGCAATACATTTCTACCTAGACTTGTTTGTTTTCATATCTGAGAATTCTGTGTATGGTTATGTGTGATTGGGAGTGTTTTTTTTTTTTCAAAAGCAATTTGTTTGTTTAATAATGTCATGCATATATTGTTTTCTGCTTCCAAGGTCAGAACAAGAATGAGTTCATGGCGGCATTTGCTCAGCTACTTACACAGATAGATATTCTGAACCCCATTCCTCCAAGAGTAGATTTCATCGCTGTGGCGACATTTCCCAATAAGGTAAGTTGAACCATGCTGTGATTCAACAGGATCACGTAGGTTATACAAAATATAGATACATGTATATATCAACCGTAGTATGAACCACAGATGATTTGAATGACTTAACTGTAATACTTCAGTTCAGTCCAATCCAATTCAATCCAGTGTTTTCAGTCACTGTATGCTAAAAAGTGTTCGCTATGTACTGCTTAAGATTGTAGAGAAATGACACTGGATTGGATGATTTGATTCAGTGTTGTCCCAAAAGGAATAATCCCACGTGAATCATGCTCTGCTTTCCCACGGGAAGCACGTCACATTACGGCGCCACATCTTTTCCATTTTTTCCTTGATATGTGAATACGAGGTTTATCTATGAAAATAAATAACAGTAATATGTACTGAAAATTAGAAAGCTACTATGTCGCCCAGTGGATAAAGCACCCGTTTCATATGAGAGAAATCCAATTCGATTCTCAGTCGGACAGGGATTTTCCTCCCCCATCGCTGCGATACTCATGAAGGAAGGTTTAGCGATTATAGAACAGAAACAGAAACAGAGAAACACGATCTGAATGGTGTTGTTGGATGTCTTTGAGTTACGCATGCAGTGACAAACATAAAAGGAAGAAGATTTTCTTAAATACATTATGTAGAAAACATCCACTCTTACAGGGAAACACAAACCACTCACACAGAGAAGGAAAAACAGAGAAACACGTGGCGCTGCACTGTGGCGATGTACTCTCCTCGTTGAGAGCAACCAGATTTTTCCATTGTAAAATACTTAAGACAAAAGTAAATAAAATAGCAACATTCTTCAATGAAAAGTAAGCAGTATGAGAACAAAGTTGACCTGTGCCGTGTTTTATGCAGATTTGACATAGTTCTAATAAACTGAATGGCTGAGAGTCTGATAGCAGCATAACGTTTTTCTCTGAACTGAATTTAGTTTGGTATGCGTCTCCGAGGTTAGCTGGGCCTGAAGTCCATTGTTGTGGTTAATAATGATAAATAATATTGATAATAATGATGATACTGATGTCAGTGATGATGATCAGTTTATTTAGCAGTCCACGTAAAAAGTCACCATGTTGTGCTTTAGATAGTTATGAAACAACATCAAATTTTGTTATATGACAGTAATGTGTTAAAAAATGTATTATACATTTGTTCGGAAACTCACACGCACACATGTGCGCGCACACGCAAATGAGCACACAAGCACGCACTTACGCTCGTATACGAAAACACACACGCATACACAAAGATACACAGACACACACACACATACTCACACGCTCACATACATATACACACGCACGCACACACATATGCCCATGAAAGATCACTTGCATTACCACCTGACATGCGAACGTCATCAAAAACTCTCTGCTGTTTAATAAAGTAACCTATGAACGAGATATATTTTGAGGCATTTTTTTGACAAGTAAAAGACATTTCTTTTATCTGAAAGACATTGAGAGAGAGAGAAAAGAGAGAGAGAGAGAGAGAGAAGAGAGAGAGGAGAGAGAGAGAGAGAGCTTCATATCATCCATCCAATATTTAAAAGTCGCAAGAAACTCTGGGGTCGGCTCCTTAGCTGAAGGTATCGAGAAAAAAAGGCCCCTTCAAGCACATGTATCGGCCCTCAGTTCCTTACTCTCTAGGGGAATCCCGCTGCATCCAGGCCTTGATTCCTGAATGCCCTTCTGCTGTCGCGAATGTTTTTCTCGTCCATCTGAGTATGAATCACCTTGCCTCCAAGACATAGACAGTATCACTCATGTCTGTGTTAGAACTGTGAAATTCGGAAATGTAGACTGCTGTCCTTCCACCTATCCTCTGAAAGGTTCATTGAAATTGTTTGGATCAACAGTGTTCTGTGCCAGGAATCAGACATCTGTGTAGTTTTCATTATGGATATTTAAATGAATTTGACTTAATGACAAAGTTGTGATAAAAAAGAGGCAATTCCACAGTAATACGTGAAAAATGTATAGTATATGGCGCTACATCACGAGGACTGCCTACCAGAGTGCTGTATCTCCCTTCTTTGTTCCTTTTGTAATACACCATTCTGGCAGCCAGCCCTCGTTAATAGATATGGAATAAATAGACTAGTTCTTCATATATTCATAGTCTTGATTGGCCGTCTTGACTTTATCAATTTGTTTCTGAATGATCTTTATTTATGTTTATGTGTATGCTCATATATTTGTTTATTTATCCGTGATTTTATTCATCCGTTCGTTTCTCTTCCGCAGTTCATATTCTTATGGGAACGAAATGACTGCGACAACGCAAACATTATCTTCAGAACAAGTGACAATTTTGGAGGACCGAGTCGTTTGAAAACACGAGTCCTGAAGCTTCAAACCATCTGAATGTCAACGTATCTTGTGTGATAGCAGTAATACTGCCATCCAATACAGCAATTTACGACCGACGAAGTAGCAAATATGCAGTCCGTCTGATCAGACATGACTGAGAATAAAAGAAACAACGCATCATCATTGTATTCATGTCTAACGTTCACTCTCTCTCTCTCTCCCTCTTTCACTTTCTTTCTTTCTGTCGCTCTATCTTTGTGTCTATCTCTGTGTGTCTGTCTTTTAGTCTGTCTTTTTGTCTGTCTGTCTGTCTGTCAGTCAGTCAGTCAGTCTGTCTGTTTGTCTGTCTGTCTGTCTCTCCATGGATTGATCAATCGACGCTCTTGAATACTGGACGCCACAGAGAATCGAAGCCGTTGGAACAACCTTTTGCTTTTTGGTATCCCTGGCACGGCCTTAGAATTGTGGACGGACTGAGAGAGAAAGATACGGGACATTATAAAGTGAGAATTAAACATCAGTGACAATATCCTCATCGAACGTGCGAACAAAATAGGAAAGGCCATCATCGTAAAATAAAATTCCAAACATTTAAACAAAGAGAACTAGTCTTTACAAATGCTACAAACTCAATACTACAAACAGGTATATTCCGGAAGACTTTTCTTGTTAAGTCAGGAACAAAAGAAAAAATCTGCAACTGCTCTTACCAGCTTTGCACGAAGATGGCAAACGAGCAGGTCATCATCATCATCAGGTGCCTTCCCGCATGGCGTTGGTGATTATGGACTTTCATTTGTCTCTATCACTTGTTGCCGCAAGCATCTCTTCCACCCTCCTTGTCCCTAGCCACTCTGCAAGTCCGTCTAGTATCTTCTCCCGGGGTCTGCCCGGTGCTCTCTTTCCCTCCAGCTTTCCTGTTGTGACCAGATGCTCTAATTCCCCTTTCCTCATAAAATGGCCTATAAATGTTGCCTGTCTTTTCCTAATCTTCCTTATGAATGGTCTACTTGTGTCTGCCTCCATAAACATTGTCTCGTTTGTTTTCTTTGCTGTCCATGGAACTCAACATTCTTCTTAGAAACCACATCTCGGCTGCCTCAATCTTGTTCTGGCTTTGTTTGTTGACTGTCCACGCCTCGCAGCCGTACAACAGTATTCGTTCTATAAAACATTCAAGTACTCTCTTCCTGATGTTACATGATAGGCATTTGTTGGTAAGACTGCTTTTCATCTTCTTGAAAGCTGTTTTGGCTTAGCCGATTTTGCTGGCTATTTCTGATGTGCATCTGCCATCTGGTGAAATGATCGTTCCCAGGTATTTAAACTTATCAACCTGTCTCAAAGTTGTGCCGTTTGCTGTTATTTTGCATGAGGAGATATCATGGATTTTTTTCATCACCATGACTTCAGTTTTCCTGCTGTTTAGTTCCAACCCCCTACCTTTGCTTTCTATTTCTAGTATATTCACAAGGTTTTGTAGGTCCCTTTCACTTTCTTCAATTAGCATGGTGTCATCTGCGTATCGGATGTTGTTCATCACTTTTCCTCCAACCTTTAATCCAGGGTTTTCCTCTAGGTTTCTCATGATGTTTTCACACTGTAAAGTGAAAACAGATCTGGTGACAAAACACAACCCTGTCTGACTCCTCTTTTGATGTTTTGGAATGAGCTTATAACGTTTTTTATTCTCATCGCAGTTGTTTGTTCCCAATACATATTTCTGATTATTCGTAGATCTTTTCCATCAATATTGAGTTTTTTTTTAGTTGGTTGATCAACTCTTCATGTCTTACCTGATCGAAAGCCTTGGCGTAATCAGCAAAGCATAGATATAAATCCTTGTTCATCTCGATTGACCTCTGTATGGTAGTTCTTAGGATGTATATGGCATTAATAGTTCCTTTCCTTTCCACAAATCCACACTTTTTATCTGCTATTTCTCTTTTGATTCTATTCCTTGTTCTCAACATGATTATTCTTAATAGGATCTTGGTTACATGACTCATCAAACTGATTGTGTGATGAATCATGTAACAAGATCCTATTAAGAATAATCATGATGAGCAGGTAAACGAGCATATCTCAGGTCTAACAAAGTTGTTTGCGAAGGTGTAACCTATTCTTTCAATACTCATACCCAGATGATTGAGCAGAACAAAGGTAAGCAGATGTCTTTGCCACTGTCTGCAGTTAAAGGTAGAAACCAAAGATTTTGAGTCACAAGATGTTCGCTATCGGCACTGTCAATGGCCTAGAGGTATGGGGAGGAGCAGGGGTTCTAGTCATTGAAAAAAGGATATCGGCCCGTCCCCGTCACTGACTCACCACATAGTGCTAATAATGCTGTAGGTCATGACAATAATTTGGTGTTACTTTCGGTAATTTTCGGTCAAACACATCACTGGACACAGGTAGTGAGAATAGTGTAACGATGTAACGCATTATGTAAACGATCAGTCTAACACATTTACATCTTTTCTGGTCCGGAAGGTCGGTGGTCTTATGACACAACCAGGAGACACAGATTTGATCAAATCTGTAAATAGTTTTTGATATCGTTTGTACTGCTTAAACATTCGTCGATGTCTCCTTTGATTTGTCTTCACATTTTATTGATTATGTAAAGTTCATGTCACCCGCCATCAAGTTATCACATCAGGGATGCTGGTCTGGGGGTATCCTGTTCATGTGTAAGAAGAAAAGTTAGCAGATATGTATTCTTAATTGATTCTTTGCATGATCATATTCTTGTTCTGATATTATCAAGGGATTTACACGGCGGATATAATGACGTTCTATTCACGTTAGGATATGATCCCCGTGTGGAAATCCATATTATCAAACATCTGATTCACTGTACCATTTAAATGAAATGGAAATGTGTTTGGGTGACGTTATGGAAAGGAACTGTGAAATCTTGGTATGTGATCTAAACTCCAGAACAGCAGATTGTCAGATTAATACCCACAACGTATTTGATGTTTTTGAACGAGAGTTAGAAAGAAATGACAGTTTTGTACATCATGGAAGGGCATCTGAAGATGATGTCTTAAATGGATTTGGAACAAGTATGATTAATTTTTGTGTCTGTTCTGACTTAGTACTACTAAATTTCTTCTGGGACGTAAATACATCAAGTAAATATACATACATATCTCCCAGTTGTAACAGTGTTGCGGATTATTGTTTAGCTTCACATGCATCGTCTGATATAATATCAGATCTGTATGTAGATGAAAGAATTGAGTCTTCATATATGCGCATGCATTTCATGTCAAATTCTAAAAAAGCACAGGAACTTTAAAAAAAAGACAGCAATTGAAACAATATCATTTGGAATGATGAGAAAAAGGTTGTATTTTAAACTAATGTTTCATCTGCAAGAAAATTCGTAGATACACTAGAAGAAGCATACCACCTGATTGATATGGACATCGATCTTGCTGTCTGAAAGTTCATAGGCAGTATGATCAGTGCAGCAAAATATACGAGCAGAAACCCAGGGGCTAGGGGAAGATTTAAAATTTTGTCTACATGGTTTGATTATGTTTGTCTGTGTAAGAAGAGAGCCACCAGACGATTATCACGAAAATATTGTAGAAGTAAAGATGACAGGAATAAAGACTGTTACTGAAAAAAAAAGAATACAAACAACTTCTTAAATCTATACAACAAGAGCGCAAGAAAGCACAAGTTCTTAGAATTTGCTGATATCAGTAGACAATCCAAAATATTTCTGGTCGGAAAAATAGAAACACAGACGTAAAGTGATGCATTCTAATGAAATTTTGAAAGAGACATGGTTTGAACATTTTAGAACCTTACTGAATGAAAGGGTGGAAGATGACATAGTCCAAGAAGGCTATTTGCCAGACAAAAATATCGATGCAAACGATGATATATTAGATACTGTGGGTGCGGACGTTAAACTCCAAACAAGAAAACAAACAAATATCTGGGAACGATCATCTCACCAGTCAGCAGATGCACATCAGAAATAGCCAGCAGAATCGGCCAAGCCAAAACAACATTTAAGAAGGTAAAAAGTATTCTTACCAAGAATTGCCTATCAATTAACATCAGGAAGAGAGTTCTTGAATGTTATACAGAACCAACAGTTGTGAGGCTGGACTGTCAACAAGCAAAGCCAGAACAAGATTGAGGTAACCAAGATGTAGTTTCTAAGACGAATGTTGAGAGTTCAATGGACAGCAAAGACAACAAACGAGACAATCTTGATGGGGGCAGACACAAGCAGATCATTCATAAAGAAGATTAGGAAAAGACAGGCAACATATATAGGCCATTTTATGAGGAAAGGGGAATTAGAGCACCTGGTCACAACAGGAAAGCTGGAGGGAACGAGAGCACCATGTAGACCCAGGGAGAAAATATTGGACGGACTTGCAGGGTGGCTGAGGACAGAGAGGGTGCAAGATGTGCTTGCGGCAACAAGGGATAGATACATATGGAGGGCCTTGATCGCCAACGTCATGTAGCAGGGCACATGATGATGAAGATGATGACTATTCCACAACATATGTAACATTTATTGCACATGACACTCCATATCCAGTGTTAGCTCCCACAGCGCTGAATATGCTTTCTTTATTCGTTATGTGATACACCATTCCGGCAGTTATCCCTTTGTATGGAATAAGTAGACTAGTTCATACTTTCAGACTGTGGTACGTTACAAATGCTCTACAGACACTTGGAGGTGTGGTCTGGATTGATTATCTTGGCTTTGTTTATTTGTTTGCATAGTCTTTCTTTATCTATTTGTGTTTATGTGTTCACCCATTTATTTATTTGTTTATCTATCCATTTATCTATTTGTCCATTGATTTTGTTTTCCAAACTTCCTTTTCTTGTGGGAACGAAGAGAGAGCGGAAAGGGAAATCTTACTGCAAAAACAGCTAACAATGTTGAAGGGCCCTGCAATTTGAAAACACTGTCCTGAAGCTCCGTGCATTCTGAATGTCAACGTGGCTCGTGTGAAATCAGCAATACAGCTCATATTTCAGCAACTCACGACAGATGAAGCAAGGCGCTGTCTATCAGATCAGACTTGAGTGATAATACAACACACACACACACACACTGACACCTCCTCCCCCCCCACACACACGAACACACACACACACACACACGCACGCACGCATACACACATACACATACTAGCATGCACGCACGCACACGAACACACCACGCGCGCACACACATGATCGCGTATGTGTGAAGATACACAAACTTTTCGCATTGATGTAAATAAGTCAAAAACTTAGAATCCCTCTCCTTCCGCCTCCCCCCTCCCATTTACACATATACCTTGCTCATTCAAGAAAATACAAGCATTCTTACCAACAAATGTCTATCAATTAACATCAGGAAGAGAATTCTTGGGTGCTATATGGAACTGATAATGTTATACGGATGTGAAACGTGTATGGTCAACACGCAAAGTCAGAACAAGATTGAGGCAGCAGAAATGTGGTTTCTTAGGAGAATGTTGACAGTTCCATGGACAGCAAAGAAAACAAACGAGACAGTCTTGAAGGAGGCGGACACAAAAAGAACATTAATGAAGAAGGGTAGGAAAAGACAATCAAGATTTATGAGACATTTTGTGAAGCAAGAGAAATTAGAGCACCTGGTAACACTGGGAAAGCTGGAGGGAAAAAGATCACCAGGCAGACCTTGAGAGAAAATATTGCAAAGTGGTTGAGGGCAGATAGGGTGGGAGATGTACTTGCAGCAACAAAGGTTAAAATCGTATGGAAGGCATAATCGCAAACGCCATGCAGCATGGCACATGATGATGATGGAATTGGTCAGGGTTCAGGTCTGGCACTGGTATGTCAAAGTGGGGTGAAAATGGAACTATGAATTTGGGTGTTGTTTTAATAGAGATGTTGGGGTTTTTAGAAGTGGGTTGAGTTGATAGTTTTTTGGAGTGACTGACCAATGCTCCCGCTGCATACCGTCTGTAGCAGAAGGAAAATAACAGGCGTCACACATAGACCCCTACAAACTTCACACAACTACGCAGACCAACAAAACAATGACTGACCGCTGCACCTGCCGCATGCCGTCTGTAGCAGAAGAAAAATACAGGTGTCGAGTCACTCCTAGTTGCACGCCAAAGAAACATAGATCTCCATAAACTTCACACAACTACGCAGACCAACAAAACACAGAGACCTCTACCAACTTCTAGGACACGAAGTCCAACTACAAGTGGTGACTCTGACCAGAAACTGGCCCTATCCACCCAACTTCAAACCGTCTGAAGCAGAAGTGGTACACAACACCAACTAAACTAACAACTCTAACCAGCTACTGGCCCTATCTGCCCAACTGCAAACCGTCTGAAGCAGGACAACCAAATCCAACTAACTAACAACTCTGAATTCTTATTTTTTTTAAAGCAACAAACAAGCTCACAGAACCCTGTTTGCAGAACCAGCACAGAAAACACCAAATTACACACACACCAGACCCACGTACACCATAATTTAGCCATAAACACGGGTCGGCGAAACATCGATTCACAGCCAAGGTACAAAAATCACATAAAACACACACAGGCACAGGTAGACTGTAACTGGACAGGCGAGTTTTGACCCAGATGGCCAAGACTCCACACACACACTGACCCAACCAAAGAAGCCAAGATGGAAGTGAGTGGAGGAGAAAACCGGCCTGCACCTACCAGTTGTTTCTATTCCAGAGGGTTTGTGATATTTGTTCCCTGATCGTCAGCGTGCACATAGAGCAGAAGTTCAAAAACAAGATGGGGGATTTCATCATCCAGTTCATACAAGTTATCAACAAGAAAATCAATGAAATCAACTGGCTGTGAATTCAAAAGCTCTTATCAGTGCTGAAGAATTCTTGAGCAAAAACAAACAAACAAACAAACAAACAAAAACAAAACAAACAAAAACAAACCTTTGATGGCATCTGAAAGGAAAATCGTGACTGTATGCAAAGATTTTGTACAGACTTGACACTAGCTGCCTTGGCCTGCCACCTGTCAACACAGTATGACCGATTGTATGCCATCTCTTGTCACCCATTGACATCTGCAATGTGCTATGAGCAGTCAGTCCCTATTACGAGTGAAATACAAGGTACGTTCGAATCCTTCAGGTTACAAGGGACCACTCTAAGGCTGAAGTTCTGAACACAAGTTACAGTGGGAACAAATGTGAAATGTAACGTAGAGGGGCCAGTGACAATGGGCTGTCTGATTTGGCGATCCACTTGGCCTAATGTCTCGGTTTTTTGTTTTGTTTTGTTTGTTTGTTGTTGTTGTTGTTCAGCAGCTGGACATAATGTTCACATTTAGCTATTGATAATCTAGATATCCCGGACACCACTTCGTGGTTGATGGGATATTCTACATTTTCCTTGAATGTGTAGGTTCTTAAACTATATAATCATGCAAGAAAAAGAAGTACGCAAGTTAAATGGGTCGTTTGGGGCTCACTGACGGGTTTGGAAACTAACCTGGGGGAAACAAAGTTAATACGTTAGCTGAGGCACTGTATGGTGCCCATCATTCTGTAGTTTTCTTTATGTTTTATTTTCTAATCGAGATCAGGACATATAAAAAATAATTGACTTTAACCTCAATGTCACAGCTAGACTAGTTACACGTCCTGTCATTCATAACATATCGTTTGGAATACATAATGATTTCTGACATACCGGATCTGAATTTTGCCAGAGCTTGCTTGATAAATCTGTTCATAGACATTAAAATATAAAGTTCACCACAGTTTCAGGTTTTGAACATTCTGTAAGAGTTATGTCTGTGACTAGATTGCATGTGATTATTTTAGTCCTGCTATCTACAGTCTACAATTCTTTGCTTAAAACAGTTTATAAAACCATATACATTTTCTACTTTTTGATTTCACCTGACAATGCATGCTTTACATTAATATAATTATTTGCACAATCGTAATTGTCAACTGGTCCGTGAATCTGTCAATCACAACGCTTACATAAAATACATTTTCACTGGTTAGCTGAACAGAGCTATTGTTGTGTTTACCCCAGTAGCCGCACACATCTCCATCACTTGCACATGTATGACTCACGTCAATGCACACAAAACTGTTAGGGCTTGGCACGTCAGTGGATCACAGAAACGTTCGGTGTTTCCCTTTGTCTGTCACCATATGAAACAAACTCGATGGGCACTTTGTACTGAAGCTGATAGCTATATCGTTCAACGAGACGGCCGGCTTCCTATGCAACCTCTCACATACTGTCATTACCATTCAGAAAAACAATGTCCTCGATCACCAGGTGATCAAAAACTATTGTGGCTTTCTTTCTTTCATTTTTTGCTGTCTTCAGATGAGGGGACGGTTTCTTGTCAGGCTGACTTGAGCCTGCTGAGAGAAGTCTTCTCTGATGAAGATGCTACTTCCCGTTTCCCTGGAGTTTACGTGCGAATTTTAAGATCCTTTCTTTATCCTTGTAGAACGTGTACCTGGCGAAGATCTCTGCGTTCTGCCTGTTGTCAGTCTGGTGTATTCTGCCAAAGGGCACGTCTCCTTCCAGTCCCATCTTTCTCATGGATCAATTTTTGAACAATTTCTTCACAATCTTTCAAAGTTTGGTTTTCTTCTTTTGGTAGTCCACAGGAAAGGAGGAGGTTATTCCATCAAAACCATCCCTCCAAATCATAAGTCTTCCGCTTCAAGATTTGAATTCTATTTTTACAAATCTTCATTTGCAGTCCAGTGGTCTTCATTGTCTTTCTTTATCCTGGACAGATCCTTGGTAATGCCTGACACTGTTTCTTTGAGATCAGAGAATGAGTCATTACATTTTTTATTTCAGTCTTCAGGCTTTCAAATTTGTCGTCCAGGCAAGTCATCAGGGACGGTAATTCTCTTAGGGGCGCTTCTGGTTCTGTATTGTCACTCCATGCTGCTATAAGTTTTCTTGGTTGATTGGGGTCTTTTGCTGACATGCTGCTGTCGACACTAACTCTTCTGGTAGAACTGACACCAGGTAACTGCGTGTGCCTCCAGGAACTCTTAGGTCCTTGGTTCAAATCGACGTCCCCACACCTGTACAACAGGTTAGCGAAGTACAAGCAGCACAGGAGCACCTTGCCAACACGCTGGCTTTCTTGTTGACAAGTTTCAATGTCCGCTGTTTCATGGCCATTTTTTTCTTCTGCATTTACACGTGAAACTGATAAAAACCAGCACAAGAGGGCGTGGACACTTAGTGGCACTGCCGGCATGGCTCCTGCTTCCAATGTGGTACAGTATCAAAACTGTATGCACTGTCAATAGTAATTACACAAGTTAATATCTCGTCTGTGCAATTAGTCCTGCTCACAGGCTTACAAAGTTCACCACTTTCCCGTTTTCCAGCATAGAGATATTCAGAAGACGTCTTCTGTTGCCTACACCAGTGTCTAGAAACACCTGATGCTGGATGTTTCTGACATG
The DNA here is from genome assembly GCA_030674185.1 of Monoplex corrugatus. Classification (NCBI taxonomy): domain Eukaryota; kingdom Metazoa; phylum Mollusca; class Gastropoda; order Littorinimorpha; family Ranellidae; genus Monoplex; species Monoplex corrugatus. The sequence goes on from CM060306.1 coordinate 90,821,018, forward strand.
GCATAGCAGAAAGATTAGACACATCTGTGTCTGGACATCTGTTTCTATTTTTGTTTTTGGTTTGATGGCTGCAGTGCAGAATGCTTTTTGTGTCTGTCTCCTCTTGAACTGAACAAAAGTCTGATTGTGGATCACTTGCAACTGTCAGGCCATCTTGGCTTAAGGCACGGGTGCAAATACTTTTTGTAGTAAAACGGATTCTGTGTGCATGCAGATTTGGGGCATAGCTTGCTTTCCGCCATTCACATAGAATCAACTTTATGACTTGTTTTGTTGTGACCTTTTGAACAAAATGCTTTCCAATCCTTTTGAGATTTTTGTTGATAGGCTTTTCAGCAAGAGTTAGTCTGCTGATTCCCATCTGGCTCGTTCTGAGGCTTTGATGGAACTCTCTTGATATGTATCTGTGACAAAATTTACCTTTTCTGACTTGGGCAAGAGAGACAAAACATTCTATGCCGGTACCCCCCCCCCCCCTCCAAAACAAAAAATCCTGGCAGTCCAACTGTAGACTGAAGCCTTATATTTCTATCTCTGTCAGGTGTATATAGCTCAAGTGGAGGCAGCTCAAAGTCAACATACTTTTCAAGCAAATGCATGAACTAGGCTCTATCTGCCTTGATAGGGAATCCATCAGGAGTGGCAAGTGCTCATGGAATAGAAATCATGGGGTAAGTCAGGGCAATTTTTCAGGCTGATGCCATGTTTCCGTGCCAATTTGAAAATTTTTGTTCTTTGAAGATTGCACTTATGTCTTGGCATTTATATAAAAGCCTTCAGTGTTTTTTTTCATTGGAGATGGAAACTTTCTGATTTATCCACTAACCTGTGCTGAACGAAGTCATTGAAAGCTGACGTTCCAAGATGATCAGCTTGAAGGAGATCTTCCACGACTTCAGTCGGAGCTGGCTTGTTAATAATAGAACAAAGCCTCTTTGTTATCAGTTCGAATCGGACTGGAGAAATTCTGAATGATTTCGTCATCTTCTGCATTCTGATTTCAGATGACCTTGTGTCTTTGTGGGCTGTTTCCTCTTCATCTGTCATTTCTGCCAGCCCTGTTGCCGCCTTAAGAAAAAAAACCCTCTCACGTATCCGGTCACAAACTGTCTACTGTAGGTGACAAAATTTCTGTTAAAGCAAGTGATACCTCGACGGGACTCTGCCTGTCTGTTCTTTGTTCATTTGTTTGATCCACAGCATTTGAGAGAGGAAACAGCTGTAGACCTTGACGTACTGAGTCCTCCATCCCGTAGGAGTTTGTCAATCTGTGGATGAGTGTTCATTGTTCAAATAAATGATAAAATGTAGTCTCAGCTGTTTGGCGTAGTTTAAGTGGTCCACTGTAAACAGAATTGGACACATCTTTTGTAGACAGACAAGATGCATATCGACATTGCTTTATTTTGTTGCTTTCGGGAACCTCAAAACATGCCAGATCATGTTCATGTTATAAATCCACAACTGGGCTGTTTCTCTAGAATGCATCTCTGGCTTTGGCACTGAAGAGAAAACAGTATTCATAGAGTTGTTGGCATGCATCAATTTCCACTACAAATTGCGGTGTTTCTTTGCAGGGACTTAGATGCTGCATTGTGCACTTCTTGAATACCTTTAGCTTCACCTGTGCAAAAATCTGACGAGCAGTTGCATCTCTAATGCTTCGAAGAGCACGATCATGATGTTTGCAAACAAACACTTGATCAATCGACCCATTTGTACAAATGTCAGACTGAATGACAGTTTCAGCAAGACCTTAATCGTTTGCCAGCAGCATCAAGGAAGCAGCAGATTGTGTGAAAATTGCACGTGGAGGAAAGGAACAGTGCAGGGCTGTGGTTCAATGGTACGACCACTTTCAACTGGATGCATTTAGGGTGGCAGTGCAAAGTGAAAGACATCATTACAGTACCTCTTTTTGAGAACGATGAACACGAAAAGGGGCTGACATATTCGGGAAAATTATTTCAGATTCTATTCACATCGAAACTAAGATATATTGAGTTTGATTGCAAACAGAAACCAGAGAGTAAACGTCCCTACCCCAAAATGAAACATACAGTGTGCAAAGAAGGAATACTGCACCTTTATGCAGTTCTCATTGTCAAAATAATCCATTTGACAGAGGGCAACATGCCAGTTGTTTCTTCCTATAAGATTCCTTTTAAAAATGTGAAAAGTCCTCCCCTACACCCTGGGATGTTTCCGCCTCCACGGACCATGGCCTGTAGGCGTGCAAAACGTAAAGTTAAAGTTAAAGCTGGCAGACTAGACAAGTCCTTAATTTTTAAAATTGCGATTTTTTCATAAACTGCTGTAATTCTGTTTTCCACTTATTGTACGATTTTTATAGTTTTTGTGTAAAAGTCAGTTTCAGTGTTGTGATATATTTTTGAAATCAGACACCCCAAAGTCACAATTTTCGATTTGTCTTATACTTGCATTTTTGTCCATTTTGTTTTTTCTTCACATCACACAAATACCTCTCATTATATGTTTGACAGTACGCACAGATGTACGTTTTGACACGCTGCGGGAGATGTTTGAACAGTCTTCATTGCCGGGGGCATGTGCAAAAGGGAGAAAAGAGAGAGAGAGAGAGAGAGAGAAGCGGTAGGCTATTGTTTTATCGCGTCTATATAAATCGTCTTCATTGTTTTATTTGTACATTTGAAAAACAAATGAGAAGACAGTCAAGATGTTTCGCTTAAATGTTACACTACTTGTTCTGTTTCTGGGGGCCGCCGAGTTTCCATGTTGGGCCAGCAGGTCTTCGTACCCTTCAGGGAAGACATCAGATACTGTGGTCAGGTCAAGGATTCCATTTGGCCCACCCTGCAGCAAAGAGTTTCTGTTCTTTGAGTTCACTACAACTGCTTCGCCTGAAGTAGTAAAATGGCACTTTAAAGATGTGAACGTACGCTACCGTTTCAAGGTAACTCGAAGTTTGGAATGAATGGTTGAGTGAGAGTAGACAAAATAACACAAACAGTTTGTTCCTTTTCTCACATTGAAGACAGCAGCAGGGAAGTTTCAGTCTTTTTCTCAAATTTATGTATCTGGTGTTTGTTTGTTTGTAATCTTACGCCTGACAAAGGCCTAAAATTTGCGCCTGTCTTGTTTTGTTGTATTATTAAATACACGTTCATATTCTTCTTTCGTGTTTTTTTTTCCTGGAACCTGTTTTCAGTTGTCAACCGGTTCCGAAAACGAGCACAGGTCTGAATCCCGCTTAGATAACTATGTAATGTGTGTATGGCCTGCAGTCTATCCAGCCATAATGTTAGGAAAGTTAAAGTAGCGAGGGAGAGAATAATAATAATGATAATGATAATGATGATGGTAATATGCTAATAGTTAATAATGATAACAATAATGATAATAGTAATAATGATAGCGAAAACAACAACAATAATGATATAATAATAATAATAATAATAATGCTAATAACAATAATAGTAATGATAATAATGGTAACAATAATGGTAATAATAATAATAATAATGAATATTCATGGCGCTTAATCTTAAAAAAACTAAGTGCTTACAATAAGACCATTAGAATAAAAAAAAATCGTACACAGAAAGTAAACATGAACAAGCCAAACACTGAAACAGCACCAACACCATACATTTTCCAACTCGTGCAATAATCACACTAACACACATGCACACAAATACAGACAGACGGGCAGACAGACAAACAGACAGCAGACACACACACACACACACACACACACACATGCACACAGCAAGATGGCGGCTTTTTAACTGAACAACATCGGAGAGGAATCAACTGGGCTGAAAATGACCCGTTCGAAACGTAGCCTCACCAAAGAGAAACGAAGAACACCGCTACCAAAAAAGACAAAACACCAAAACAGAGTCACCGTCATCTTTCAAACACCCAGATGAACGGCAATAATTCAAACAACACCAGCTCCACTCAGACAGATTTGCCGTCCACAAGTCAGCCACCAGTTCTACAACCGTCAGTAACATCTTGTGGCTGTCACTGTCAAGAGGCGGTAAGGCAAATAGACATTCTTAAAAATACAATCTATCAGATGTCTATCCAAATCAGCAGCCTTACAGACAAGCTTCAGTCTGACAGAAAACTTCTGCATGAAAACAACAAAGCATTACAAGAGCTGCGCGAAATCAAAAAGTGCGCAATACTTACAATCTCCACAGCGTGCCAGACTGACTCCGCAGTCTACAGTGATTCTACCACCACATCACCGATGGACAAATTTTCATCCTATGCGGAATGCGCCGCTCAACCAGCCAAAACAACATTTTGTGCAAACATCGATTTTCGACAGAAAAATGTCAGGCACCAATCTGAAGTCTCTAGGCTATCAAAACTAAACATGACGTCAAAACTGCTGTTCCAACACATCCCAGATCTAAGTCCAATGTTCTCCATGACTCTGTTGTAAATAAAGTGGATGGAAAAAGATTAGGATCGTCCTACGGTTTCCAGGTGGCCACGAGGAAGATACGTACCATCGACGAGTGTAAGAGAGCTATTGAAAAATCTAAAGAAGAGCTGACACCTGAACCTGACTGCGTTGTTGTACACGTGGGGATAGCAGATCTGAAAACGAAGGAGCCAAAAGTATGTAGTACAAATCTAGACGACTGTGTAAAATCTGTTAACACCCAATTTCCAAAAGCCAAGATAGTGTTAAGTCAGGTTGCCCTGTAAGAAACAAGCACCTAAACGTGAAAAGGGAGCTGCTTAATGTCCTAACCAAAGAGAGACTCCTCAACGCAGCAAATGTCAACTACATCAGCCACGATAACCTGCAAACAAGCCGCTACACCCAAGTCAGCCAGGACGACGTACATCCGACCACCAGAGGGGCGAGCGTTCTGGCCAGAAATATAGGGAGGCATATCCATCAGCTTTTCTGGGAAAAACCGAGGAGGAGATCAACCCATCAACACCATCAATCAAGACCCGGCTTTCACCCTCAGTTTTTCTTCCCTCCCTGGTCATTTTAGATTCAGCCCAGATTCAGTTCCTCTTTGTTCAGTACTCAACTATATTGTTTTAATTCCTTATATACTTATTTGCTTACTTATGATAAATTTTACTTGAACGTTAAATTAATTGATTATCTAATCATCTAAATGTGGGATACTACTCCAAGCTTATTCAACCGTTCATCATGAAAAAGTGTGTAGTCAGTGACATCAACATTGTTCAGTGGAACACACGTTCCATTGTTATAAACATTTCCTATTTGAGTAACTATCTATCTTCTAGAAACATCCAAGTCTTGCTTCTACAATCGCTGAATACCACCAAAACCAATGTACCTAAAATATCGGGGTTTTATTATCCACCAGTATATGACTCTATCAATGACAATGGCCGAATACAAACAGCTATGTTCGTGAAGGACTGAACTACTGCGAAAGGTCATCGCAAGTACCAAAATCGTCCTCATCTATTTCTTCATGTGCAATCGTTATAAAATGTTCATCATCATTAGCCTAGTTTTGAATTTGGCCTCTGTCTATCTACCAAGAGGTCCCGATTCTGTGAATACTGAGTGGTTGAAACATTTTCATGACCAACGTGACAAGTGGATAGTTGGTGGTGATTTTAATGCACATGCCCCATTTTGGGACAAGAATTGTAAAACCATAACTATCAACAGGTTGATTGAAAATATTATAGATTCCAATTTATACTTACTAAACAACGGACACGTTACCCGTGTCCCTGATATACCAACCCACAGACCCACAGCTATCGACCTTATCTTAATCTCACCATCGCTAGCACCAAATGCCACACGGCAAACAGAGGATGATTTGTTGGGATCAGATCACATCCCCATACTTCTTACCCTTAACCGTATCACTGAGTTTGATGCAATACCACAAGATAGTTTACCCAAGTTTAACTATAAATACGCAGATTGGGCCAGTTTTAAAGCTTTCCTACGAAATACAAGAACAGATCTATCTGAAACAACGACCTTAAACGATATGTACGCAGATTTCTGTAAGTCACTCTTAAGGGCTGCAAAAATTTCAATTCCAGAACTTAAAGCGTCAAAAACAGGAAAACATCATGGAAAAGTCTGGTGGAATAAAGATTGTGAAAAGGCAGTCAACGAAAAGAAAGAAAAATACAAACAATATATAGCTAATAGGTTACCTGAAAATCATACGGCAATGAAAAGTGCGAACATAAACTGTAACAGAGTCATAGAACAAGCTAAAGAACAATATTGGACATCTTTTTGTACATATGAAGTAAATGACCATAAAGATATGCAAAAGATTTGGGAAAAACTGAAAACAATGAAAAATGGGATCAAGTTGCCATCAATTCCAGTAAAGCTAGAAAACAACCCTTTATCTAGCTCACAGGAGAAAGCAGAAGCTTTTGCAGACATGTTTGCTGAGGTCTGTCGAGTAGAAGGACTTCCTGCCTCTAGTAGAAATTATAGGGTACAGGAAGAAAAGACCGACGCATACAAGGATCCTGTCCCAGATAATACGCACTACGTAAATGCACCAATCACGCTCCAAGAATTAAAAGATGCCATTAAATCAATTCCAAATAAAAAGACATCAGTAGGATGTGATGCAATTTCCAATGAGATGTTGAAAAATTTACCAGAACTTTTTTTAATCTTGCTACATAATATGTTTAAAAAATGCTGGAATAGCGGCAAACTGCCCGACTATTGGAAACAATCAATAGTGGTTCCTGTACTAAAAGCAGGTAAATGCAATATTGACTTGAAAAACTATAGGCCAATTGCATTAACATCGCACGTATGTAAACTTATGGAGAAAATAATTTTAAAGAGATTGATAATAATTACAATATTTATATAGCGCAAAATCTTGATAAAATCAAATCTAAGCGTTGAAGCAGACACACACCGCCACGCACGCACGCACCACGCACGCACGCACACACACGCACACGCACACACACACACACACACACACACACACACACACACACACACACACACACACGCATGGCTATAAATGGGGAGAAAGAATAAAAGCAATAAAAGCAATAAAAGCAAGAATAAAAGCAATGGAAAATTATAGAGAGCATAGCATATACAATTATATATTATAACCATGTGATTCCCCTCCGAGCGGAGACAGGCTGCAGAAGGGGGAGGGGGGGTTGAGTGAGGTTAGGATTTTATGCAGAGGAGAAAAGGTGGGTTTTGAGAGCGGACTTGAAGGAGACAAAAGTAGGTTGCTGACGGACTGAGAGAGGAAGTTTGTTCCAGGAGAGTCGACCAGAAACAGAGAAGGCTCGTGGACCATAGGTATTGAGCTTAATGCGTGGAAAGCGAAAAGTCAGAGGATGGAGGCAGAGCGGAGGGTACGTGAGGGAACATAGATCTCAAGTAGGCTTGACAGGTAATCGGGGGCTGCGTTATTGAGGCTTTTGTAGCACATGGTGTCTAGTTTGTATTGTATGCGCTTTGATACAGGGAGCCAGTGAAGTTGTGCCAGGAGAGGAGATATGTGGTCAGCTTTTTTCTTTTTGAGTACAAGGCGTACAGCATTGTTTTGAATGCGCTGTAGGATGTGAATGGTGGAGGCAGGAAGACCAGACAGGAGTGAATTGCAATAGTCAATGCGAGACATTATGAAGGAGAGAACGAGTTTTGCAGTTGTTTCGACAGAGAGATACTTCCTGATCAGCCTTATACGATGGAGATGATAGTAGCAAGATCTGGCAGTTTGAGAAACAAAGTTGTTCATGGAGAGGGTAGAGTCAATGCAGACACCAAGGTTTTTAGCTGAATCAGAAATTGGGACTGATGTGTTACATAATGGGAGAGAAAGAGGAGGCAGCTGAGAAAGTTTCTGACGGGTGCCAATGAGGATAGCTTCTGTCTTGTCGTCATTAAGCTGAAGTTTATTGTGTGTCATCCAGTTATTAATGTCCGAGTAACACTCAGTGGTGCGAGTCAACAGGCGCTGTATATTATCAGGTGAGTCACTGTCTTGAAGTTGGGTGTCATCAGCATAGAAGTGGTGTTTTATAGAGTGGGAGTTGATGATGGTGGACAGGGGGGAGGTGTAGAGAGTGAAAAGAACAGGGCCAAGGACAGATCCTTGTGGATTCTTTTCACTACTGTGAAAAGAACAACATATTACCAGTGAATCAGGCAGGGTTTAGAAAAGGCAGGTCACCAGTGGAACTCCTAACAAAGCTAACCACTAATATCAAACAACAATTTGCCAGACGCCAATGTGTTTTAGCTACATTTTTTGATATAACTAAAGCATACGACCAAGTATGGCACTCCCGATTATTATTCAAATTGAAAAGTATTGGGCTAACAGGTCACATTTTTGATTATGTCAAATGCTTCTTAGAAGACCGTGTAATTCAAACGAGGATTGAAAATGTGTATTCTTCAAAACGATTTCTTCAAATGGGTATCCCTCAGGGATCCGTTATTGCTCCCCTTCTCTTCATGATATTATTGCATGACTTACCCAGTAAAATTTCTAAACATGTAACTTTAGCTCAATATGCTGATGATTTATGCATGTGGATGCAGGTCAATATGAAAAGAAAAACTCCTTTGCGCTGTCTTAATTATACGCGTAAATGTTATCAATTAGAACACGATAAAATAGCACGATATATGGTAGAAAATGGACTGCGAAAATGGACTGCATCTATCCGTGGAAAAAACAAAGATAGTTTTGTTTAACAGTGGAGCTAACCCAGCAAATGTTCCCACGTTCAAACTGGGAGATACTCTTCTTCAGTATAATGAGTCGATTAAATTCTTAGGAGTTTTCCTTACAGCCAAATTATCTTGGAATCAGCATATTGAATACTTATTAACAAAAGCTCAAAAAAGTTTAAATTTCTTGAAAATAGTTCGCAAACAGATATGGGGACAAGATGCATCAACACTTGTTCATCTCTGTAAATCGCTTATTAGATCTAAATTAACCTATGCCCAAGAAATATTCTTCAGCGCACCAAAACGCTTACAAAACTGCAGAGCATAGATTGTAAAGGTTTCAAACTTGCGCTGGGTCTTCCAATGCATGCCTGTTGCCATCGCACATACAATGCAATCAAATTGTTGCCACTTGATGAACAAAGGAAAGTCGCTTCTACTAAATTTCTGTTAAGAAACACTACCATAGAAAACAGCATCAAAACAGAGACAAAAGTAAGATCAGACACCGACTTTCCAAAAAGAGCTAAATCAATATCTTCACAGGTCACGCTTGCAACATTTACAGCTGATGTTATGAAAGGCTCTGGAATTGATTTAGACACAGGTCCTTTAACTTTAAGACCTTCGTTTTCACCAGTACCCAGTTGGGAACTTCAAAGAGCACGATTTGACATACACCACACTGACTTAAAAAAAGAAGATAATATCAACTTACTGGCAAGTCACGTTAAATGTCATATAGAAGACTTTTATTCCGATCACTTGAAAGTTTACACTGATGGTTCAATAACTGAGAGACAAGCAGGCTCAGCGTTTTTAATACCTGCTCTCAAAATTGAGAAATCTTTCTATATAGGACTTTATAAATCTATCTTTACTGCAGAACTCTTTGCAATCTTAATGGCTTTGAATTGTATGATAAATCTTCCTAGGACAATTCCCCAGATACTTTTTTGCGTTGATTCAAAATCTGTACTTCAAGCTCTTGAATTATCAAAATTACAAACAAGATCTGAAATGATATTGGAAATTACTCATTTGATTAATAGTTTATCCTTAAGAGGCACTGATATTACTTTCTGCTGGATACCATCTCATAGTTCTTTTCATTACAATGATATGGTTGATAGGGCTGCCAAACGGGGGGCAAAGAGCTCACCAGATTCAAATCATATACAACCTTCCCTCTCATTGCATGAGTGTTATACCTTAGTGGACGCCTACGTATGGAAGCAGTTTCAAGATAAACAGAAAAAGTATGAAAAATGTTACATGAATTTTGAAATTAGCAAAACACCTAAGCGGTTCCCTGCCAGCAGAAGTATACAATCCCTTATGTATAGGTGGAAACTTGATGCATTCAAAACAAAATACAACAGGAATGTAGTGTGCCTGTGTGGAAAGAAGATAACACATAGTCATATTCTATCATGCGTTCGGGTAAAACGACATATACCTACGTTATCAACGAAGACAGTTTCTGACATATTTGCCTCACCATCCTTAACATATGAATTTTTTGTTAGCCTGTCAAAAAGTCCTATAGCGAATTATCTTTAACGCGCCGTTACTTCTCATGTTCAGTGTTATGGTTAGCTAATTTTACTGTTTCAATCGTTAATTATGATAACGTCATTTGTGAATTTTTCTTTCTTGTCTTGTTTTTCTGGTTCATTTCTTTTTCCTGAAGATTAACCATTTCCAAGTTTGTTTGTTTTTAAAAAATAATTTTTTTTTTTTTATTGTTGTCTAAAATCACTTTAGTGAATAGACATTAAATCAAAGACCACCACCACACAGCAAGAAAAGGGAGAGCGGTGATGAAAGGGGTGTTTTTCAAGAAATGAAAAGAGCAGTTTTCAGAGAAGATTTGAACTCTGTCAGAGAATCAGAACTGAGGAGTGGCAGAGGAAATATGTTCCATGAGAGAGAGAGAGAGAGAGAGAGAGAGAGAGAGAGAGAGAGAGAGAGAGAGAGAGAGAGAGAGAGAGAGAGAGAGAGCTCAGAATGTTTAATGCACGTCGGCCTTATGCCTTAGACCACAATCAAATAGGTGATGGCATGGGAAGGGAAACATTTTGGTTCGGATGATTCATGCATATTTGACAATGCATATAATGACATAATTGAAACTGCAACTGTCAATATTTCTTTTCCCAATCTATATTTCATCAATTTAAGTCAACAGATCCATCATTTACTTACCCAATCTAATATTTAATGAAGAACCATACAAACCACTACACAAAGAAATTCAATCTGTGCCTCAATGGTCAGTCAATCGATAAAAATATTATAACATCCGTCGATCCACCGGTCAACCATTCATTCTCTCAGTGAAGTCAGATAGCCAGTCAATGAACATAGTCGTTGATTGATCAATAACTGATCAGTTACAATACTATTCTTGATTTTGTCTTTCTTTCCGTAACCCATACTTCTTAGCACTTTCCAAACCCGTAATGAATAATCATTTCCAAGATTAGTGAACTGTTTTTTTTATTATTAATTTCTTCATCTATTTATCATAATTATCATTGTTATTGTCATTATTGTACTATTATTATTAAACTATTATTGTTATTATCATTATTGTACTATTATTATTATTACTACTACTTCTACTGCTATTGTTGGTACTACTCCTACATCTACTTTTATTATTATTATTATTATTATTTTTATTATTATTATTATTATTATTATTATCATTATTATTGTTGTTGTTGTTGTTATTCTTTTTCTTTCTTAAAGCTTGTCTCCGTGTGTTTTATAATCAGCGGTGTTTTTTCCCGCTTCCTCGTACAGAATGATATCTTCTTCCTTCCTAGTTTTCCTAAAATAATTTAGTTTTCACATTGATTCCTTATTTTTTTAAAACTTTTTGTTTGCTGACGGTCCTTGTCAAACGATTCTCATCTTTTGTTTTGGTTAACTTTATACGTTTTATACATTCAGGCACATGCATGCTTTAGATAAAGTGCAAGGGTATTCAAACTGATATCTATATCGCTGTGCAAAGTATTCGTAGCCAACATAACTCTGTTTGAAATAGCTCTGATTTTTCAAAGTGTTGTAAAATTCAGCATCAAACACTTGTTTCGGAAAAATCTTCTCACTAAACACGATTTTAGTCTTTATGTTGATGTGTTTTACCGATATCATCATCGGCGACAATTTAAATTTTTTTTTAATGTAATGACAGCCGGTAGGTGATTACATCATATTCTCAGCAAGAAGTGATTTAATATGCATAGATGAAAACATACCGATAGAGCAATAAGTGACTGAACTAGTCCCAGAGGATGCAATGTGTGTACAACAATAATGAACATCTATTTCATTCAATACATTGTAAATCATACATTCGAATAGATTATATAACACAGTTTATAACTGAATTTTTTTCATGTTTAGCCTATGAATTTCTGGGAATTCTCTTATCAATAGACGTATTCACATCGAAATCATCGACATCCCCGGTAAAACTGTAATTTTGTATTTGTGTTTATGTGTTTAAACTCATATTTAATATAGGGCATCACCACATAAATCATATAAACGAAAAATGTATTACTCCAATACTTCAATACCATACACTGTATATGCCTTGCTGTCTGTTCCGTTAGACAAGAGTCATGTGGACGAATATATGTATATATTCAAACTATATTTGTGTCTACTAATGACAGGTATTAGTGGATTTTCACAACGGAAGAATTTTCATTTTCGATGATGAATCATTCAACAAAACGAGAATATGACTTCCTCACCACGACCATAACACCGCCAGCATATATTCCTTGATAGGAAAACTTCTTGGCTACTGAGGTAAACAGTAAAAAGTCTATGAAAACTGATGATTCAAATTTAGTCGCAACTAATCTTTCTGTCAAACGTATGAAATCGTACGTGACAAATAGAAAAACAAAATCACTGTTCTCTGACTTTTCTAAAATTCCATTAACATTAGAATGAAGAAAACTGACAAGCAACTCATTTATAGTATTTACATGGCGAGCACATTTAGATTCTGATGGTGGTAGTGACTCCTGACTATAAACAGAATGACCATTCCATCTTGTAGATTGTGCAAATCTACCTGGTATTGTGGCCCGGCCAGTATCCTATCTTTTAGTTTCTGAAGCCCTACCCACATTGGATTTGGTTTCAGAAGTATGGGACTGACTTCTAATTTTTAACTGGCCTTAAGTCTGCATTTCCTTAGACGAGTCATTCATTCTGTTGTGACTGCTAGATCTTGACGAAGCTTGGTCGCTGCTCTCGTTGTCTATAGGAGGCAGCACGCTTAGATAGCAAAACATAGGCGAGAGAAAATGGCTGTAGATACTGGATTGTATCTATATTTTCACGGCCTAGTACCTGACTATTGGCTGCTGAGTCTGACATGTTGTCAGTGGTACATTATGTGCCACTGTGTGTACTATTAAGGATTATTCTGACGTTTGTGTCACAGCTTTCATTGTTTTATCACTGAGCGCCGTGTGATGACTGGTTGTCATTGTCTCAAAGTTAGTGTTGCCTGCCTCATCATTCATGTCACACACATCCTAATCTACATCCTCACCAACACTTTCGACTTCGGCACCATTGATAGAGACGTTTTCGTCAACGGCGTCGGTGTGAATGTCTCCTTGATCATTTTGCTGATCTTCATTTACCGCACTGTTTGTGTCATGACTGTCATCAACGCAGAGGTTTTCACAATGGGTGAGGGGTCACTGGGTCTATCTGCAACGTATGTCCTGAGCACATGGATCATCATGTGGGAAAGGGGCCATTGGGTCTGTCTTGTTACGTCTGTCATGAGTACAAGGATCAGCGTCAGGGGAAGAGACCATTGACTGCTTGGTGCTCCTCTGGTGGCTGACTTCTGGTCCTTTTGGCACCGACCCTGTTTGATTTTGAGGCAACAGATTTACTCCCCTTCGCGTTTTCTTTTAAGAAAACAAACCTTCCGTTACATGATACAGGTTGTATGATCACTTCACAGTACAAATGTGGTCCTGGGACCAGTAGTCTGGTTTCATTCCTGTCATAGTCCTGGAGGTTAAGATTGTTTCGAACTCTTCGTCTCACCTCCTCTGTGTCCTCCCTGATGTAATTGAGAGATCTGGTATCTGAACCTCTAGTGAATCTGTGTTGATCCCTATTTGTCCAAGATGATGGAACCTGTTGTTTCTTTTGGATTGTCCTGTCTCCCATTGGTCTGCGTTGTCTTCTTGCATAGAAACTGCGTGGCGTCTGATGATCTGGTCTGTTTACTGATGGCCATAGTTGTTTCTTGATGAATATCTGTAGTGAAGATATACTTCTTTTCTACTGTCATGCCCCATTTGTCTGTCACTCTGTACCTGTGGCCAGTCATAATATGAGAGATGTTGTCTGTCCGTCACACGAATGTTCACATTATAAGTGTATATAATTTTACCAAGTCCACAACAGAACTCGATCATCTCTCTCTGGCACGAAGCAACCTTAATCTCATTTTCCCTTAGGCTGTCTCTCAGTTCTTTGTTTCCAAGCACCGCCATTTTATCCGTTCACCGGCAGAGGTTTTGAACTTGTTCACAATCAATCAATTTAAAAATCAAAAAGCATTTTCTAGATATAATACAGTACGATAATGCAATTTTTCTAGTCACGGACACACGAAATCTCGGTCACTATGGTGCGTATACCTGTAAATATGTACAGCAAGATCAGATATTCCAAAACAAAATCTGGTTCAGACAAATACCTGCACCAGACATTCGATACACATTCAATCTGTGGCCATTTAACATGTGTTTATTCGTTTTGCCCCCTAAAAGCGATTGATTGCTCTTTAAATATTCGTAAAGATCAGTTGCACTCCCAAAATCTTGGCTAAGCCACACAAAACAAAATCCATATTGCATTAAATATACTCTTATATTTGTTACCCACGTTGTTTCACCCCAAACATCTAGTTCATAATGCATAACACTTGCCTTTCTTGTATCCATTTGCATTTAACCGTAACGGATACCGCTAACAGCCAAATGTATGGACATTGGACATTTGGGTGTACACGTGTCCACAGCCAGAAATGTCTTTGCAGCAAGTAGCGTATTTTTCACATTGTTCAGCTGGTTTATTTGAAGCCCAAATTTCAAACCATACTGCATGATGGACAGCACTTGTGCACCAAACAACTTTAAAAACAATGTAACAGAATTACAGTCAAATGCATGCAGTCTTTGCATTATCATTATCAATGTCATTTCTGCTCGACTTGCTAAGATTTTTGGTGCTGCAACAAAACTAAGTTTAGTTGAAAAATAAACCCAGAGCAGTTGTAAACAGGAAAAGCTACACTATGATATTCTAACAACAAATGATGCACTTCCAAATTCATTTTCAAAATGATCATATGAAACCAGATAAATCACTTCTGAATTCATTTTCAAAATGATACAATAAATCGAAAATAAATTCTCCATGGTAAAGGGACTCATGAAATTTCATAAAATGCAAGAAATCAAATCAAAATGGTTTCAGATACGTATTGTACGCACACTTCTAGAACTAATATCATTCTTAAAGAAATGGGACTTGTAAATAACTTTTTCTGTGAGTTTTGTTTGGAAACAAAGGACAGTAATGATTGTATTATGTTTTAGAAATGTTTGCATGTGCTTGAACGAGAGTCAAAATGAAAATGAACATCACCAAAGATAAAATTATTATCACATGCAAAATATGACTCACGTAATTGAGGACCGTCTTCCATAAACATTTTATCTTTGTTCTTATTTGCTCTGCTGGATGATAGGCGGTAGATGGAGATCAGTGGAAGGTGCACCAACACACTCTTACCTCTTACCTTTAAACATCTATTAACGTTGGCTTTCGGCACCAAAATGAAGGAAAACAAAGGTGGTGGGGGGGGGGGGGGGAGTCAAAGTGTGTGATAAAAGCACAAAAATTAACAATGTTCACATTGTCAAAAAGCAAACAAACATGTCTTATTAGAAAAAAGAAAAAGGTAGGGAGAAATAAGAGTGTGGTTTCATGCCACATGGAATGATGAGCATGGGACAAAATAAGACTGAAAGATAAACAGAGTGAAATAACAGACGATCAGAAATAGCAGACGTCTGGACAAACAGGTTTCCTCGTATATAACGGCTGAAATGTAATAATTAATGTTTTTGATGTGTTGCAGGTGATTGGTGCCTGTCATTACATATTTGGTATGTATCTCTATTCTACTACTCATCATATTCTCTTTCCTCACTTTTTCCTCGATCTTCATCCACATCATCAAACTGGCAAAATATGGCGTGTGCTATAGAAGACGTATCAATATTTGTACATCAATCATCTATCTATCTATCTGTCTATCTATCTGTCTATCTATCTATCTCACTATCTCTCTGTCTGTCTGTCTGTCTATCTATCTATCTATCTATCTATCTATCTATCTATCTATCTATCTATCTATCTATCTATTATCTATATATCTATCTGTCTGTCTATCCATCTATCTATCTATCTGTCTGTCTATCTATCTATCCATCCATCCAACATCCAGCCATCCATCCAGCCATCTATCCATTTGTCTATCTGTCTATCTATCTCACTATCTCTCTGTCTATCTGTCTATCTATCTATCTATCTATCTATCTATCTATCTGTCTGTCTATGTATGTATGTATGTATATATCTATCTTTCTATCCATCTATCTATCAGTCATTCTGTCTGTCTATCGATCGATCGATCGATCCATCCATCCATCCATCCATCCATCTATCCATCCATCCATCCATCCATCCATCCATCCATCCATCCATCCATCCAACAATCTGTCTGTCTGTCTGTCTGTCTATCTGTCTGTCTATCTATCTATTTAGTAAGTTATCACTAATACTTAATCTGAAAACATGCCCTCTTGGAATATTTTGCCAAAATTACTATCCCACATGTCCGCTAACATCCGTCCAGGACATGGGCACAATGACAGTAATGATGAGAGAAAATCCAATCTGTAAAATTCGGCACTCAAAATCATACCGTATCATTTTTCGGATTGATGTTTGATATATTCAGAATGACTGCACTTAAATATCTGCGTATCTTTTAGCTGGAATAAGGAAAGAAGTTGTGTGTTCACATCATAAGGAGTATTGACCCAGTGCTTAAAGCGCTTGCTTAACATGCAAGATGTCCCACTTTCAATTCCCACTCAAGTAAGGGATTTTTAAACATTTTGGTCGGATCTCAAGATGTGACAGGGTAAGAGTGCTGGTCATTTGTATGACACTATAAAACGAAATGCCGTGTTCCCCACGCACATAGTGCCCTAAAAGAACCCACGACAACGAAAAGATTGTCCATGGCAAAGTTCAACAGGAAAATCTGTTTTCATAGCGAAACGAGGTGTGTCCTAATGGCTGATGTGACGCACCTATTGTGTTGGCTAGTGACTGTGTGCTTGTCACCTCTCAGTTTTAGCTCGCTTCGCTGGCTTGCATTGCTGCTTGCAGCTCTGTGAAAAGGACGGTAGAATGTGCAAGTCTCTGTCAATACATAAGTCTCACCATCAGCAAGTTCTACATAGTGCCTCCCTGTGGCAATAGACGGCAACTGACCATCTCATGGACGCACCTGAACTCTCAAGGGACTCAGAGAAGATCTGGTCCCAGACGTGAGGCACGCATGCCCACCAGCGTGTGGACACGCCCTAGTGCTCACGAACCAGACCTGCAGCAATTGATAACTAGCCCCACTTGCCTTGTGGTTGTCTCGGGAGAGACCAAATCTAATGGAGTAAACCCTGACAGAAAATTAGGCCCCACTGCCTCGTGGGTAGTCGTGAAGTCATACAAGAACCGATGGAAGGCAACGAGGAAACACCATCGTAACCTTCCCAAGAACATCATGGCCAAACACATGAATAGAATAGAGAACAAACGTAAACAGGTGCTCTAATGGAGCACCTTCGTGTGGTAGGGGAAGTCATGCTGAGCAGGTGACATCAGACTGTAATCAGGCTCCTGCGATCAGATTAAAAGATATAAGAATTGCAACATGGAATGTTGAAACAATGCTTCAGAAGGGAAAACTAGAAAATGTCAAGATACAAATGGAAAGATTTACTATCAAGATTTTAGAACTAAGAGAAGTGAGATGGAAGAGAGCAGACATTATGATATTTGGCAAGCATACAATTGTATATTCTGGAGGGGACACACATGGGAAGGCATCATAATGGACAATGGCAAGTCAAAAGATACTGGACTACATCAGACTGCATTTTTACTTGATAGATTGGATGGCAAGCCACTTGATATCAAGATCACCAACATATGCACCAACACGTGCAAGTACTGAGGGAAAAGTGACTTCTATATACGGTTAGAGACAGCTAAGGGTCAATGTAAATCACAGGACGTTAAAATAATAATGGGAGATTTTAATGCTAGAGTGGGACAGTAAAACGTACATGACAAAGTTGGACCTCATGCCTTGGCACGCCAAATGAAAGAGGAGAGAACACTTGCTGAGTGGGCACAAATAAAATTATTTCGTAATAGGAAACACTTGGTTTGAGCACTTAACAGACAAAATGGACACGGATGAATCCAGGAGACAGCACAGAAATCAAATTCTTTCTTTACTTCCCGATGAATATGAGATTTAGAAATTCTTTACTGATGGTAAACATAAACTGGCACAGACTGCAACAGTGACCACGATTTTGTAATCAGAAAAAATAGGCTGAAGCTAAAGAGAGAAAACAAAAATTAACATCAAAGTAAATCTTGGACTCTAAAAGACAGATGAACAAATTTGCGTAAAAGTTTTAGTGTACATGTTCAAAACAAATCCAGTGCTCTGAAGGGATAAGGAGAAGCAATGGCCAAATCTGAAAAACTCAATAAATGAAGAAATCCTAGAGATGAAAGAAGAACAGAGAAGAAAAGAAATTTTAAGACTGATGGATGAACGTAGAAAGATAAAGGGAAAAGAGGAAGAATACAAACAGAGACATAACGAAATCAGGAAAGGTGCAATAAAGCTAAAAAGCTAAAGACGCTTGGATAGAAAAAAGTGCAAAGAAATAGAAGTCCAACTCAAAACAGGCCCTAAGTTTATGTACAGAATTGTTGAAGAAACTACTCACAGGAAAAAGGCATGCACATCAATTGCTTGCTCAAAATCAAAAGATGGTACAATTATTACGGAAAAAGAGGAAATATTGGATAGATGGGGAAAATGCATCGAAGACCTTGATGGTGACAGAATGGAGGAAGACATGTCAAAGTCAATTTTCATTGCACTTCCAAAGAAAGCAGGGACTATAATGTGCAAACTCCATCGTACAATCAACTTGATGAGTCACATGACAAAGATTCTATAAAAATAATCATGATGAAGACAAGGAATAGAATCTAAACAAAAGCTGCAGAAAAACAATGTTTACTTGTTGAAGAACAGAAGCTATTAATGCCATATATATCCTAAGAACTCTTATAGAAAATTCAAAAGAGTTGAATAAGGATTTACATTTGTTTTGTTGATGATACCAAGGCTTTTGATCGGGTAAGACACAAAGAAAGAATGGATCAACCAAGTGAAAAAGTCAATATTGATGGAAACGATCTAAGAATAATATGGAATATGCACTGGGAACAAACAGCAGTCATGAGAGAAGAGAATAAGCTCTTTTCAAAATATCAAAAGAGTTGTTAGACAGATATGTGTTCTGTCATCAGATTTCTTTTAACTTTACATGCACAGTGAATCCATCACGAGAAACCTGGAAGAATGCACTAGGATCAAGGTTGGAGCAAACATTATAAACAATCTTCGTTATGTAGATTGTTATTGTTAATTTTGTTTGAAGCTCAGTCGTTTGCGCAAAGCCATATCAGGGCTATAACCATTTCAAAACATACACAATACTCCAACAAGAAAATAAAAAGGAAAACAAAATCAAGTAGGCCTATACATGTCAGTGCATTCGCGCACATATTCTAAGGAGATGCCTCTGGCGTTGATCACTCTGCCTAATTTATCAGACAGGGGGTTTAAAAACATATTTGAATACAGGTTTAAACATACTTAAGGACACTAAAACATCTATAAAAACGGGTCTAAATTACCTAAAATTACCTCAGTTTATCATATTTCCGTAGAGACAAAAGTGCACTTTAAACATGTACCCATCCATCAATCCTAAGAGAAAGAACATGTACGTAAGACTTTATCGAACACATACAGGTACTAGGTGAATGGATCAGCAAGGCAGAAAATGATAGGAAGAAATGAGTGAAAGCAAAGGAACCATGCCAGAAACAAAGAGAGAGACAGAACAGAGGAAATTTCTAGCACAGAATTTCCAGAAGGTGGGGCTACTCTTTATACTGAAAGAGCCTCCAGCATCTCCACGGGGGTTGTTATGTAGATGACACTGTTTTAATTGCAGAAAATGAACCAATACTTTTTATGGATGCGAAGCCCAGATAATCAACAAGCAAGATCAGATCAAAATTGAGGAAGCTGAAACAGTCTTAAAAGAAGCAACCTCAAATAGAACATTAACGAAGAAGATTAGGAAAAGACAAGAACATTTATATGACATCTTAAGAGGCAAGAGAAATTAGAGTCTGGTGGCAACAGAAAAGCCAGAGGGTACAGAACACCAGGCAAACTGAAAAATATCAGACAGTTTTGCAGAGTGGATAGAGACAGAAAGGGTAGGAGATACACTTACAGCAACAAGATAGATTCGTATGAAAGGCCATTATCGCCAACGCCATTCGGTATGGCACATGATGATGGTAAGGGAAACGAGAATTACTTGCAGACAGATATACACACTCATACAGGGTGATGTTGTACTGTGGCAATATGTTCTTGATAGGCACAGTAGGGTTCTTGGTTGTGCTTAAAGATGAAGTATACGACACATTGGGTTACAGTGGTGGAGAACGACCACAGTGAATATTTGAAACAGTTGACTCTGCCCGAGGACGCCTGCTTCACGTTGTCTACATTCCCTGTGGAACCCGTGCACACTTTTTTCAGCCATCTGGGCATCCCTTTTCCCGACAGAGGCTTTGGACCCTTGATTGACCGGAACCTGACCTTTGTGGAAAGAATAATAGATGCAGAAGGTCAGTATGTGCGTCGTAGATTAACTTTTTCTTTCACTTTTTATTTGTTGAAAAAACAACAACTCAAACAACAACACACACACACACACACACACACACACACACACACACACACACACACACACACACACACACACACACACACACACACACACACACACACACACACACACACACACACACACACACACACACACACACTGGAGCCGTACAAAAGAACTATTCACTAGATTCCTCCAGCTCTGTCAGTCGTGTGCCGAAATCTGAGTCTCTGCAAATAGCTTTTCTGTTCATTACACAATATTGTTAGTCCATTTTTTGCTTTGGCTTTTTTGTTTTTGTTTTTGGTCTTCGCTTCCCTCTCCTTGTTTAATAGTTCTCTATAGGATTGAATAACCAAGGCCATTGCATCCTGTTTCATATGGTCCAATGTGAAGCTTGAAAATTGGCGCATTTGTTCATTGGTGATAGAATCAGTGTATCTGATGTTTAGTATCTGGCATTAACACCTCATTTCCATGTCTTGGATTCGTCTTTCCAAATCTGCAGCGACTGTCCGCGTCTCACATACATACAGGAAGATGGAATATGCCAGTGCACGTAAGAGCCTGATCTTGTGTTTCATGAGATATTCCTGTCCTACATATTTTTAGCTTGGACAGTGCTGTTGTTGTCTTTGTTAAGGGTTTAGCTTGGACAGGGCTGTTGTTGTCTTTGTTAAGGGTTTAGCTTGGACAGGGCTGTTGTTGTCTTTGTTAAGGGTTTAGCTTGGACAGTGCTGTTGTTGTCTTTGTTAAGGGTTTAGCTTGGACAGTGCTGTTGTTGTCTTTGTTAAGGGTTTAGCTTGGACAGTGCTGTTGTTGTCTTTGTTAAGGTTTTAGCTTGGACAGTACTGTTGTTGTTTTTGTTAAGTGTTTTAGCTTGGACAGTGCTGTTGTTGTTTTTGTTAAGGTTTTAGCTTGGACAGTGCTGTTGTTGTCTTTGTTAAGGGGTTTAGCTTGGACAGGGCTGTTGTTGTCTTTGTTAAGGGTTTAGCTTGGACAGGGCTGTTGTTGTCTTTGTTAAGGGTTTAGCTTGGACAGTGCTGTTGTTGTCTTTGTTAAGGTTTTAGCTTGGACAGTACTGTTGTTGTTTTTGTTAAGGTTTTAGCTTGGACAGTGCTGTTGTTGTTTTTGTTAAGGTTTTAGCTTGGACAGTGCTGTTTTTGTCTTTGTTAAGGGTTTAGCTTGGACAGTACTGTTGTTGTTTTTGTTAAGGTTTTAGCTTGGACAGTGCTGTTGTTGTTTTTGTTAAGGTTTTAGCTTGGACAGTGCTGTTGTTGTCTTTGTTAAGGGTTTAGCTTGGACAGGGCTGTTGTTGTCTTTGTTAAGAGTTTTGCTTGGACAGGGCTGTTGTTGTCTTTGTTAAGGGTTTAGCTTGGACAGTGCTGTTGTTGTCTTTGTTAAGGTTTTAGCTTGGACAGTACTGTTGTTGTTTTTGTTAAGGTTTTAGCTTGGACAGTGCTGTTGTTGTTTTTGTTAAGGTTTTAGCTTGGACAGTGCTGTTGTTGTCTTTGTTAAGGGTTTAGCTTGGACAGTGCTGTTGTTGTCTTTGTTAAGGGTTTAGCTTGGACAGGCTGTTGTTGTCTTTGTTAAGGGTTTAGCTTGGACAGGGCTGTTGTTGTCTTTGTTAAGGGTTTAGCTTGGACAGTGCTGTTGTTGTCTTTGTTAAGGGTTTAGCTTGGACAGGGCTGTTGCTGTCTTTGTTAAGGTTTTAGCTTGGACAGTGCTGTTGTCTTTATTACCCTTGGATCCCTTACTGCTAATGATGGAGTCAATGTAAGTGAATCGTTGAACAGTTTCTAGCTTCAGTCCATATACAATTATTTCAGTAGTGATGGTGGTGTTGTCGCTGGCCATCAACTTGGTCTTCTTGTCAATGTTTTATTTAGTCTTTTAACAAGCTTAACAATTTCTTGTTCACTGCCTGCCAGACCATCAATGTTATTTGCAATGCGAAGGTTCGTGATAGGTCTTTCACCTATACTGACTGTACAAACATGATTGTCATGTGCGTCAGTCATGATGCATTCCAGCAATATCTTGAGACAGGAGATGGGAGGCAGATGGCAACCTTGAGGAACTCCAACCAAAGCATGGGCCACTCTTTAACAGCACCCTGTGTATGTACGGCACTGATTGCTCTGGGGTACAGTTGCTGAATGGTGTTTAGTATATCTTTTATGTAGATTTCTTCATTGTGGCCAAAGCGTCTTCTGTCAGACTCAGTCAAATGCTTTCTTGAATTCTGTGAAGACTTGGTAGAACTCCCTCTGGTCTTGGTGCTTTTTGCAAAGAATATACAAGCTTCAGATCTGTTCGAGGGTACTTCTGCCTTTGTGAAATCTGGCACACACACACACAAACGCACGCACACACACACACACACACACACACACACACACACACACACACACACACACACACACACACACACACACACACACACACACACACAGTTTGAAAAAAAGAGAGAGAGAGATACAAGAGAGAGAGAAAGAGATACAGTAGATAGATAGAAGATAGATAGATAGATAGCTAGAGAGAGAGAGAGAGCGAGACAGACAGAGAGAGAGAGAGAGACAGAGAGAGACAGAGAGAGAGAGAGAGAGACAGATACAGTAGATACAGGGGCTATTAAATCCAACCCACAACGGAAGAACTCTGAACTGGTACTGGTTCAGCTTTGTAATGTCTGCTAATTCCCCACATGATCGAATATGCAAAAAAAATACCACATCCTTTGCCTTTAGTGGAACGCATAGCTTGATGCATTTCCATGCTAAGTAGACGAATGTTAAAGAAGCCTAGTTTTATTGTTTTCCTCGTGTATAAATTCAAATACATTCTCATCATCATCAGGTGCCCTGCCGCATGGCGATCGTGGATTTCCATCTGTCTCTATCTCTTGTTGCCTCAAGCATCTCTTCCACCCTCGTTGTCTTCAGCCACTCTGCAAGTCCGTCCAGTATTTTCTCCCTGGGTCTACATGGTGCTCTCTTTCCCTCCAGCCCTCCCGCCGTGACCAGGTGCTCCAAATCCCCTCTCCCATAAAATGGCCTATAAATGTTGCCTGTCCCCTCCTAATCTTCCTTATGAATGATCTACCTGTGTCTGCCTCCATCAAGACTGTCTCGTTTGTTTTCTTTGCTGTCCATGGAATTCTCAACATTTTTCTTACAAACCATATCTCGGCTGCCTCAATCTTGTTCTGGCTGTGCTTGTTGACTGTCTACGCCTCACTACCGTACAACAGTATTGGTTCTATATAACATTCAAGAACTCTCTTCCTGATATTAATTGATAGACATTTGTTGGTAAGAATGCTGTTTTGGTTTGGCCAATTCTGCTGGCTATTTCTGGTGTGCATCTGCAGTCTGATGAAATGATCGTTCCCAGGTATTTAAACTTATCAATCTGTCTCACGGTCGTGCCGTTTGCTGTTATTTTGCTTGAGGGGATTTCGTGTTTTTCACTGATCACCATGACTTCAGTCTTCCTGCTGTTTAGTTCCAACCCTTTACCTTTGCTTTCTATTTCTAGTATATTCTAGTATTTTCTGCAATTAGCGCGGTGTCATCTGCGTATCTAATGTTGTTTATCATTTTTCCTCCAACCTTTAATCCAGGGTCTTCTTCTAGGTTTTTCATGATGTTTTCGCTGTAAAGTGAAAACAGATCTGGTGACAAAACACAACCCTGTCTGATTTTTCTTTTGATGTTTTGGGAAAAGCTTATATCGTTTTCTATTCTCGTTGTGGCTGTTTGTTCCCAGTACATATTTCTGATTATTCGTAGAACTTTTCCATCAACACTGAGTCTCTCCAGTTGGTTGATCAATTCTTCATGTCTTACCTGATCAAAAGCCTTGGTATAATCAACAAAGCATGAGTACAAATCTTTATTCATCTAGATTGACCTCTCTGTGATAGTTCGTTGGATGTATATGGCATTAATAGTTCCTTTCCCTTCCACAAATCCACACTGTTCCTCTGCTATTTCTCAAATACATACATATATGAATATATATGTATATACATATATGTATATACATATATACATATATATATATATATATGCATATGTATACATGTATGTGTGTGCGTGTGTGTGTATGCGCGCGCGCGCGTGTGTGTATGTGTGTGTGAGGAGAGAGAGAGAGAGAGAGAGTGTGGTGTGTGTGTGTGTGTGTGTGTGTGTGTGTGTGTAAGGAATGTGAGAAAGATATGCATGTAAAGTAGCGAGGAAAAGATACATGCACTGCTCTCATTCTGCTGGCCCTAAGTAAAGTTGAGATCTGTACCACTCCTCCATACGGCCTCATGGTTATTGTACAACCCCATACGACATCATTGTTATTGTACAACCATACGAATCATTGTTATTGTACAACCCCATACGACATCATTGTTATTGTACAACCCATACGACATCATGTTATTGTACAACCCATACGACATCATTGTTATTGTACAACCCCATACGACATCATTGTTATTGTACAACCCCATACGACATCATTGTTATTGTACAACCCCATACGACATCATGGTTATTGTACAACCCCATACGACATCATTGTTATTGTACAACCCCATACGACATCATGGTTATTGTACAACCCATACGACATCATTGTTATTGTACAACCCCATACGACATCATGGTTATTGTAGAACCCCTTACGACATCATGGTTATTGTACAACCCCCATACGACATCATGGTTATTGTACAACCCCATACGACATCATTGTTATTGTACAACCCCATACGACATCATGGTTATTGTAGAACCCCATACGACATCATGGTTATTGTACAACCCCATACGACATCATGGTTATTGTACAACCCCCATACGGCCTCATGGTTATTGTACAACCCCCATATGACATCATTGTTATTGTACAACCCCATACGACATCATGGTTATTGTACAACCCCCATACGGCCTCATGGTTATTGTACAACCCCATACGACATCATGGTTATGGTACATTCCTATTTCCACTCCTATCCATTACTCTTTTCACTTTCCTCAATCCTAAATAGGTTTACATGGATAGTTACAGCATGGTGGACTAGAGGCTGAACGCACAAAGTGTCCCTGAGGCAAACTGGAACTTGTGCATACATTTAGATTGGAAGGCAACCTGACCTGAATGATGTCTAGTGTTTGTGGTCTTCATCTGCCTGCAAGTAGCGCTTATAGTGTTCTCCGGTACTTACGTACTTATTTATTTAATTAATTATTTATATGTCGATACATTTATCTTTTTGTTGTTGTTTTCATTCATACACCTTTCTAGGTAGTTTTAATTTCCCTAAAACAGAAGACTTTTCCTACTGACATCCGGTGATATTTGTGTAGCTGCTTTTCTGTGTGTCTGTCTGTGTTCTTGTGACCAAATGTATTACCAAACCAGCCACCGCATGTAACTGGTAGCATAACATATGACTGCTCAGCTGTCCCAATCATTTTGGAAATCACGGGCCCCAACGGACTCATATTCAGAGTTGTGTGTGCTATTTTCTCAGCAGGAAGACTGAGACCATACAGTCGTGTCAAATCCACTTCTTAGATTCGTCATGAAAGGGGTTACTTAAATTTCCAGTCTTACACCACTGATGTCTGTATCATTCGGATATATGAATTAAGAAAGGAAGTGTACAGTACGGCCCTGTTACGCAGTATCAATCGAAAATGGAACTTCATAGCAATATCATTTTCACTCACATTCTCACCATGATTTCTTTTTAAAAACCTCTGTCCATTTATGTTCTTATTTCATGATGATCTCAGGTTCAGTTCCTTCTGCCACTCCACGTGTCTTCAATCATATAATATCCGGCCGACAGTAGTGGGTGATTCATTTGGGATATCACGGATATGCATGGTGGTGGTCTTTCTCCCAGGAGCATATTCACTCAGTCTGGCTCCGCGACTGAACACTTATTTTCGCCAGTAGCCTGGAAATCAGAAATAGCACGTGGGATCAATGCCATTCAATCAAGCCGCAAGAAACAAAAACAGTACCAAAATGTTAGCAAAATGCTCTGAACTATTTATGGTAAGATTGATATCACCACTTCTTTTTCCCTTCCCCTGCTTCCTAAAAAAGAGTTAGATAAAAGATATGGATTTACTACTAGAGACTCTCAAATACATGTCTGGATGATAGACAACAAGGTTGTTGTCGTCGAAATCACACATTATTAATTTAAATTAATATTGAAACACCGCATGCAGCATTTCTACCTAGACTTGTTAGTTTTCATATGTGAGAATTCTGTGTATGCGTATGGGTGATCGGGAGTGGTTTTTTTCCTGAAAGAAATTTGTTTGTTCGATAATGTCATGCATATTTTGTTTTCTGCTTCCAAGGTTGGAACGAGGATGAATTCAAGGCGGCATTTGCTTTCCAAATTACACAGATTGGTATTCTGAACCCCAATCCACCACGAGTAGATTTCGTCGCTGTGGCGACATTTCCCAATAAGGTAAATTGAACCATGCTGTGATTCACTAGGATCACGTAGGTTATTTAAACTGTAGACACATAGTAGGCCTACATATCAACCGTAGTATGAACCATACATGATGTGAATAACTTAACTGTTATACTTCAGTTCAGTCCGATCCAATTCAATCCAGTGTTTCAAGTCATCGTATGCTGAAAAGTGTTCGCTATGTACTGCTAAGGATTGTAGAGAAATGACACTGGATTGGATGATTTGATTCAGTGTTTTCCCAAAAGGAATAATCCCACGTGAATCATGCTCTGCTTTCCCACGGGAAGCACGTCACATTACGGTGCCACATCTTTTCCATTTTTTCCTTGATCTGTGAATAAGAGGTTTATCTATGAAAGTGGGTTTTCATAAAATAAAAATATGTTAGGACAATCAGAAGACAAGTATGTCGTCTAGGAATCAGACATCTGTGTAGTTATCAGTATGGATATTCAAATGAGATTGACTTAATGACATAACTGCGATAAAAGAAAGAGGCAATTCCATAATAATATGTGAAAAATGTACAGTATATGGCGCTACATCACGAGGACTGCCTACCAGAGTGCTGTATCTCCCTTCTTTGTTCCTTTTGTAATACACCATTCTGGCAGCCAGCCCTCGTTAATAGATATGGAGTAAGTAGACTAGTTCTTCGTATACTCATAGTCTTGATTGGCCGTCTTGACTTTATTAATTTATTTCTGAATGATCTTTATGTATGTTTATGTGTACGCTCATAATATATTTATTTGTTTATTTATCCATGAGTTTAATCATCCATTCGTTTCTCTTCCGCAGTTTCTATTCATATGGGAACGAAGCGACTGCGACAACGCAAACTTTATCTTTGGAACAAGTGGCCCTTTTGGAGGACCGGGACATTTGACAACACGAGTCCTGAAGCTTCAAACCATCTGAATGTCAACGTATCTTGTGTGATAGCAGTAATACTGCCATCCAATACAGCAATTCACGACCGACGAAGTAGCAAACATACAGTCCGTCTGATCAGACATGACTGAGAATAAAAGAAACAGCGCATCATCATTGTATTCATGTCTTTTGTTCATTCTCTGTCTCTCTGTCTCTCTGTCTCTTTCTTTCTGTCGCTCTATCTTTGTGTCTATCTCTGTGTCTCTGTCTGTTTGTCTTTCTGTCTTTCTGTCTGTTTGTCTGTCTGTCTGTCTGCCTCTCTCTCTCTCTCTGTGTGTGCATGGATTGATGGATCGACGCTCTTGAATACTAGACGCCACAGAGAATCAAAGCCGCCAGAACAATCTTTTGTTTTTTTGTTTTTTGTTTTTTGGTATCCCTGGCACGGCCTTAGAATTGTGGGCGGACTGTGAGAGAAAGACACGGGACATTATAAAACGATAATTAAACATCAGTGACAATATATTCATCGAACGTGCGCACAAAATGGGAAAAGCCATCATAGTAAAATAAAATTCCAAACATTTAAACAAAGAGAACTAGTCTTAACTAATGCTAAAAACTCAATAATTCAAACAGGTATATTCCTGAAGACTTTTCTTGTTCAGTTAGGAGCAAAAGAAAAAAAATCTGCAACTGCTCTTACGAGCTCTGCGCGAAGATGGTAAACGAGCATATATCAGCTTTGACAAAGTTGTTTGCGAAGGCGTAACCTATTCTTTCAATACTCATACAGATGATTGAGCAGAACAAAGGTAAGGAGATGTCTTTGCCACTCTCTGCAGTTAAACGTAGAAACCGAAGGTTGTGAGTCACAAGATGTTCGCTATCGGCACTGTCAATGGCCTAGAGGTATGGGGACGAGCACGGGTTCTCCTTCAAGTCACTGAAAAAAGAATATCGGCCTGTCCCCGTCAGATGACCCACCACACAGTGCTAATAATGCTGTAGTCATGACAATTTTGGTGTTACTATCGGTAATTTTCTGTCAAACACATCACTGGACACAGTCAGTGAGAATGGTGTAACTCATGTAACACATTACGTAAACGATCAGTCTAACACATTTACATCATTTCTGGTCTGGAAGATCGGTCATCTTATGACACAACTAGGAGACACAGATTGTATCAAATATGTAAATAGTTTTTGATATCGTTTGTTTTTGTCTTCACACTTTGTTGATAGATGTAAAGTTCATGTCACGCGCCATCAAGTTATCACATCAGAGATGCCGGTCTGGGGGTATCCTGTTCATGTGTA
Organism: Monoplex corrugatus; assembly: GCA_030674185.1. Taxonomy (NCBI): domain Eukaryota; kingdom Metazoa; phylum Mollusca; class Gastropoda; order Littorinimorpha; family Ranellidae; genus Monoplex; species Monoplex corrugatus. The sequence continues at coordinate 90,850,647 of CM060306.1, forward strand.
AGAAGAAAAGTTAGCAGATATGTATTCTTAAATTAATTGATTCTTCGCATGATCATATTCTTGTTCTGATATTATCAAGGGATTTACACGGCGGATATAATGACATTATATTGATGTTCGGATATGATCCCCGTGTGGAAATCCATATTATCGAACATCTGATTCACTGTACCATTTAAATGAAATGGAAATGTGTTTGGGTGACGTTATGGAAAGGAATTGTGAAATCTTGGTGTGTGGAGATCTAAACTCCAGAACACCTGATTATCAGATTGATACCCACAACGTATTTGATGTCTTTTAATGAGAGTCAGAAAGAAATGACAGTTTTGTACATCATGGAAGGGCGTCTGAAGATGATGTCTTAAATGGATTTGGAACAAGTATGCATATGATTAATTTTTGTGTCTGGTTTGACTCATTAATACTGAATTGCTTCCGGGATGTAAATACGTCAAGTAAATAAACATACATATCTCCCAGTGGTAACAGCGTTGTGGATTATTGTTTAGCTTCACATGCATTGTCTGATATAATATCAGATCTATATGTAGGTGAAAGAATTGAGTCTTCACATATACCCATGCATTTCATGTTAAAATCTAAAGAAGCACAGGAATTTAAAAAAGACAGCAATTGAAACAATATCATTTGGAATGATGTGAAAAAGGTTGAGTTTTAAAATGATATTTCATCTGCAAGATTTGTAGATACACTAGAAGAAGCATACCATCTGATTGATATGGACGTAGATCTGGCTGTCTAAAAGTTCCTAGCCAGTATGATCAGAGGGGTCTAGGGGAAGATTCAAAACTTTGTCTACATGGTATGATTATGATTCTCTGTGTAAGAAGAGAGCCGCCAGACGATCATTAGGAAAATATTGTAGAACTAAAGATGACAGGGATAAAGACTGTTACTGAAAACAAGAATACAAACAACTTCTTAAATCTATACAACAAGAGCGCAGGAAAGCACAAGTTCAGAATTTGCTGACATCAATAGACAGTCCAAAATATTTCTGGTCGGAAAAATAGAAACACAGACGTAAAGTGATGCATTCTAATGAAATTTCGAAAGAGACATGGTCTGAACATGTTAGAACCATACTGAATGAAAGGGTGGAAGATGACATAGTCCAAGAAAGGTATTTGCCAGAAATAATATTAATGCTAACGATGATACATTAGCTACTGTTATAACAGAATCAGAAGTAACTAAAGCAATTAGAACGTTAAAAACGGTAAAGCAAAACGACAAGATGGTATACTAAACGAAATGTTAAACATGTCAGAAAATGTTTAACATTTCGTTTAGTATACCATCTTGTCGTTTTGCTTTACCGTTTTTAACGTTCTAATTGCTTTAGTTACTTCTGATTCTGTTATAACAGTAGCTAATGTATCATCGTTAGCATTAATATTATTTCTGGCAAATACCTTTCTTGGACTATGTCATCTTCCACCCTTCTTACTTAAAAGTGTTCAATTTCATGTTCGACCAAGGCGTTTATCCTGTAGAATGGACCAAATCAGGTGAGTGTGCCATTGTATAAAAAGGGAAGTACAGATGACCCAGATAATTACAGAGGAAGATCCTTGACAAACATTTTGAGCAAGATTTTCACATGGGTATTGAACAAACGATTATCAGACTAGTCTGAGGCAAATAATATCATAATTGAGAGTCAAGACGGGTTTAGCAGAAACTGCTCAATTATTGATCATGTTTTCACTCCCTATACATGTGTGGAGAAACAATTCTCCAAAAATGCCAAACTGTACATTGTAAACATAGACTTTTGTGACGTTTATGACAGTATCAGACGTCTCATTCTTATTTTATTCAAAATTGGCATTCAAGGTAAAAGGCTTATTATTTTTACAAAATATGTATGAAACTGTTTAAGCGTGTGCAAGATGTGGTGAATGAATTTTCAGACCTTTTTGAATACATACAAGGTCTGAAACACGGTTCTGTGGCATCACCAATAATTTTCTCATTTCTCATTAATGAACTTGCTCATGAAATTTTGAACAAGGGAAGCATGGTGTTCGTCTCTCACTGGAAGAAATAGAATTGTTTACTATCGCTTTTGCTGATGATATCGTCTTGTTATCATATCCTGTTGTTGGCTTGCAAAATCAAGTGAGCTCTGGAAGATTGGGAATAAACGTTACTCTTGAAAAGACAAAAAAATATGCTTTTTAGGAAAGGGGATATATTTCAGCAAAGAAAAGATGGTCTTATGGATGTGAGGAATTGAATGTTGTAAATTCTTACAAGTATATTGCTATAGCTGTCAATGAAACTGAATTGCAGTGTCGCCGTCGACGATAGGATAACTCGTGCAAAGAAAGGTGTTGAAGAATTGTACAAGCTACTTTCAAGGTTGTTCTGTAACTCTGCCAGAGTTTTTAAAAAAAACTTTTGATGCCCAGATTCTGCAATTTCATCGTGTGGGTAAGAAATATGTGGATATACCAAGTATGATTCATTGGAAAAAATATGCCTGTTCGCTTGCAAAAGATTTCTGAAAATTTCATTAAGAGCTTCAAATAACTTAGCATACAGGGACTTGGGAAGACATCCACTGTGCATGAATTCTGCAGTTAGCTGTATTTAGATGTTGGTTCAGATTGTTGAAACAGCATAGCAACAAATACTCAAATGTGTATATGACATTTTGTAAGAAATAACTAAGGTAGATCGTAACGTGGGTATCGCGTGAACAAAATTTGCTGTGTTATAGTCGGTTTTATCATGTTTGGCTGTTAAGTAGTGTTAGAAATGAGAAGGCGCCTTTGCAATAATATAAACGTAGACTGAGATTGTTTCTGTCAAGAATGGTTTCATTATCTTGAAAATCACCAAATATGTAATATATACGGTGAGTATAAAAGCTGTCTTGAGAAAGAAAAATCGATTGAATCAGTCAGATTAAATTAACCAGTTACAGAATATTTCGAACTGGGGTCCCAGAAATAAACTGCCATAGATTTAAGTATTCTCCAACTCATGACAAAAGATGTCCATTTTGTTTATCTGAACCAGAAGACGACATCCACGTTACATGTCCCTGTCCTCAGTAATCTGACCTGAGAACCAAGTTTCTCATGAAGTGTTAGGGTTCTTTAACCAGGTACGTTTGAGAGCCCACACACACACACACACACACACACACACACACACACACACACACACACACATACATACACACAACACACACACACACACACACACATCCATGTCGTAGTATATGTATGTCAACATCATTCTATCTATCTATTATCTATGTAATCTATCTATCTATCTATCTATCTATCTATCTATTTATCTATGTATCTATGTATCTTTCTATCTATGTATCTATCTATCTATCTATTATCATCAAGTGCCCTGCCGCATGGCGTTGACGATCATGGCCCTTTATATGTATCTATCCCTTGTTGCTGCAAGTATATCTTTCACCCTCTCTGTCCTCAGCCACCCTGCAAGTCCGTCCAATATTTTCTCCCTGGGTCTACCTGGCGTTCTTTTTCCATCCACATTTCTTGTTGTGACCAAGTGCTCTAATTCCCTTTCCTCATAAAATGGCCTATACATGTTGCCTGTCTTTTCCTAATCTTCCTTATGAATGATCTTCTTGTGTCTGTCTCCATCAAGACAGACTCGTTCGTTTTCTTTGCTATCCATGGAACTCTCAACATTCTTCTTAGAAACCACATCTTGGCTGCCTCAATCTTGTTCTGGCTTTGCTTGTTGACTGTCCACACCTCACAACCGTATAACATTATTTGTTCTATATAACATTCAAGATCTCTCTTCCTGATGTTAATTGATAGGCATTTATTGGTAAGAATGCTTGTCATCTTTTTGAATACTGTTTTGGCTTGGCTGATTCTGCTTGCTATTTCTGATGTGCATCTGCCGTCTGATGAAATGATCGTTCCCAGGTATTTAAATTTATCAACCTGTCTCAAGGTTGTGCCGTTTGCTGTTATTTTGCATGAGGAGATTTCATGGTTTTTATTGATTACCATGACTTCAGTCTTCTTGCTATTTGGCTCCAATCCTATATTTTTGCTTTCTATTTCTATATATTCACAAGGTTTTGTAGATCCCTTTCATTTTCTGCAATTAGCACGGTGTTATCTGCGTAAAGAATATTGTTTAATATTTTTCCTCCAACCTTTAATCCAGGGTCTTCTTCTAGGTTTCTCATGATGTTTTCGCTGTAAAGTGAAAACAGATCTGGTGACAGAACACAACCTTGTCTGGCTCCTCTTTTGATATCTTGGAACGATCTTACGTCGTTTTCCATTCTCATTGCAGCTGTTTCTTCCTGATACATATTTCTGATTATTCGTAGATCTTTTCCGTCAATATTGAATCTTTCCAGCTGGTTGATCAATTCTTCATGTCTTACCCGATCGAAAGCCTTGGTATAACCAACAAAGCACAAATACAAATCCTTATTCAACTCGATTGACTTCTCTATGATAGTTCTTAGGATGTATATGGCATTAATAGTTCCTTTCCCTTCCACAAATCCACATTGTTCTTCTGCTATTTCTCAGTTGATTCTATTCCTTGTCCTCATCATGATTATTCTTAATAGGATTCTTGTCACATGACTCATCAAGCTGATTGTGCGTTGGAGTTCGCATTCTACTCGTATAGTCCCTGTTTTCTTTGGAACAGAAATGAAAATTGATTTTGACATATCCAGAGTCATGAATTTCATTCAGTACCAAATTCCTCCAGGGCTTCAATCATCTCTGTAGTAATATTGTCTGGTCCTGGGACTTTTCATGGTTTTATCTTTTTGAATGCTGCTCTGACTTCATGTTTCAACGTTCTTTCTTATGTGTTCTTCGTTTCTGTCATCTTCATAAAGATCCTTAATATACTCTCTCCACCTATCTAATATTTTGTCTTTTTTCCATGATAAGCGTACCATCTTTCGATTTTAAGCAACCAGTTGATGTGCATGTCTTTTTCTTGTGGACAATTTCTCCAGTTCTTCTGTACATACCCTGAGGATCTGTTTTGTGTCGGTCTTCTATTTCTTTGCACTTTGTTTTCAGCCAAACTTCCTTAGATTCATTGCACCTATTCCTAATTTCTTTGTTTATTTTCCTGTATCTTTCGTCCTTTCCCTTTGCCTTTCTCTGTTCTTCCATCAAGCCTAAAATTTCTTTTGTCATCCAGTTCTTTTTGCTATCTATCTATCTATCTATCTATCTATCTATCTATCTATCTATCTATTATTATCTATCTATCTATCTATCTATCTATCCTGTCTGTCTGTCTGTCTGTCTATCTATCTATCTACACAAACAATTGGATCTGGCAACCACGTCCACAATTGTATAAGTTAAGATAGCACAAGAGACTTTAAACTGCGGACTTACCAATGGGAGTGATGGTTCTTTGTGGCAACATTTTACAAAACGTTTTTACTTCTGAATTTTTTTTTTTATTAAGATCGAAGGCTAGATGGATTCTAAACATTTTTTGTCACCTTGAAAAGGAGTTACGTAAGTAAAGAAATGACAACATCAATTACCAATGAGGGTATTACGTTGGAAAACCGGCAAGATGTACATCATGAAGTTGAACCCTATTATAAAAATCTGTTCATGAAATTGTCCACAGGAAAAATACATGCACATCAGCTGGTTGCTTGAAATCGAAAGATGGCACGCTTATCATGGAAAAAGACAAAATACTGGATAGATGGGGAGAGTACATTAAAGACCTTTTTGAGGATGACAGAAACGAAGAACACATTATAAAAAAGAACTTTGAAGGACCACCCATAATGAAAGATGAAGTTAGAGCAGCACTGAAAAAGATGAAACCAGGAAAAGCCCCAGGACCAGACAACATTACTACAGAGATAATTGAAGCCCTGGATAAATTTGGCATAGAAAAAAATAACAGTCCTCCTAAATGAAATTTACGACACTGGAAAAATCCCCAAAGATATGTCAAAATCAATTTTCATTGCACTTCCAAAGAAAACAGGGGCTATAGAATGCGAACTCCATCGCACAATCAGTTTGATGAGTCATGTAACAAAAATCTTGTTAAGAATATTCATGATGAGGACAAAGAATAGAATCAGAAGAGAAATAGCAGAAGAACAGTGTGGATTTGTGGAAAGGAAGGGAACTATCAATGCCATATACATCCTAAGAAATATCATAGAGATGAATAAGGATTTGTATTTATGCTTTGTTGACTATACCAAGGCTTTCGATCGGGTACGACACGAAGAACTGATCAACCAACTAGAGAGATTCAATATTGACGGAAAAGATCTACGAATAATCAGGAATATGTACTGGGAACAAACAGCTGCAATGAGAATAGAAAACAATATAAGCTCTTTCCAAAACATTAAAAGAGGAGTCAGACAGGTTTGTGTTTTGTCACCAGATCTGTTTTCACTTTACAGCGAAAACATCATGAGAAACCTAGAAGAAGACCCTGGATTAAAGGTTGGAGGGAAAATGATAAACAACATTCGATACGCAGATGACACCGTGCTAATTGCAGAAAATGAAAGGGTCCTACAAAACCTTGTGAGTATACTAGAAATAGAAAGCAAAGGTAAGGGGTTGGAACCAAACAGCTCGAAGACTGAAGCCATGGTGATCAATAAAAAACATGAAATCCCCTCATGCAAAATAACAGCAAATGGCACAACCTTGACACAGGTTAATAAGTTCAAATACCTGGGAACGGTCATTTCATCAGACGGCAGATGCACATCGGAAATAGCTGGCAGAATCGGCCAAGCCAAAACAACATTCAAGAAGATGACAAGCATTCTTACCAACAAATGCGTATCAATTATCATCAGGAAAAGAGTCCTTGAATGTTATATAGAACCAATACTGTTGTACGGTAGTGAGGCGTTGACAGTCAACAAGCACAGCCAGAACAAGATTGAGGCAGCCGAGATATGGTTTCTAAGAAGAATGTTGAGAGTTCCATGCACAGCAAAGAAAACAAACGAGACAGTCTTGATGGAGGCAGACACAAATAGATCACTCATAAGGAAGATTAGGAAAAGACAGGCAATATTTATAGGCCATTTTATAAGGAAGGAGGACTTGGAGCACCTGGTCACAACGGGAAAGCTGGAGGGAAGAGAGCACCAGGTAGACCCAGGGAGAAAATGCTGGACGGACTTGCAGAGTGGCTGGGGACGAGGAGGGTGGGGGAGATGCTAGGGGCAACGAGAGATAGAGACAAATGGAAGTCCATGATCGCCAACGCCATGCGGCAGGGCACCTGATGATGATGATGATGATAATTCATGTAAAAACAGATTGAAGACTGTGAAATAGAATGATACCGAAATTATGAAATGAAGAAGAAAAACGATTATTGGATAGTGAAATAACTATACATGAAGCAAGCTTAGCATTGAAAAGCACGAAAAATGTCCAAAATCCGGGTACGGAAAGATTTAGCGAATACTTTTAAAACTTATTCTGGAAACAAGTGGAACTATTTGTTGTGAGATCATAAAATGAAGCATACAAAGATGGAGAACTGTCTACAACGCAGAAAAAAGGATTGATCACTTGCAACCCGAAAAATGACAAACCTAATTAGTACATAAAAATTGGGGTCTAAGTTTTCTCCTTAATGTTGTGTATGAAATATGCTCAACATGTATTTCAAACAGAATCAAAAAGGTTTTACAATACTTATTGATGAAGATCAGACTGGTTATATGGCAAACACGTATATAGGAGATGATATAAGATTGATATATCACTTGATAGATTATCTAAATGTCAATAGCATACCAGGTTTCCTACTTTGTACTGATGTTGAAAAAGCTTTTAGATTCACTGGATTGGAGGCTTGTGTTATAAAATTTGAGAGCGTTTGGGTTTGGAGCTAGTGTTTGTCTTTTGATTGAAACTTTTAATAAAAACATAAAAACAAGTGTCATTGTAAATGGTCAGCCACACAATGGTTTAGTGTAGAAGGGGGATGCAGCAAGGACATTCAATCTCACCCTACCTTTTCATTATTTGTGCAGCGTTTAGCCATAATGATGAGGGAGGATGACTCACTAAATGGAACCCAGGATCATGGTGTAAAACACAAAATTTCCCAATTTGCTGATGACACCTGATTGATAAATAAGGTACTTTTTAATGGTATGTTCCTCCCTTCTGTCATCGTCAAAAAGGTATTCAACATCCTTTCCTCATCTATCCAACATTTTTTCTGTTTCCATGACAATCGTGCCATCTTTCGATTTTAAGCAATCAACTGATGTGCATGTCTTTTTCCTATGAGCAACTTCTTCAGTATTTCCGCACATAAAGTGTTTGTTTTGTGTCGGTCTTCTATTTCTTTGTATTTTGTTTCTAGCCGACTTACCATGATTTCTTTGCACTTTTTCTTTATTTCCTCATTGCACTTTTTCCTGATTTCCTTATCTATCATTTTGCATTCTTCCGCTTTTCCCTTTACCTTCCTTCATTCATCCGTCAAGCTTAAAATTTTCTCTTGCATCCAGTTCTTCTTTGCTTTTTTTTTTAACTCTAGAGAATTCTTCACAAGCTTCATTTATTGAGATTTTCAAATTTATCAATTGTTTCTCGCTGTACTCAGCGTTCTCAAGAGTACTAAATATATAAGCTAAATTTCGCACGAGTTGATTCATCTGTCCTCAAAAGTCCAAAATTTAGTTTGATGTAAATTTTTGTTTGTTTTCTTCGCTTTAGTTTCATCCCGTTTTCCCATTACAGGATTGACAACTTCTGTGAAATATAGGAGCAGGCCCGGGTTTAATTTAAATCATAGGACATGACAATAATAATGGAAGACTTTAATGCTTAAGTGGGAAAGAAAAAGGCAGATGACATAGCCGGACCTCATGGCCCTGGCATGTAAAATGAAAGGGGAGAGAAACGTGTTAAGTGGGCACAAGTAAATGAATTCATACTAGGAAACACTTGGTTTCAGCAACCCAACAGAAGAAAATAGACATGGATAAATCCATGAGGCAGCACAAGAAATCAAATTGATGACATCCTGATTAATAAAATATTGAGATATTATACACTAAGAGCAAAAACAATGCCAAGTGCAGATTGCAACAGTGACCACAATCCTATAATGGGAAGAGTTAGTCTGAAACTAAAGAGAAGAAAACAAACAAACAAAAACCAAACTCAATCTTGGGCCCTTAAACATAGATAAATCAACTCATGCAAAATGTAACATATATGTTCAAAACAAACAAGGAACAGAATCAAAACAGAAATAGCAGAAGAACAATGTGGATTTGTTGAGGGAAAGGAACTATTAATTCCATATACATCCTAAGAATCTTATCGAAAGATCAGCTGGGTCGAATTAGGATTTGTATTTATGTTTTGCGGATTATACCAAGGCACGAAGGATTAATCAACCATGTGGAAAAGCTCAATATTGAGGGAACAGATCTAAGAGTAATAAGGAATGAATATTGGGAACAAACAGCAGCAAAGAGAGTAAAAAATGATATAAGTTCTTCCAAAACATGAACAGAGGGTTAGGCAAGGATGTGTTATGTCACCAGATTTGTTTTCATTTTACAACGAAACTATCATAAGACACCTAGAAAAATGCCCTGAGACAAAGTTTGGAGCAAAAATGATGAACAATTTTCGTTATGCAGATGACAACGTTCTAATTGCAGAAAATTTAAAAAAAGAGCATTAAATCGTGTAAATATAATAGAAAAAGAAAGCGGACATAAATGGCTAGAACTAACCAGCAAGAAGACTAAAGTCAAGGTAATCAGTAAAAAAAAAAAAAGAGAAATCACCTCATGCAAAATAACAGCAAACGGCACAACATTGACAAGTTAATAAGTTAAAATATCTGAATACAGTAATCTCACCAGACAGCAGATGAACATTAAAAATATCCAGCATAATTGACTAAGATAAAACAGCATTCAAGAAAATGAAAGGCGTTCTTACCAACATATGACTATCAATCAAAATCAGGAAGAAAGTTCTCCGGTGTTATATAGAACCAATACTGTTGTACGGATGCGAAGCGTGGACAGTCAACATGCAAAATCAGAAGAAGATTGAGGCAGCTAAAATGTGATGTCTATGAAGAATGTTAGAAGTTCATGGAGAGCAAAGAAAACAAACGAGAAGTCTTAAAAGAGGCAGACACAAAAAGAACATTAATGAAGAAGATCAGGAAAAGACAAGCAACATTTATAGAACATTTTATGAGGCAAGAGAAATGAAAGCACCTAGTCACAACAGGAAAGCTGGAAGGAAAAAGAGCACCAGGTAGACCCAGGGAGAAAATACTATACGGATTAACTGAGTGGATGAAGACAGAAAGGCTGGGAGATGTACTTGCAGCGACAAGAGATTCATATGGAGGCCATGATCGCCAACGCCATGCAGCAGGGTATATAATGAATGAGTCACTGTTGTGCTTTGCGCCTAGTAATGCTTTTGCTATCAGAAAACATTTTCTAAATCTTTTATTCATCAGAATGTAATCATTTGGTTTCTTGTGCTATCTCCTGCATTCATCTATGTCGAGTTTCTTCTGTTTGGTTAATCAAACCAAGTATTTCCTATTATGCATTTATTTACTTGTGCCCATCAACAGGTTTCTCTCCCCTATGTCTATCCACCAGTCTATCCACCAATCTATCCACCAATGTATATATATGTATGTATGTATGTATTGTATGTATGTATGTATGTATTCTATGTATGTATGTATGTATGTATCTATCTATCTAGTCTATCTTTCCCCCCTAGAAAGTTTGAGACAATCGGGTAGCTGTCATTCTCGACAAATATCACGCAGTCACCATGAAAAGCTACAACACAGCTATTGACAGATTTCTTACTGAAAGTTGAATACAAAACCTGTGACTACAAACATCATCCAGGTTTAAGCTCCAACTTTATCAGTCCTGAAGAAATAGAAAATATTTACAACAAACGGTGATAACTTGTTTCTTCACTGGAATCATGCTGTCCCACAGAGCGTGTAGAAGGTAGGATAGTGGTGATTCTAGACGCTTGCAGTGTCTGCTTGCGTGCCAGCTGGCCGCCATAATTCTGTTGTGAGAGTCTGGACTGGGATGTTACTTGTAGTAATGACAGCGTTGAACTCACTGACTTCGTACACTGATCCATGTGTGCATTTATCGCTACGAAAACGCCTAAATGTGCAGCCATAAACTGCAGGTATAAAGATCAGTTTTGAGTGTGAATATTATTATTATTATTATTATTAAGGGCATTTAGAGCGCCTAATCTTTCTGGAAAGCCCTAAGCGCTTACAAACTGTACAATACACATTACATCGAACATAGAAACATAGGCCTAATATAATTTTCATCATACATGGCGGACCTCTGTCACTCCATCCCACAAGCACATACACACCGTTAATAATATCAAATATTAGTACCTACTCTCTGGCACACACACACATATCCTCCTCCCACCCCGAGACATATCTATAGGCGCACAGCAATAACATACACAGAAGCACGCTAGCGCGCAGACAGCATAGCTCTTTTAGGTTAATAAATTTCAGAGAGGAAAGAGATGCGTTTTCAAGCCAGATTTAAATGACTGAAGACTTGTTTTGTGCCTCAGCGGGTAGGGAAGTGAATTCCATGAGGAAGGGGCTTGAAAAGAAAAGGATCGCTCACCATATGATTTTGTTCGAAAAGTTGGGATTCGAAATAAGCGGGTATCGGCTGAGGTACGAAGATGACGAGATGGAACGTATAGTTGAAGATATTCAGACAGGTAAGAGGGAATAGAATTGTCGAAGTATCTGAAGCACTGAACAGCAATTTTATGTTGGATCCTTTTCAACACAGGTAACCAATGCAAGTCTTGGAGAAGAGGAGAGACATGCTGAAATTTGGAAGACCGAAATACTAGCCGAGCGGCATGGTTCTGTACTTTCTGAAGTTTGTCAAGGAGCTGTTTTGGGGAACCAGACAGAAGGGAATTACAATAGTCAAGACGAGAAAGAACGAAAGCACAAACTAATATTTTAGTAGCTTCGAGAGTAAGGAGATGACGGATGGAACCTATTCTACGAAGTTCAAGGTAACAGACACGACAGATGTTTGAGACATGCTGCTGAAAGTTAAGAGTGTTGTCGATGGTGACACCTAGATTCTTAACTTTTTGGGAGAGGGTGATGTCTGTCCCATTCAGTGATATGGAAGATGGAATTAAGTCACAGTTGAGAAGTTTTTTAGGAGTAATGAAAATCATTTCAGTTTTGTCTTGGTTTAGTTGTAATTTGTTACAAGTCATCCAGTCTTTCACGTCGGAAATGCAGGCTTTAGTGGTTTGTACGATGTTGTTTACATTAGAGATGGGACCAGAATTGTAAATTTGATTGTCATCTGAGAAGCTATGATGTGATACAGAATGGCGGAGAATAATATTTGCGAGAGGCTGCGTGTACAAAACAAAGAGAACTGGACCCAGGACGGATCCTTGAGGAACGCCATATCTGAGGGCTGAGGGAGGTGAGGGCAAGCCATTTACAGATACAGTCTGTGTGCGGTCAGAGAGATATGACTGAAACCAGGAGAGAGCGGAGCCAGAAATTCCGTAGCAGTTGTGGAGGCGCCAAAGCAGTATCTCATGGTCTATAGTGTCGAAGGCAGCAGACAAATCTAAGAGAGAGAGAAGAGAAATGTCACCATCATCAAGGGATGTCAGAAGATCGTTCACAATTTTCAATAAAGCAGTTTCAGTGCTATGTCCTGATCTATATGCTGACTGATTGGGATATAATAAATGGTTTGATTCAAGATGTTCTAGAAGTTGGTGTAAAATAATTTTTTCAGTTACCTTGGAAAGAAAGGGGAGATTGGAGACAGGCCGGTAGTTTTTGAGAATATCTGGATCAAGAGAAGGTTTCTTTAGGAGAGGTTTGACAATAGCTGATTTGAATGAGCTTGGGAAGATGCCTGACACCAGTGAATGATTGATGACAGATGTAAAGAATGGGAGTAGAGTATCCAAACATTGTGTCAAAACAGAAGCCGGGAGGGGGTCTAATTCACTGGTTTTGATAGCAGAATCCTTGATAGTTTTCTTCACAAAAGACTCAGAGACAGGCTGAAAGGATGTCAGTGGACAGCCAGAGAAGGTTGGTTCAGGCATTGAAAGAGGAGGGGTATTTTGCGAATCGAGACTATCACGAATGTCAAAAAGTTTCCCATTAAAGAATTTCAGAGAATGCTAGAGGAAGGTCAGCAGGTGGAACATGAGAAGGTATAGGGCTGTTTTTAGTTTTACAGAGAAGAGTGTTAGTAATGTTGAAGAGCTGTTTAAAAGTTGTGGCAGACGTAATTTTAGCATTATAGAATGAAACCTTTGCACTATGGACAAGTTTATCAAATGCTTTCTTTGCAGACTGGAAGGATTGTTTATGCACAGTTGATTTGTGTTTGATCATCCGTCTCTCAGCACGTCTTCTCTCACGCTTGGCAGCCTGGAGTGAGGTCCAGCGGCAGCATACCAGGGTGAAGGGGGACGATGAGAGACCTTCCTTTGGGTGGTTGGAGCATGCTGATCGAGGCAATTGCGGAGGACTGCGTCAAGATCGTCGGCAGAAGTTGGCTGAGAATTGAGGAGTTGGGAATGGAGGTTGCTGTTGAACGATGGAAAGTCGATGGTTGACAGGTTTCTGGCCATGACGTAGATTTGACGTGGAGGAGGTTTTGATAGTTGAAGTTGGCTCAGGATGCAGTAGTGGTCAGAAGGGAGAGTTTGAATGACATCAGTGGACTGGAGGATATTGTCACTGTCTCTGTGTACAAGCCAGTCTAGTGTATGTCCTTTAATGTGGGTTGGAGTTTGGATGGCTTGAGTTAGGTCGAAGGTGTTGAGTAACTCGGTAGTCTTTGCAGTCAGATT
>CM060306.1:90867116-90872116 GCA_030674185.1 Monoplex corrugatus
GAAAATACACAAACTTTTCACCTTGAAGTAAATAATTCAAAAACTTAGAACCCCTCTCCTCCCCCCTCCCTTCCTATTTACACATACACCTCGCCCCACGCAGGCCTGCACAATCACCCTCTCGTACACTCCCAGCTTTGTCACGTTTAGCTGATGGGCACACATATACAGCAGATTTATAGAACTGTTAAACGATCGTAATAGTCAAATGTTTCCCTCCTCCCCCATCCCTCGGCAAGTGATGACCATAGACAGGGCTAACTAAGGACGTGGATCAACAGATGTTTGCTAACAATGTGTACTGCGAAGAGGGACTGAACCTCCCAGACGATCGCATATACACCTATCGCGTGTACCAAAGCAAACAAGACGTGCTTGAATTGTCACAGGACCATTCACTGTCGTCCGCTGACGCAATACCTGATGTAGGTTGTGGTGTAAAGCTTATCCAACAGACGTGATATACTGTATCTGATGGGTTCTGAGATTAGTCCCACCATCTCCCCATCCCTGTTATCACCCCAACCTCTCTCTTTTTCTCTCTCTCTCTCTGTGTGTGTGTGTCTCTCTCTTTCTCACATACAGACATACAAACATACACAATGTATAGTTTCGTTAAGCTACAACTGTAGTTCTTTTCATTTGCCATCGTCAGTATGTACATTATCTCAAGTTTCTTGCTTTTTTCAATTTGTTTTCGTTTTTTTTCTTTAGCAGAGTAGAGCTCCTTTTGACGTTAGAAAACACGTCAAATGTACTATACGAGACGCTCAGAAGAACAGAAGGTGATCGACTCCAACAGGACAGGCAGAAAAATCAATATAGCAGATACACCCGCTGACGGAATTCAAAAGGACAAAGGAACGGAAAGAATTCCAAGACTGTTTCAAACACCTGTACCAAATCAATGATATCACAAAATCTTGAAAAACGCACTTCTACGAATGACTAGACGACAAAGCTAACGCACTGTTCGTTGAGAAAAATCAGCTCTAACTCCAAAAACATCATACACTGATGGTTCAGTCACCAGGAATTAATCTAGATGGGGCTTCATAGCCAAACCGAACAGAAACGTCACACCTGGATATTAAATTACATCTTCCAGTTTTTCAGACAGAGGTTGAGGCAACATGCACGCTTTTAAATTGTTAGATCCACTAGATGAGATGAACCAGAGCCAGGCCTTCATCCTGACTGACTGATGCATGGACCTACATGGAAATGTGGGAAATGGAGCTGGTACTCCAGACATGTTCAAAGCAATGAGTAGCTTCAGACAGCAAAAGCTCCTGTGGATCTACCTGTACGGACGCGTTGATGTGAAGGGAAATGAAAATACTAATAAACTCGCAGGTAAATGGCTAAACAAATCGCTTACACTTTCAAAGATCCAATGTCCTCAATAACTTAAAATCATATCTTCACAAAAGAGCCCTGAGCCATCACACCATCGATCACATGACTGAAAAGAAAATTATGAAATATTAAAAATCAGCCATGACAGAAACAAACAGAAATTATAAATCAGCCGACACTGACACAATCTATAATCTTATAATGTACTGACCTCAAAACGGAATGCTTGGGGGCATATCCTGACCTAGAATGCACAGACGTATAGGGAACTAAACGTGAATAGATTAAGGAGAATGATAAAGAGAGGTGAGTGTTGTGTGGTTGCAGCTTGATGGTGGTTGTGGGGCTCTTTTTCCCTTGTTATGGACGGTAGTGTCTTCTTCTTCGTGCTGAAAATATTTTTCCCGTCACACTCTTTGTGTCTGTTCTTTCTATCGCCAAATCTACTGTCTTTTCTTGCATTACAGATCCATCGATTGTTTTTAATTTTTCAAGAAATTCTTGCAGCACTTTGCAATCTTACATGAAGTCAGAATATGCAGACTTTTCAACGACATATTGCTGCAGAATGTCGTCATTCTCTACGATAACATGATTACACGTGTCTTAAACACGTCTAAGATGAGTGTACTGGACATCTACCACTACCACTACTACTAACGTCACTCTTGTACAGCGGCATACTCCGAACTCATCACACATTTACGAGATAGAGATTGTACGTGTATTATACATGTATACTAAACCAGTCATATAACATGCGCGCGATATATATATGTATATACACATATATATATATATATATACATATATATATATATATATATATATGTAGATATAAGTATACATATAGATACAGAGATATTGATATAGATATAGAGATAGATATATGTAGTAGTAGTATTAACAAGAAACTCTGGGGAGAGCCGGACAGCAGAAGATCCTCAAAGGAGAAACCTCCTTCAAGCAATTTTTTCGGCCCTTAACTCCTGACACTCTAAAGGGGCCGGGCGCATCCAGGTCATGACTCTTGGATGCCCCTCTGCAATCACCATTTTTTTCTTTTTTGATAGAAATTTGTCCTCTACCGGGAATCCAACCTGCGCATCCTAGGTTGTCAGGTTTTTCAAGGCAAAGTCACCCTTGTGGCGGATTTCTTAACCTCTTGGCTATCCGTCACCAGCAACATATGGGGGAATTTTAAGCCTTATGAAGTTCATTTTAAGTTCCTCCAGGTCCAGATCCAGCTGGAGGTCTTTTCCGCTGCTTTTGCCATTGCCTTTAGGGCTCTGGTCCTCTCTCTCTCCCTGAAATCGAGAGCTGCTTCATGAGATTACAGGCCTATCAACCTCCTTGCTCCAACCTCTACTGCGAGGACTTTAGCTTGAAAGCCAGATGTCCTCAAGTTGCTGGCTAGACTGACATACTTTTCAGTCTTGTAGATGTGAGCTTCCTCCATTCTAGTTTTGTGTGGTACAGTTAGCACGATTAGGATCACTTGTTTGGATGAATGGGACTGGAGAACAAATTCCGGTCTTATGCCACTCTTGCTGATTGTTTCTGGGTGTTTCGTCTATTGCGGGAGATCTGCTGTGCACTACCAGTCGTCTGCTTCATCCAAAAGACCCCGCTTCCACGCTCTGGGAGTCACATCTTTTTCAGGCCACTTTTTCCTGCCTCCTGCCGTGTAGAAGGTTGTTGAAGCTTCTGGTAACAAGGTTTTTTCCTCTGGCAGAGCTGGTCGCAGTGCTGATGACTTGTGAGATCTGTTGAAGCATTTGATTGTGCCTCCATGTGTACCTTCCTTGGCTTAGTGCTGCTTTGCATGAGTTCAAAACATGTTCCACTGTCTGTTTGCCCTGGAGGAGCGGGCAAGCAGGGTTATCTGATTTTTCCCCATTTCACTAGATTAGTATTCGAGGGCAGGAGGTTATACACAGATTTGAGGATGAAACTGATTCTGAGATGGACCATATGCCACAAGTCATTCCAGCTTAGTCTCCTTTGAGTGCATTTTCCCAAGATGTCCACTGTCCCTGTTGGCCTTGCTGAACTGCCTTCTGGAGCCTAATGGCACCCTCTTCTTTCTTCATCTCTTGTATTATCACATCTCTTTTTGCCTTCCCGTTGGCATTTGACCACCATTACATTTTTGTTGATCCCAGTCCCTACCTGTTGGTCTGTGTGTGCCGTATTATTTCTGTGACCATGAGGTTTTCTTTCGCTGCGACCAGCACCTCCTGAACTTTCCATTTTCTACCAGTCCTCAGCCTGATCTGACAACCTTATCCCCAGGGTCTTCAAGCATATATATGTATATATATGTGTGTGTGTGTGTATATATATACATATGTGTGTGTGTGTGTGTGGTGTGTGTGTGTGTGTGTGTGTGTGTGTGTGTGTGTGTGTGTGTGTGTGTGTGTGTGTGTGTGTGTGTGTGTGTGTGTGTGTGTGTGTATAAATGTATATATTTACATATGATAGCTTCGTCTTTCCGATTAGACAATAGATGCGCCTGGGTGAGGACACAGCTGGATGAGAACAGCGTCAGCTGCGGCTTAACAGGCATATTCTTGAGTATCAATCCTTGGCAAGCTTCCGAATATGAAGAAGGATGGCTGTTACAAGGTGTTCGCTGCCGCAGCTTGTTTCCTCTTTCTTTTCTTTTAGTTGAACACAGTCGAGGTCGTTTCTCCTTTGCAAGGTAATCCCTGCTTGTACAGCTTGTCACATGGCGCAGCTATTTGAAACCATCTCTTCCCAAGCTTCCACTGTGATATAAGCCGACTTCTGGTCACGTTTGTGGGCATTCTTATATGGAAGTTGTGGGCGCCCTGTGGACTGGGATCCCTCTGCGTGCAGGATATCCTGTGGGATGCAGTAATCCTGCATGCTGCAAACATGGTCAAGCCAACTCAGTCGTCGTGTGAAGAGGTATACATGCTTGGTCTGCTGTCCTGATCATGGACATCCTTGTTTGGCACTCGATCCTTCCAGGAAATGCCGAGGATACGGTGCAACACTCACCTTTAGAACCTGATGAGGTGGTGCTGTCGGTTGTCTAGGTCTCGCTGCCGTAGGGAAGGTAGTCAATATGCAGGCTCTGTACGCACCAGTCCTGATGACTGTGGTGAAATAGTTATTTTCCCATTCTCTCTTGGACGGCTTGGCCATGGCAGCGGCAACTTTCTCTGTCCGCCCGTTGAGCTCTGGGCCAAGAACAGATTGCTGGAAACTGTCGATCCTAAGTAAATTAATGATTTTAAGGTGTGATCACCGATGCTGTCTTCTTCAGACTGATGAAGAGACCAAACTCTTGGCAAACATGCGCTAGAGAGATAACTAGTCTCTGGAGACCAGGCTGTGATATGTCAAAGTGGTATCATCAACGAAAAACGTCTCCTGGGTGAAGATCTGACGTACTTTGGTCTTTGCTCTGACGCGTGCAAGGTTGAAGAGTCGGCTGTCCGACCCAGTGTGTAGGTACGTTACGTCATCAGATGTTCTGAAACAGCAACAGCACGAGGGACATGAAGATCCCAAAAAGCATTTGGACGAGGACACAACCCTGCTTCACTCCGCTTTGCATGGGGTATGGTTCTGAGGATGACCTGTCAAACTGCATGCCGTCATGGAAAGAA
>CM060306.1:90877116-90924616 GCA_030674185.1 Monoplex corrugatus
TTGTAGAATTCCTAAGGCGTAAGCTTAACGTATAGATGATACGTAGTTCTACAGGCAGCTTCTTAAAGTCAAGTGGACCGATAAAAGAATAAATGAAAGAATTTAAATGAACTCACAATCCAGCGTCAACTGCTGGCAGAAATCAACAAAAGAAAAATATAATACTTACAACCTACAGCAAAGACCCAATGACAACAGTTTTGCAAGGAAAAGTTGAGGCCAAAAGAAACACGCATCCACCTCGTCTATGTACAACATCACCAACATCAGCAGTTTAAAGGTCTTCGGAGTAGCACAGACAAGTCAAAACCCGAATGAAGGCAGTTGAGTTATGACGTCTGCTGCGGCGGTTACCGTCGAACTCGATGATGCTGATGGGTGACAGGGTATGCAGTAGTTGCAGCAGCAATAGCAAACAGTAGAAGTATCTATGCTGCAGTTAGAAATAGGAATGCTACATTTAAAAGTATATGTGCTACCTTTAAAAGTATAAATGCTTCTGTTTGAAGTATGAATGTACAGTTAAAAGTATGGATACTACAATTTGAAATATGAATGCCACGCTTAGAAATATGAACGCAACAGTGCATTCATTTGCGAAGCTCTTCAGTCATACCAATATTTGAAATGGTCAGCATTTCTAGTTTTTGATTTAAGTAAGTCCACTATGACACGGGTGTGTCAAATGGCGGATGTGATGCGTCTAGATTCCTGTACTAACTGTTGGCCAGAGTTTGTTTGCTTTTTCAGGAACAACCGCCTGGAATAGACTCCAGTCATCCTGTGCCTAACATCTATCTTTTCTGCTTTCAAATCTAGTTTAAAAACTCACCTCTTTCTTCCGATAGTGAATTCTACACCTGCCTCTCCCCAGTTTGTGCAGATCTTTTTGTATAAAGTGTGTAGCCTGGGATGGTCGCATTCGTATGTCTAGTGAAGGCGTGTGTTTAAATTTGAATCGTCAAGTTTCAGCTCGCGCCATAAACATGTCAACACTGTTATTATATTCTTCTTCTTCTTCTTCTTTTTTCTTCTTCTTCTTCTTTTTCTTCTTCTTCTTGTAGTTGTAATTGTTATTATTGCTGTTATTATTATTGTTATATTATCATTATCATAATTATTATTGCTATCATTATTGTTGTTCTTCTTCTTGTTATTATATTGTGCATGCTTTCACACACAAAAGGCGTTTAGGCATTGGCAGGTGTGCACACATGATGACCATGGAGATGGGAAGAATCTCTATCTTGTACCAACAGGCGGGAGTGATGGGCTGATTGAACCCAAGATCTTCCGATTAGAAGCCTGACGTTTACACACGTGACTACCGTGCCCCTGTATCCCTGTTCCTCTTTTCTCTCTCTCTGTCAGTCCGCTCACATCTGCATGACGCCATCAATATGGCCACACGAGTCTAAAAAAAGTGTTTTGTGCAATAAATACAAATACTGCTTTCTGACTGATCAACAGTGACAGTTATGGATGCAGTATGATTAGGCCCTCACAGCAAGCACTGTCGTTGTTAGCTGTCAATAAATGCCTGTTTGGCGGATTTACAGGAAGGATTCTTGTCATTTATCAAACTTGTGTTTTGATTTTTTGGAACTTGCATGCCAGACGTAGCCGAAACGATAACAGTTTATTGTAGCCAACCAAGTCATTCCAACCGGGACAGAAGAACCAGCATCGGAAGGTTGTATGATGACTTCTTGCAAAATACAAAAATGAGCGGACAAATCAAGCAAAATGGTGGAAGAAAGCCTGCAATGTGGCCTCCTTGGCAAACACATAGTCTGGCACCTGCAGTTCATGTTGATTCCAAAGCTTCTGTGGCCTCTATTGATATACAATATTACCACTAACATAGTAGAATCTATGGAGGCCAAATTCATCAAATACACAAGAAAGTTACTTGGTGTTCCACCTGGTCTCACTAGCATTGCACTATTGCTACCCCTAAAATCCATTGTTATGGAGTACAAGGTGGGTAAGACCAGGCTTGTAAGATTTCTGAACACTTGCTACATTGGGTTGTGAGATCAATGCAGCCCATGCTGAGGACTGGCAGAAAATGGAAAGTCCAGGAGGCAGTGGACTCAGCGAAAGAAAGCCTCAAGGTCAGGGAAATAACAGGCCACACACACATACATAGGAAGAGACTGAGATTAACAAAAAATGGAATGATGGCCAAAGGCCGAGGGAAAAGCGAACAGAGACAAAAAAGAAAAAGGTGTCTAAGGAATCCAAAAGGCAGTCCAGCAAGGCAAGCAAGAGCAATGAACAACGTGGTAAGTGCACTCCAAACAAGTCTAAGTTAGAATGACACGTCGCATATGGCGTCTCTCAGGATAGGTTTCAACTTCGGATCTGTATATGACCTCCTGCCCTGAAATTCAAATCTGGTGAAATCAGGGTAATCAGACGACCGTGTGTGCCTGCTCTGCCAGGACAAACAAACAGTGGAACAAGTCCTGAGCTAATCCAAGGAAGGTACACATGGAGGCACAGTGAAGCGCTTAAAGAGACTGCGCAAGTGATCAGTACTATCAGGGGAAAACCACATATCAAAAGCTTCGGCAAGCTTCTATACAAGAGGAAGCAGCAAACTGTGACGTGAAAAAACTGTGACATCCGGAATGTGGAATCAGGGTGTAAGAATGGAGCGGATGACAGGAAGTGCACAGCAGATCGTCCAGAATGGAAAAAAATCACCCAGAAATCATCAACAAGAATGGCGTGAGACCGGACATAGCGCTCCATTCCCATTCATTAAAACAGATGATTCCGATCGAACTCACCGTGCAGTATGAAAATACAATGCAGAAAGCCCATTTCTGCAGGACTGAAAACCTAGCAAGCAACTTCTGAGGCAATCCCACATCCAGGCTAAAGTCCTTGTCACAGAGGTGGAGCAATGTGGTCAGCAGGCACACTGGCCTATGACATCAAGAAACAGCTGTCGATTTCTGGAAAGGAGAGGACTACAGCCCTAAAGGCAATGGCAGAATCAGTTAAAAAGTGTTCCAGTCGGATGTAATAGAAGAGGAACAAAATGTGAAATTAGGATTTCCCTATGTACAACAGTTGTCTAATAGTTTAGAAAATCTGTTACAAGGGGACTTGGCCCTGAGACGCCTGCCACCTTGGAGGCGGGGGTTCGAACCCAGGTGGACAAAACTATTGCGGCAGTAGAGGGGCATGCACGAGTCATGACCTGGAATTAGTTCAGCCCCCTCAGAGTTCAGGGCCGAAACACTAACTTGAAGGGAGCTTCTCGTGTGGAACGTCTGCTGTCAAGCTCTCACCAGAGTTCTTGCTACTGGAATTACACATAATGGAAACATTAACAATGATACCACTAATTGTAACTTGATTAATAATGATTAATAATAATGAATGATATTTACACTATTCATATGGCGCTAAATCTTGACAATTCAAATCAAGGCACACCCACACACCAGACATACGCATTTGATCAACGCAGACCACCTTTCAAGATGCGAAAACACCACCACTACCACCATCACCAACAACAACAACACCAACAACAGCGCGCGCACGCACGCACACACACACACACACACACACACACACACACACACAAACACACACACACACACACACACACACACACACACACACACACACACACACACACACACACACACACACACACACACATACACACATGGGAAGAGGCAGTTGCAGAATTCATTGTCGAGAAAAGAGGTGGGTATTTAAACTGGATTAAAAAACAGAAAGGGTAGGTGATAGACGAAGGGATTAATGATCATTAATGATACCAAAGTCGATATCAATAATATAAAATGTATATATCGTGACGTTTTGTAGCGTATGAGCACTGACCTATTCGAGGAAGAGAAGAGTGATTCCTATGTACGGTATGTAGTGAGTCAGCAAATGTACTTGTCAATGCTTTGAGTAGTCTTTTTCTGCTAGCTGGTCTTTCTCTTTATTGTTTGTTTGATTTTCTCCCAGCCGACTTCAGCCGGAGGCTATGCAGTTGAGTGAGGATTAAATGTTAGATTATGAGATAGGTAGGAGGGGAGATAACTCTTATGGCGGCTATTAAGAATAAGGTGGGTATAAATAACATTTCTCTCTGTTCTTCATTTAGTGTGTGTACTGCGACAGCCAGCCAGGAATGTTTCGTTCATTTGTTTTGCTGGGTGTTATCTCACTCTGGGCCCTGTGCCCGAGAATTGCTAACAGCGCAACATGTAATGCGACAAAGTCAGTTTGCAAAACCGAAAGAGACGTAGACGCCGGGTGCAGCAGAGAATTTTTGTACTTGGAGTTTACTACGGCTTCTCCTCCCAGCGAAGTAAAAGAGCGCTTTGAAGGGTTGACCATCATCTTCATTTTTAAGGTAATAAGAACTGGGTCGGGGCGACTGGGTCAGCACTTGTATGAGAGAGAGGGGAGAGAGAGAGAGAGAGAGAGAGAGAGAGAGAGAGAGAGAGAGAGAGAGACAGACAGACAGAGAGACAGACAGACAGACAGACAGAGACAGAGACAGAGAGAGAGAGACAATGACAATGATATTTTTATTTTCCAGCGGTAAAAGCTAACCTGTTTCCAGTATTCGCTGGCACACCTTCTTGCTGTCTGCTGCACTTTTCTCCTGGCAGCTCTGAATGCTTGCAGGGATTTTCAAACTTGCCGTTGCTATTCTATACACATGACATTTGTTTACAGCAACAAGTACAGAGAGAGAGAGAGAGAGAGGAGAGAGAGAGAGAAAGGAGAGAGAGAGAGAGAGAGAGAGAGAGAGAGGGGAGAGGGTGGAGGGTGATTAGTCAACTTCTTTGATGCTATTGCAATTTTGACTCAAAATCATGAGGTGAAACCTCTGCTGCCGTGCGGCATATATAGACACAGGAAAAGCTTCAGGAGAAAAGTCTGAGGAAAACCCCAGAGCCGGTGCTCCTTAGCCGGTCCGCTACTATTTTCACTACCGTTCCGGCAACTCCTTCAACACTGTTGGTGCCAAACTGTTCCAGCCTCCGCCGTTCCTTTGGTCCCATCAACAGTGGGGACAGCGGGGAGGGGGGGGGGATCTGCTAAATGGGCAACAGCTTGTCCTCCATGTCACCCCGCCCTGGCTTGCGCCCTGGAGAGGTCACTCCAGCTTCCCCTCATGGTGTCGAAACAACACAGCAGTCTACCGGTTAATAATCGACAGCTCAACCGGCCAGGGGCTGCTTTCAACGCTGGGAGAGATTCTGGGATCTCACTGAACAGCTACCACTCGCCTAAGCTGGGCAGCCTCCAGCCAAATAAGTCCTATCCAGCCAGAATCTATTAGGTGCTTGGAGATTAGGAAAACACAGACAAGCAGACCGCAAGACCTACACCAGGCAAAAACATAAAACAAAAGAGGCCAGCTGTCAAGCTAGAATGTTTAAACGCCCGTACAGACAACAGTGATGCAAGAAAGACAGCTGTCATCAACGACGAGCTCCTGAGACTACATGTACAGGTAGACATAGTCGCCTGCTGAGATGCTCTATTCACAGACCAATCCCACAACCTTGCCTCTGAAAAAATGGGACCGCCTCCGGGAGACCATTCAAAAACACTCTAGCTATCTTTAGGAGAAGATCTCCAAGAACAACGTCTGGTTTGAAGCCAGGTCCAGTGAGATGATCCCCGTTATTGAAGCAAAGTGTGCTGCCCTTGCTGAATACAAGCGCTCACCAAGGGAGAAATCCCTGCAAAGCATTCAGAGCTGCCAGGAGAAAAGTGCAGCAGACAGCAAGAGTGTGCCAGCGAATACTGGAAACAGGTTAGTGACAACATCCAGACTGTAAGTTAAGAGGTCATCAAGAAAGCTGTTGGTCCAACACAGAGCAGAACGCCCCCCCCCCCCCCCCTCTCTCAGATCTACCAGTGGGGAGGTGATCACCGACAAAAGTTAAACAGATGGAGAGATGGGTGGAACACTACTCAGAGATATACTCCAGGGAGAACTTCGTTGCCACCTCATTCCTCGATGCCATCGAACCTCTGCCCTTCATAGATGAAGTAGATGCTAAACCAACGCTAGAAGAATTCTGCAAGGCAATTAGCAGTTTGGCCTGAGGGAAAGCACCTGGTATGATGGCATTCCCCCCACCCCCCAGTCCTCATCAAACAATACAAGAACACCCTCCTGCAGCACCTACATGATGTTCTCTGTCAGTGTTGGAGAGAAAGAGCAGTGCTACGAGACATGAGAGACGCCAAGATCGTCACCCTCTACATGTGTAAGAACAAGGGAGACAGAAGTGACTGCAACGACTGTACATGTACATGTAGGGGCATTTCCCTACTGAACATCGTAACAAACTGTATTCCCGAGTCGTGTTGGCACGTCTTCAAAAGCTACATGAACGCATCTTCCTTCAATCCCAGTACGACTTCCGATCAGAACGCTTCACAGTGGACATGAATTTTTTCTCTTCGTCAACTGCATGTGAAATGCATAGGAAAGTAAAAGCCCCTCTACATCGCCTTCATCGGCCTCACAAGGCCTTTGACCTGGTCAGCAGGGAGGGACTGTTCAACATTCTCTTGAAAATGGAATGCCCCCTCACAAAGTAATACAGAAACACTTGCACAGACACACATCCAGACGTACACGTAAAGGGTCCATCATCAGCAACAATCTGTCCCTCGATGCCGAAATCAACAAGCGTAAACCTCAGGCCGACTTACTGCTTGCGTCTGTGAGTATCCAAAGCTGACAACACCAACCAAGATGGCAGTGTACAACGCCTGCATCATCAGCACTCTACTGTAGGACAGCGAAATATGGACAGCATGTGCCAAACGAGAACAAAAGCTGAACAGCTTTCACTTGCGCTGCCTTCGCCGCGTCCTCGGCATCAACTGGAGCGACAAAATACTAAAAAAAAAAGGTCAGAACATGTGCTGGTCTCCCCACCATGCACACACTGCTCAGACAACACAGGCTGTGCTGGCTTGGCCATGTGCGTCAGATGGAAGATGGATGTATCCCAAAGGATATCCTTTACGGTGAACTAGTCTCTGGCAAGACATCTGTTGGCCTCCCCAGCTACGATACAAAGGTGTCTGCAAGCGCGA
This sequence comes from Monoplex corrugatus, assembly GCA_030674185.1. NCBI lineage: Eukaryota > Metazoa > Mollusca > Gastropoda > Littorinimorpha > Ranellidae > Monoplex > Monoplex corrugatus. The sequence continues at coordinate 90,884,230 of CM060306.1, forward strand.
TATGAAAGATCTGGACATCAACACAGAGAGATGGGAAGACACAGCAGCTGACCACAACAGATGGCGCAGTGTGGTCCTGAAACAACTCAGGTTGGGAGAAAAGAAGATCCAGACCTTGGCTGAGGAGAAGAGATTCGAGCTTCTGTGAAGCAATCCCATGGCCAGCATCCGTACGTACATCAAATGTCGCAGAGACTGCCTTTGCTGCATCGGCCTTATCAACCATAGCTGACGTTGCTCCAGAGGCATCAACTCCACTCAACACAATACTAGGGCGCATCATCCATAGTCGAAGCAGACTGACGAAGGTCTACTACTACCACCACCACTACCACCACCACTACTACTACTACTACTACTACTAAATGTTATTTATGTTATTTTTGTTGACGTTTTATCAATAAAAAATTATTTCTGTTTGCTTTTTTCATGTGTGTATCATGCACACATGAGTAAACATGCAAGTGGAGACCTCTGTTCCAGTCATCATTTTAATAGATCACTTAAGGTCATGTCACATGTAAAACAGGAAAAGATGTTAACGTTTTTTACAACAATGTTGTGTTTGTTGGATGTTCTCCATTGGAAACAGTTTCGTGGTTTTACTCCCTATTTTCAGTTTTACTCCATTCATTTCACCTGATCCCAGTTCACATATAATCATACACGCAAAATCATGGACACTGAAGACAGAAAAGGAAATCGGCCTGGGCTGTTTAATTCCATATCACATATTTGCTGCGCACATTGCCTACATTTCAGGGCATTTTGTTAGGTTAAAAACAAAGCTTTGTGTTATGCATGTGACATGACCTTCATCGTCTGTCACTTTCTGTTCCTGTTGTAGTCTGATGTGTGTGTGTGTGTGTGTGTGTGTGTGTGTGTGTGTGTGTGTGTGTGTGTGTGTGTGTGTGTGTGTGTGTGTGTGTGTGTGTGTGTGTGTATGTGTGTGTGTGTAGGGGGGGGGAGATGTTATTTGACTCTATCTGACTGAAAAAAACCCCAAGAGATTAAAGTGCGTTTCACTGCTTGTGTTGCACTGTTTTCTGTCTTGTTTCTGTCTGGTCAGTGACGCATTCTTTTGTCACTATTTAATCAACTATCTCCAGTGCAACTGTCAGTGTACAGACTGTTTCCAATCAATCATTGAAAACAGCTTACACTGCTAACAGTCGAAAGCTCCGAGGGCCGGACTCTGGCGTGGAGATCATCAGGAGAGAATGCGTCGCTGTTTCGGGCTCTTCCTCTCTACAGCTTCAATGATGCACCGAGCCCCCTCACCGATGTGAGGTCTCCCTGCTAGTTCGACTGTATGCCTTTGCCATCAACCGTCAGGACTCGTTCCAGGAGGTGTCCTCTCTCTTCAACCAGATCCAATGACTTGCTTTCTCTACGGTCTTCTGTAGAGCTTTTGTCATGGTTTTCACTTTCTTCGGACCAAGTCCAGCCACTTTCATCCACTTTCTGACGCTGTTTGCGATGTAACCTCTGCAGCCGACTTCGACTGGGAAGTGCGTTGCTTTCCATCCCGCCTCCTCGCATTCATCGACAAGAGCCTCGTAGCGATTCTCCTTCCGCTCGTGTGCAGCCCTGATATTGTCTTCGTGGGGCACCGTCAGCTCCACAAGGTGCACCTCTCTCTCTTCCTTGCTCCATACCACCAGGTCTGGCTTCTTCGTTGTTGGGATGGGGAAGAATCTCTCGCAGCCCTCAGGGAATATGAGCCTTTGGGTTTTTTGTTCAACCCCCGTTCTCACCCCCATACACATGTATATATCAAATAATGTAAACACATACATACACACACACATTCTGTGTGTGTGCGTGTTTGTGTGTGTGTGTGTGTGTGTGTGTGTGTGTGTGTGTGTGTGTGCACATGTGTGTGTATATGTGTTCACATGTGCGTGTGTGTGGTTGTCGTTGTTTGCTTACTTTTATCAGTAACACGCAATGCATGCTTTTCAGGTACTTGGTGTCGGTCGTTACATCGCTGGTATGTACGTCATCTCTCACAGCATTTCTTTTTCTTTCTTTCTTTCTTTCCTAGAGCACACACAGAACTCTGACCGAACACTTTTGTATCGTGTCATTGTTTTTACCTTTGGAACATAAAGATCACTGACTCAAACTTTCCTGTCTTCATACACCCCCTTCCTACTTCTTTGTCTCTGTTCTCCTAAATTAATAAAACATTTCATGCATTAAATGAATGTTTAGGTGGTGTATCACATGCCCTGGAGATATGAAATCACCACAAGAGGACAGTTTGTAAACTTATGATTTTAAAGGTCATCAGGTATCAAGTCTTGTCGGTGTTCAGGCAGTAGTCCCGCTTCCCAATGCAACTGTATGGGATCGAGTCTGACTTAACGATCTTTGCGTGTACATCAGCCTGTTCAGGCCTAGGAGATGTATCGCATCCAGAATGCTAGCCTGAAAAATGTTGACCGTTTCTGTGACCTCAGTCACCAAATTCATCTGTCATCTGTCCAGGTGCATGTCAAACTGTGATTTAGCCTCGTGAGACTTGTTTAATCTTCTTGAACACCATGAACACATCACTACTGCTTACAGAGCAATCCAACATTTATCGTGTGCAATGAACTAATTGTTGTTCGACTCTTTTACGAAATAACTCGTGTAACCCAAATCTTGAATGATTGTCCAAACATATTAAAGTCTGTAAGCGCCCAATGTGTCACGAACAGTTAAAGCCCAATGTATTTCCTTGATCTGGCTAGAATCAGCATACCAGCCTTATACATCATTCCTTCTTCGTCATTCATTCATAGGAAGCTTCGTTAATTCATCGCATATGTAACCATTTGCTGTTCTTACATTTATTCTTAGTTCTCTCTCTGTCTCTGTCTCTGCCTCTCTCTCTCTCTTTCTCTCTTAATTACTCCCAATCCGATTAATTTTGACTAACAGTAGCTAGTGTCTCTGAAATAAACTTACGATTGGAGGTCATGCCATGTGTATGTGTAGAATTTTAAACAGAAGAGAATTTACTCGTCATGATTTGCTTTTGATGCCGACACTATTTGAGTATATATTTATATGTTTTGAGTGTGCCTTGATAGTTTGCAAAGAATGATCGAACGTGTGAGTCATATTGCATCTCCTGTAAGTTTGTTAGGTGTGATTCAAACCCCTTCAAACACGGTTTTGAATTCATTGAATTTATTCCTGATTGGAGATCCAACATAAAAGTTATGGGACATCCTTTACTTGATGGAATTTGATTTCCTTCAGACTGTGTGGCTCTTCAAGCTGCAACTGCCCTGTCCTCAAACATCTTCTGGTTATACTGACAATCGGGCATTTTTGTTTTCGGTCAATTCTCAGACCATTCACTTATATCGAATGAAACCATGCTTTTATTTAGATTATGATAAGTTGCTTGAAGAACATGTTTACAGATATTAAACGATTTAAGTTCTGTTAGGAGATAAAGTACAAGTTGTACATAACATGATAATACGTGTACACTGATGAGTGTGGCTGTGGGTGTGCGTATATGCATATGCAGTATGCATGCATACGCGTTTGTATTTGGTGTGTGTGTGTGTGTGTGTGTGTGTGTGTGTGTGTGTGTGTGTGTGTGTGTGTGTGTGTGTGTGTGTGTGTGCATGCACACATGTGTGTTATATTATGTGCATGTTCATGTATCAGCAGCACATGCAGGTTGCATTTTGCAATATAATCACTGTACCGTACATCATGAAACACTGTGTTGCAGTGATTGAGAATGATCAGAGCGATGCCCTGAAAAACCTCGCTCTCCCCAAGGATGCCTGCACAACTGTGACAGTATTTCCTTTATTCAGTCTAAAAACCTTTCTGGCCTCTTTTGACATCCCGTGGGAGGAGACAGAGTCCCTTCCCCCTAAAAAGATCAGGACCTTCATTGAATTAACATGGGACGCTGCAGGTCAGTATTACGTACGTGCGTGGCGCACGCGCGTGTGTGTGTGCTTGTGTATGCGTCGCGCGCGCACAGCGGAAACAATACAAAACAGTGCAAGTCAGATATTCATTAAGTCACATTATGTACACAGGATACATAGTTCTACAGCTCTCTGTGGTTTTCCATTGGTTTTATTCTTGCTTTTATTGCTTTTATTCTTTCTCCCCATTTGTGGCCATGCGTGTGTGTGTGTGTATGTGTGTGTGTGTGTGTGTGTGTGTGTGTGTGTGTGTGTGTGTGTGTGTGTGTGTGTGCGTGTGTGTGCGTGCGTGCGTGTGTGCGTGTGTGTCTTTTCGGCGCTTGGATTTGATTTTGTCGAGATTTTGCGCTATATAAATATTGTAATTATTATGTATGCATGTGCGTACGTATGTATGTATGTATGTATGTATGTATGTATGTATGTATACGCTTAGATTTATGTATGTATGTATGTATGCATGTATACGCTCAGCTTAGATTTATGTATGTAAGTATGTATGCATGTATGTATGCATGTATACGCTCATATGTATGTAGGTATGTATGCATGTATACGCTCAGCGCTTAGATTTGATTTTATCAAGATTTTGCGCTATATAAATAAAATATATTATTATTATTATTATTACAGCTACTGCTGATAATAATAATAATAATAATAGGAATAATATAATAATAGGAATAATATAATAGTGATAATAATAATAATACCACCATCACCAACACCAATAATAATAATGATGATGATGATAACAACAACAGTGTCAATAATGATTATATAAGAACAACAGAAATGATAATAACTATGCCACATGTACAGTGCCTCATCTCACAAGAGCCCAAAGTGCTTCACAAAGTCAAGGGAGACAAACACAGACACATGTAAAAGAAAGACATGGCAACCTGTACTGGTGTAATGAAAACAGATGAACCATAGTAAAGCCGTGATGATGAAGTAATAAAACAATGTAATTACATCTTTATCCACTTCCATGTGTCATTCGATCATGCAACGAAAAAATACAATATATTCACTTCTCTTTCCTCCAACACACACACACACACACACACACACACACACACACATACACACACACACACACACGCGCGCGCGCGCGCATGCACACACACACACACACACACACGCACAAACACACACGCACATACACGCAAGCCACCTGACTCCGCTATCACCACATGCTGGCACAGTTTCTGATGTAATGGCACCCACTAATTTCTCCTTCCAAGATGAAAGGGGTTTTGTTTTCTGCGCATTTTGGAGGTGAATTAGTGGTCATGTTGCTTTGACCGCAGGGTTTAAAAGATCGCTGACATATTATTCCCATTTGTGTATTTTCATCACACAAAGGGTTTTCGTGTTTTTCAATGATGACTGTGTTAGAGGTAAAATGTCTATCTCTGAACCGTCTGGCTTTTAGACTCAGGCCTCCTGTTGTGAGTGTTTTGGTCTGTCTTCAAAGTGCAATCTCACTTGACAAAGGGCCTGGGCTCGAAACGTTGTGTTTTATACTCCCAATGATCTTTTACAAACAAGGCATGTTTTAATATTTTGTTTTTACCCTCAAGATCCAGCAGTCACATTTTGTTTTACCTTCAGTGCAATCTCTTTTATTCCATAGGTCTTCCGATGCGCATTTGTGATATCGTGTTTAACTATTCTCCTGCTTTGTTTTCTTGGAATTCTCTGTTTCTACATAACCTTCATTCAGGTAACTACATGTGTGCACAACCCAATGATTGCAACTTGTAACAAAGACGCTGCCGTGTAGAGTTTTGCTCCATATCAGCTGTCTCTGTTTGGGAATAAGCTAGATCTTGTTGCTGGAGCCTTTTCACTAATAATATCTCTCTTCCCACGATGAACGTTCAATGGCAGGACTACATCACCAACGATACAGTCCTGATATTTGCCATCCTTCTCACAACTGAGATCACCTGACGTTCCGCTAGCTGCATTAGGTATGTGACCAGCATGATCGACCTCAAGGTTCCTAAAGCAACACAATACATTGAGCTGTTCTAAAGTTAATGAGACTCAAAACTCTCCCCCTCCCTTGCAGTGTTTCCATTACTAGCTGAAGCAACGTCTCTTGCTGGGAATACGTGATTGAAAACAGAAAAACTGATATTCAGCACAAATCAGTCAAACGTAATGGCATCCAATGAACAACAAAGTCAGCGGAAGAAGAGAACACAGACACATCCTAACCAATTCTACATCTCTACTGTCCGTTCATTAGGCATCTCAAACTTGGGACTTGTCAACCGTCAGAAGACACGCACCGTCTTGTGGCCAATCTTTTCTTTTAACTTTGGACACAAAGAAATGACGAAGTAACCTTGGCAATCACAGTAATCATGGCATCATATCCATTTTCTCCAGTGCTGTATCAGATCATAAGCGGTTAGGTCAGAGGCAGTCTGATCAGTGTGTACTTCTTTTTGTTTCATCAAAATAATGAAACTTGATTATTTCAATCAGTTGATTTATTAAATAACTAGTGTTCAAATAAATGTTCTTTATGCCCCACAACAGTCTTTGTTGACACCATATATACATATATGCCAATGCCACCTGTGAAACACACATCAATGATTGATCATAATTATTGGCATTTCATTTCTATGCAAACGACAGTTATAACCAGATAATATTTTAACAAAAAAACATTTAATTTCAAATGTGACTGCATTTCAATTGTTGATTACATAAAATTGTATAATGATACAAAATCCTCATTCTTGTTTTCAGCGGCTGAAGTATGTATTACAAAAGACCATGTACAGCATAAATAATGTCACTGTGTTCTATATTCAAGGTCTGAATGAGGATCAATATGCAGCATTCTTGGCGCAAGTGATTCGGCAAGTCAGCCCGTTTGGGCCATTTGCTCGGTCTTCCTTCAACGTGGCTGTCGCCACGTTGAAGACAAAGGTATGTGGCCTGTGTTATGTCTGCTATTGTTGTTTCCTATATACTGGAGGCATTGCGAGGCGTTGATATCTTAGTGGCAGTACTAATGATAGGTTAATGATAACTAACGCAAGACAAACACCGGCCCTGTTCAGGGTGGAAAGGGGTTTTTCTCCTCCTCTCCCTCCACAAACAACAAGTAGTGGTCTTTGCGATATTCTTTTAGGTAAGAAAATAAACCAAGGCATCGTACACATCATGCACTAAGGGCATGTAAATGAATGTAAGGCAACAGGGAGGTTGTCACAGTCACCATACTGAGGATGATCCACTCTGATATGTATATAAACCAAAGGGAACATTAGCGATGCTTTGTAGTGGCAAATCTGATTCCTGGGCAACATTCAAATGGACAAATTTCGTTTTGACTATAGATTATAGATGAAAAAGCGCCTAGTTTGAAACTAGACATAATCAAACACCCAGCACTCTGTTTTACAAATGTTTGATTTCTTCTTCATGTGTGTCAGAGAATGAGAAAAACATGACATGGTCAGATTTTAAACAGATAAACGTTCTTCACTTACCAGAACCATACAAAAGGCTAACGCAGTGCAGTTCTTACCGGACAGACGTAGCTACAGAGACGTTAATCTATGATGATATGAAAGGGTCTTTACTGACACCTGGCTCACTGGGCACACTACTAAAACAGGTAGGCTGCTAACGTAGTACACTGCATGACACAGGGGATTAAAGGATTTTACGTTTATTGCTATGTGGACGCTAAGACAGAGAATATATCTGTATTAACAATTCATCTACGTAATAACATGTGATAAAAATGAGATTTGTGTGTATAAGTAACTATCAAGGGTCTTTCTGTTTTTATTCCTCAACAGTTTATCTTCTTTTGGAAGGAAAACGACTGTGAGACGGCAGATGCACTCTCCATAAATAACGACCCTTTTGGAGGACCGGGCCTCGTCAGTTACAGAATTCTGAAAATCCATGCCATCTGAGTATCTATATACTTCGCACGGCAATGATAGTCAGCATAGACGACAACGACGACGACGACGACGACGACGACAACAACAACACCAACAACAATAACACTAATGACAACAGCAACAACAGCAACAACAAGATAACCAACAACAACACAGACACACAGAGACATGTTCACGGTCAAGGAACAATTCTTGTGATAGCTTTCTTGGGTCAGCAGGATGCTAATAACAGTCATGGTCATTGTACATTAGTCTGAGTCTGCTTCAAGCAAATTATATCAGTTAGAATAAAAACAGCAAAGACATAATAGATTGTCTTTCTCATGTGTGTGTGTGTGTGTGTGTGTGTGTGTGTGTGTGTGTGTGTGTGTGTGTGTATGTGTGTGTGTATGCGTGTGTGTGTGTGTGTATGTGTGTGTGTGTGTGTGTGTGTGTGTATGTGTGTGTGTGTATGTGTTGTGTGTGTGTGGTATGTGTGTGTGTATGTATGTGTGTGCGTGTGTGTGTGTGTGTGTGTGTATGTGTGTGTGTGTGGTGTGTATGGTGTGTATGTCGCGTGTGTGTATGTGTGTGTGTGTGTGTGTGTGTGTGTGTGTATGTGTGTGTGCGCGCGCGCGCGATAAAGAAAGAGAGAGAGAGAAAATGTTTCCCCAATGCACAATGATAAAATGTAACCTACAATAAAATGAAAAGAACTGTAATTTTGTAAACTGATTTGATTTACAAAAGTGACCATGCATTTGATTGTATCATGCTATTTTCAAAGTTTTATAACTATCAATGCTGTGTCAAAAAGGCAACAATACATTAATACATCAATTCCATTCAGAGGGGATAAAACTTAACTCGAGATGTCAAGTGGCACTACGCAATCAAAAACTCAGAACGACATATTCAAAACTGACAGGAAATATTAACAGATATTAACAAAATTAATATTTAGAATAATAATCAGCTTTACGCCTTAAGATTGAGTAATTTGTTTTATTATAAAGTTAATCTGATGACGATTTCATCCAACGCTGCTATGTTCACATATTACATGATATTGTCAACATGCGATCCGATAATAAAATAGTAATACCTTTTGGTGCTCTTGTTCAAAAATAGCTTAACAGAAGTATCCACAAGTGTGCGTGCACCAAATTACATATTTATACGCTCTTAAGTGTGCAACTGTATGTAATGCGTGTATGTGTGTGTGAAGTTAATCGAAATCTTCACAATGTTGAATGTACGGTGGTGATCATGAAATAATCAATCAATTTATAGGTGGACACACGACATGATAGTGTATCATCATAATCATCATCATCGTCATCACACACACGCACACACACACACACATAACACACACACACCACACACACACACACACACACACACGCACACACACGAACCCCCCCCCCCACACACACACCATTAAAGAAGAAGATTAAGAAAAGACAAGCAACATTTTTAGGACATTTTACGGGGTAAGAAAAATTTGAGCACCTAATAAGAACAGGAAAGCTGGAGGGAAAAGAGGTAGACCCAGGGAGAAAATATTGGACAGACTTGCGGAGTGAATGAAGACGGAGAGGGTGGAAGATGTACTTGCAGCGACAAAAGATAGGTTTGTATGAAGAGCCATAATCCCCAACGTTATGCGGCAGAGAGGCATCAAAAGTATTTCTACATTTCCACAAAACCTGGGAAATACTTACTACAAGTGTTTTGAAAGTTTTGGGGTCGCTGTTTATGGATCGATAGACCATTCATAATTATTCCTTGTTATTGCAGAGGTATCATATCTAGCACACAGACGTCAAACTGAATTGCTGCAAAATGCTCTATTATTGGGGTCAATTTGATTTCATCTATGAGCATGAATCAAGGTGTCAGGTCCAATCACACACACACGCGCGCGCGTGCGCACCACACACACACACACACACACACACACACACACACACACACACACACACACACACACACACACACACACACCACCACTTATACATCACTTTCTTACTCGAAGACATTGTAAAAGAAATCAACACAAACTACAGTAACTTGCGTATGCACAAGTGCTCTTATTCATATACATACAATAATAGGTCGTGACAAAACAGTACATAATTTACTCAAATGTTTGCAATAGTCAAATGGCATAGGTTCTAAAATAACATAGACTGCAGGTAACTGTCTCTTATTGACAATCATATTGATGGATACGAAGGACGAATAGAACTAAACATTCAACAAAGATTACATTGATCTTCTTCAACATTTTTGATCATGTTCATCGACAGAATCAAAATTCACGCTCACAAACAAGCGTGAATTCTCTCTCTCTCTCTCTCTCTCTCTCTCTCTCTCTCTCTCTCCTCTCTCTCTCTCTCTCAAACACACACACACACACACACACACACACATACACACACACACATACACACACACACATACACACACACACACACACACACACACACACACACACACACACACACACACACACACACACACACACAGAGGGTCATAGATGGACAAACCAACCGAGATTAGGCCTATCATATTCAGACAAAATATATCATAACATCATGGGGCTCAAGCTGCGAGTTTGTGCATAAAGAAAGTACAGTGGAAAACGCAACAACACACACACACACACACACACACACACACCGAATTCATAAACACGCACGCGCACGCTCAGATTCACGCGCACGCAAACAAACGTAGGCATGCATACACACACATACATACACACATATTTTCTTTTAAAACAGACCCGTTTATCCCCCCTTGCGTTCGTGACCTCGATACAGAATAAAATCTGGGTCACTCAAGATCAAAAGTCAAAATGCAATGGAGTGCGCAAACCTACACAACAGTGAACGCGCTACACAGCTAACAGTGATAACGAAGCACTCACAGGTAGACAGATGAAATAATCAAACCACTCCTAACATTCATGACAATGTACTCTTTGAACATAAAACTAATGTAGTATGCAGCACAGTGATGGCCACACTAGTCAGACGGTAAATGGCCAGGTTCTATGGTAACAAGCGAAGGAGTCCATGATAGATGACAGCACTTTGACTGAAGATGATTCTACGATGTTTTACCCGCTATTCTGTTGTTGTTGTTTTTTTTCAAATTCAAACATGCAAACGATTTCCTTGTTGAATAGAATGTTAAAGAATTTAACGCAAATTTTATGAATCGTATAGAGAACTTTAAATGTCGATGTCATCAATATAGTCACTTTGCAGGTGCAGTCTTCAAATCTTGTACGTCATAAGCAAACAGTTTGTTCTTAGAACGCTTTTCGGGTATAACGAACATCAAAATTACGAGACAAGAAAAAATATCCTGATCTGACCAAAGACTCAATTTGTCCTGGGCAGTCACAAATGTTCACATAAATCAGAACCAATAACAGCAGATAACAGAATATGGACATTCATAAAATCAACGAAACAAAACAGACGCAATTCTTAGCCAGCCTGCTCTTGTTGAGCGTACTGAAAAGACAGCAAATAAGCAAGAACATAATTCAGGATGCAAAGAGTGACAACACGTAATCGTACTACCTCCACTCGTTTTGTGTGACTCTGTGGTTGAAGAATAAAACAAGGAGCCTGAATAAGAAATGCATGATTTTCCTTTTGAAGAAGAGAATGTCCTGTGAATATCTAACATACTGACGAACAGTTATCTGCTGCCTGTCAATGTTGCTCAAGTTCGTGGCTCAAAGACTGCCATCTCCATATGCAGCAAGTATATGTTGATCTCGCGTGTTGAGGGAAAAATTCATTCTCTTTGGATTTATAGGAAACTTACTTTCGGAACGAAGTTTTCATTTTCGCGCATATCAGTAAACTTTGTTTATTTAAACACAAATATCCGGATATCCGACGGCAACGTTAACATTCTTCGATGATCAATGAGATTTCCTCATCTCAATGTGTCCAACATTTCAAACTGTCACAAGAGGAACATGATCAATGCCCCATCCGCTATCACTGATTGATCTGAATGAATTTCAAGAATACTGACCCGTAGTTCCAGCAGATACAGAGGCATGACTACAGAAATCAGCAGCTGCATGATGTTACTTCACTGTCTCGTTTGATCGTATCAACAATGAATGAGGGTGTGTGCAATATGTAACCACATAAATATGTAGACTGTATAGCTACAAACCCTTTACAACACGACCCACTCCAAACCAGGAGCTGTCACAGAGTGAAAGACATGGTCAGCGTGTGGGAGAGTGAATGACCTGTCTTATATTGCAGACTGCATCAAACGAACTGTCAGAACCAAAAGGTGCCAAGTCGTTTTGGTTGCAGAGACGGTCATACAATTAATTAACGTGTAATGTCTGTGTAATCAGATGTTAGGACATTCAATCGATGAAGGCTAGTGAAAATGAAAATCAGGCTTGTGTTCGTCCACTTCCATTCATTCTGAAATCAATTCTTTGAAGTCAGTTTTAGACAAAACACATAATTTATAAAACAAAATTAACGGACGTCTGTATCATTAGCATCGTTGTTTCACTCTTTGTATCCTGAACTTTGTAGTCTTACTCATCTTTTTGTTTCTGTAATATGAAAATGGCCATTGCTGAAATATTGTGCCTGGTCTGTACCGCTAATGAACTGTTTATGTTTTCTTTTGTTACAGTTCATTTGACTAAGGCACAAATAACGATTAGTTCCCATCGGTCATCGGTCAGGTAGTAATGACTTCCTTTGAAACTTGAAACATGGACTGATTTCAGTACAGTTGTAGATACTTGGTCTCTTCTGATTAAGAACATTAGACAGAAACGAACAAGAACATTAGACAGAAACGAACAAACGAACAAGCAAACAAATAAATTTAAACAACATACCAATTAATCAACCAAGTAACCAGCCAGCCAACTATCCAACCAGACACTAAAATAATCCGGCAGTCTCTACCATCTAATGTTACTCAAATCAAGCATAATTATGGCTCTAAAGAATTTGCAAAATTATCGCATTGTAAGCAATTATTACCTAAAGAATAGACCATGTAAGCTTTAAAGTATACAATGGATGTCCTATGCATACTGGGTAAATACAGCGATAGTTTTAGTATGTTTCTCCTTTTCAAACGTCAGTCAGTTTCGGTTTCTCTCTACAGTTCGACGTTCATATTCCCAATGCACCACCGACAGAAAATCTTTTCTGAAATGCCTGTAAAATGTTTGATTCGTGCTCGCATTTAATTTGGAATGTATCCTTGATAAGAGGGCCACATATGCGACTGACATCTATAAAGATTCATCTGTAAACAGCCAAGAAATGATTACTGATGTATTTCAATTACAGTCAGACACACAGGGAATACTAACAACCCTGCAGGGTCGCACACTGACTTTGTTTTGCTTTTCAGGGGCCAAGGGAGATATGTAGCTGAAACTCTGTTCTTTCAGTGTCAGTCTGGCCTGTCATTACAGTAGGAAGAACAGGCAAGACAGTATCCAGAATGGTGTAACATGTGGCAGGGTAAGATTTACTACATAACACACCATGTCTTCTTGTGTCGAGCCGAGTATCAAACGTCACACATAATTATAAGAGGACACAATTTCCTCTTCCTTCAAGCTTCCGTTATTAAAAAGAGATTTGCAAACATACAGAATGAAACAGAGAAACAGAAAAAGAACATACTTTGCAAGTGATCGACATATGTGCCAGTGAATTATCTACAATATAACTAGCATACGAACAAGGAACAACACGATTCTTAAAATCTAGTTGTGCAGAAAATGAGCTGCGTGGAACTACATGTATATACAATGTTTTTCACGGTTATGCGAAAAGTTGCAATCTTCTAGCAAAATGCATTGTGTGATGGCAGATACGACAATAACATTGGTAAGACAATAACACTGATACAACAATAACATTGCTAACCAAGTGAATCCAATCACGATCATGCAGGTAATATTACAAACAATCCTCACGATAATTACGAAAAATCCAAGCCACAAACAGTGCACAGAACGTGGATTCCTTTTTCACATGCATGTCCATACTTCATGTCTTCAGTAATACATGAAATCACGTACTATAACAAAATACGGAGTTGCATCAACTAACACAGTGTAAATGTCCAACAGCATTATTCTGATTTCACTGCTGTCATTTTAGCTCAACAGCACCAAGATACTTCTCACACGTGGATCTTCATTGTAAGCATATGAGTGTGTTTGTGTGTTACGTTTACTGTGTGGAAGTGGTGTCAGTTAAGGTGTGTGTGTGTGTGTGTGTGTGTGTGTGGATGTGCGTGCGTGTGTGTGTGTGTGTGTCTGTGTGTGTGTGGGGGGGGGGATGTGCATGTGAGTAAATGTGTGTGCGTGTGTATATATATATATATATATATATATATATATATGTGTGTGTGTGTGTGTGTGTGTGTGTGTGTGGCATACATATGTGTGTGTTTGTGTGCGTGCGTGTGTGTGTGAACGTGTGTGTGTGTGTGTGTTGAATGTGTGTGTGTGCGTGTGTGTATGTGTGTGCGTGTGTGTGCGTGCGCATTTACGTCAAGTATCTCATCAACCTTGAGCATGTCCTGAACATGAACCAGTCACTGTAACGTGTAGTGTCTGTTGAACAGTTGGGAAACAGTCGTCAGCTAATTGCAATGAAGAAGAAAGTGAAGTCCACAGATTCCTCTACATATCGCCTCATGTTCAAGGATGTAGGTCCACGATAATTTTGTAAAATAAATCTCACGCTGACTGACTGACGAAGTGACTTACAAAACAGAACAATTTAGTTTGGAATCATCCATATCCCGGCAAGCACAGAGACAAGTAAGTGTTACAGGACCAGAGGAGAAGGACGTAGCACACAACCAAGGCATCTGTCTATAAGAAGGCCACATGGGCGATGTCCACCATCATTAAAGCTCCATAGTTTATGAATTATTCACAGCAGATACCTACTGCAAAGACGGGTCTGTTCAACTCAACACGAGCAGTTGGATATGACAACCCGAACCAGTCCCGGCATCAATGCTGCACATGGTTTTGATTGGTTGAAGTTAAAGGCTGTGACAGCCTGAGCTGATTAGCAGCGTCAGTACCATACACTGTTTTCATAAGTGCATGACAATGGTGTTACAAATCTACACCAATCAGCAGCATCAATACCGCAAACCAATCTGATGGGTGAATCCAATGGTGGTAAAACATGAACCAATCAGCAATGCCAATGCTAAAGTCTTGCTAAACTGTTGGCGTTCGAGACCAGTGCAGTGAATCAGAACAGTCTGAAAACTTTGATACGACGATTTAAAACAATTGAGTGAAAAAGTAAACGGATTAAACAAACATATTACTGCAAACAGTGTTTTCCTCTTTCAGACTATTTTCTGTCATTAAGCATTTTGGGATTTTGTTGAAAAGGTCTCTTTCAATAGAAAGCACAAAACCACTGCAGACCTATCTAAAAATAATTTTAAGTAATAGGGGAAAAAAGACTGACTTTGCCATTATTGGAGGGAACTCTTGGTCAACTTAAAAAAAACAATACTCACATGACTGATTATTTTAGAAAGTGTTGGCTCCATTTCTTTTAATGTGGTGCAGTATTGATCTTACACATACTGTTACTGCATACGCCAGAGACCAAATATACACGTCTTACAAATACCACGCGCCAAAATGTCACTGGTGGAAAAGTTTAAAAGTGTCTTGCTGTTCATACTTTGCAATAATATATCATGGCATCATGATCCAATAAACATTCGTTTTAAACCAAATGTCCTTTGACCTTAAAATTATAACATATGACTACAATGTTTTCAAATGTTCAATGACCGAAGAAGCAGCAAGAATCAGGCTTACCGATGTGTCATTCTTAGTCTCTCAGAACAGCTTCAGTCATGAATTGAAAAGACAATTGTCTAGGACCGTTTGCATTATGTACAAAGTAATTATAATAGTCATCACGTCTGTACATGCCATATGCTGACCTTGCATTAGACGGACGCAATTCACTTTTCACTTAGAACACTAAAGATCCGGCAAGCAGCGTGTGAAGAAAAGTGTTCACACTTTATACACGTACAGAGTGTACCATGACAGGAAATGTTAGGTTTGTCTTCCCGCCAGGTCCCATGCTTGTGCGTACTTAAGTGGACACTTCACCATTGCAACGCACACCATGTGGATGTGGTTGTGGGTACTTAAAATTTACACAGGACTTTAAATTCTCCAGAAATGTGGAGTCCCACAGTTGAGGGCGTGATGAACTTTTGTGAGTTTTATTATCGTAGGAGACAGCTGACCACGTTGACAGTTGTTTTGCTGTAGGTGGGGGACTGGAGGAGAGAGTGGGAGAATTTCAACAGGAGTGGGGTGTGAAAAGAACATTACTGGCGGATTTGGGTAGAACGCTTATGAACATGTTCTGGTACAAATTCCATTACTAGTCAATTTGGGTAAAGCACTAATGATCATTACTGGCCGGTACGGGTAGAGCGTATATGACCATGTATGTACCTGTACAACGAATCCTTTGGGAACAAATCCCAATTTCCGACTGGTCCGGAGTCAAAATAAACAACACAGCAACACAGTCATCACGTGGCGGTCTTGCTGATGGTGTCGGAAGGGCTGGGGTCTTGCACCAGCGTGGTTTCAAAGAGCGTGAAGGCGGACACGAAGAGCACGAACAGGTAGAGGAAGAAGAAAAGGCGATCGAGGACGAGCGCCACCACTTTCCACTCCCGCGACCTTCTCTCCATGTCCTCCTTGTCCGCCACACGCTCACACATCAGTTTCAGCTGTCGGCGGATCTCCTTCACCTCCCATTCCAGACTGGAGTACTGAGAGCTCAGATGGCCCAAGGTTTCTCCCGACACGTCGGGCTCGCTGCCCCTAAGGCCCCGGGGTTGTTGCCGGGATTGCCGTTAGAAGAAGGCGGAGGCTGCTGCCATGGCATGTCACTTTGCATCTCAAACATACCCACCCGATCGTACTTGAGGTCGTGGTGGTGGCGCTTGTCGCAAGGCTTCTTCACGTAGCGCACAGCGGGGCTGGTAGCCTTCCTCGTGTCCATGGGCCCGAGCAGCTGGGCCCTCATGCAGAACACACGCGCGAAGACGTCCACCATCAGCTGTGGGTATAGAGGAGAGGTTAATCAGTTTATTTTGTAAGAGGAGAGGTTAATCAGTTTATTTTGTAAGAGAGAGAGTTAATCAGTTTGTTTTGTAAGAGGGGAGGTTAATCAGTTTATTTTGTAAGAGGAGAGGTTAATCAGTTTATTTTGTAAGAGGAGAGGTTAATCAGTTTATTTTGTAAGAGGAGAGGTTAATCAGTTTATTTTGTAAAAGGGGAGGTTAATCAGTTTATTTTGTAAGAGGGGAGGTTAATCAGTTTGTTTTGTAAGAGGGGAGGTTAATCAGTTTATTTTGTAAGAGGGGAGGTTAATCAGTTTATTTTGTAAGAGGGGAGGTTAATCAGTTTATTTTGTAAGAGGGGAGGTTAATCAGTTTGTTTTGTAAGAGGGGAGGTTAATCAGTTTATTTTGTAAGAGGGGAGGTTAATCAGTTTATTTTGTAAGAGGGGAGGTTAATCAGTTTGTTTTGTCATCAAAGATTTATTACACTCAGGTAGATGCAAGCACACATAAACACATACACGAGTAGACGTGCATGCACGTAAATACACAGACACAAGTGCGCATGCACTCACTTCATAAGATACTCACTGTTACCCTCATCCCCATTTAAAAATATGCTGTTGAAAAAACAAACAACAACAACAACAACAAAAAAGACACAAAAAACCCGCATATGTGACCAATATGAAATTATCTCCCTTATTAAAGAATTGAAATAATAAATACAAAAAGCGGGTAAATACATGTAAATAGTTTATAAACAAAAGAAAACAAGCGAATCTACATTTTCAAAGAAAGGCAAATGCAGATTTCTCATGGAAGAGAAGAAACACCAAACAGTGATACCTGACAACATGGGGAGTCACTCCTCTTCCTTTCGCGCTTTTTGCATTATGGTATCTGTGTGTCTGCTTTACGTTAGCACAAATCGTCAAGGTAAATTGTATTCTATTTCCTGCTGATTTGTGATGGATATTTGAAACAATCAACTGTTGGTGCGTTCTAAACCCTATTGTAATGGGCTGTTGGCCGTGTACAGTAATATTTTGTGTTGATATTTGTGTTTGGCCGTATACAGTAACATTATGTATTGGTATTTGTGTGTGGCCGTATACAGTAACATTGTGTGTTGGTATTTTGTTTGGCCATATACAGTAACATTGTTTGTTGGCATTTGTGTTTGGCCGTATCATCATCATCATCAGGTGCCTTGCCGCATGGCGTTGGCGATCATGGATTTCCATCTGTCTCTATCTCTTGTTGCCTCAAGCATCTCTCCCACCCTCCTTGTCTTCAGCCACTCTGCAAGTCCGTCTAGTATCTTCTCCCTGGGTCTACCTGGTGCTCTCTTTCCCTCCAGCTTTCCCGTTGTGACCAGATGCTCCAATTCCCCTTTCCTCATAAAATGGCCTATAAATGTTGCCTGTCATTTCCTAATATTCCTTATGAATGATCTACTTGTGTCTGCCTCCATCAAGACTGTCTCGTTTGTTTTCTTTGCTGTCCATAGAACTCTCAACATTCTTCTTAGAAACCACATCTCGGCTGCCTCAATCTTCTTCTGGCTTTGCTTGTTGACTGTCCACGCCTCATAACCGTACAACAGTATTGGTTCTATATAACATTCAAGGACTCTCTTTCTGATGTTAATTGATAGGCATTTGTTGGTAAGAATACTTTTCATCTTCTTGAATGCTGTTTTGGCTTGGCCGATTCTGCTGGCTATATCTGAAGTGCATCTGCCGTCTGGTGAAATGATTGTTCCCAGGTATTTAAGTAAACTTATCAACCTGTCTTAGTAACACTAACACTATATATATGCATTCCCTCGCGCACGACACAGCTGAATGATAGGTTACCGTTTTGAAGAATCTGGGGACGGGTGTTCTAGAGCCATGGAAGTACAGGTTGACGATGACCACAGACAGCAGTGTGGACAATGTGATCAGTATCATGTTCAGACAGTAGTAGGCTCCTGCAACATCATCACCAACAGCCTCATCATCAACAGTGCTACTAGTATTAAAACAACAACAAACAACAACAACAACTACTACTACTACTATGTTTTTCTATTATAACTATTACAACAACAACAACAACAACAAGTACTACTACTACTACTGCATAATTATACTACTACCACCACCACCACCACTAGTAGTAGTAGTAGTAGGCCTCCTTCGGTCATGACTGACCATGGACAAAGTACATCCGTTCTAATGTCTAGATGGGCTGTCTGCTTGGTCCAAGCAGCGTCGCCTGTGACTGTACAGACCAATGGGAGAGAGGCAGTCTCTGTCGCAGCGGTCGCATGTGTATGCTGATGCTTTTCTGCTGCAGCAGCTGACAGTTTGTCCTCACCAATCCGCAGCTGTTTCTTGAGAGTAGTTCTCCAGCTGTTGCGGTCGTCTGCGAGGTCCTCCCAGGACTCAGTGTTGATCTCAAGCGCCTTCATGTCACGCTTGCAAACGTCTTTGTATCTCAGCTGTGGGCGGCCAATGTTTCTCTGCCCTGTGGCAAGCTCATCATAAAGGATGTCTTTTGGGATGCGACCATCTTCCATGCGGCGAACGTGGCCCAACCAGCGCAGCCGACGCTGTCTCAGCATGGTATGCATGGTTGGGAGGCCAGCGCAGGTTAGGACTTCGGTGTTGGTCACCTTGTCTTGCCAGGAAATGCCAAGTATGCGCCGTAGGCTTCTCAGGTGGAAGGTATTGAGCCTTTTCTCCTGATGAGCATGCGTGGTCCACGCCTCGCTGCCATACAGCAAGATGCTGAGGACACAGGCGTTGTATACAGCCATCTTTGTCTTTGTGGTCAGCTTGGGATTTGTCCACACCCTTTGTGTGAGGCGGGCTAGTGTTGTGGCTGCCTTCCCGATCCTCTTGTCGACCTCTGTGTCAAGGGAGAGGTTATCGGTGATGGTGGACCCAAGATATGTGAATTGATGGATGGCTTCAAGCTCGTAGTCATCAATGGTGATGGCTGGTGGAGATGGCGTGTCTTGGCCCAGGACGTTTGTCTTCTTAAGACTGATGGTCAGACCAAAATCTTTGCAGGCCTGGGAGAAGCGGTCCATTAGTGACTGCAAGTCCCGCTGAGTATGGGTCACAACTGCGGCATCGTCAGCAAATAGCATGTCTCTGATGAGGGCTTCACGGACCTTTGTCCTTGCTCTGAGGCGGGCGAGGTTGAAGAGCCAGCCATCTGATCTGGTCCGCAGGTGGATCCCTTCTTGCGCTGTGCTGAACGCATGCCTCAGGAGGAGAGCGAAGAAGATTCCAAAGAGGGTTGGGGCCAGGACGCAGCCTTGTTTCACACCGCTGCGTACGTCGAAGGGCTTGGAGAGGTTTCCGTTGAACTGCACCATCCCTTTCATGTTTGAGTGGAAGGACTCAATTAAGCTGTGCAGTTTGGGGGGGCAGCCGATTTTTCGGAGAGCCCTGAAAAGGCCATCTCTGCTGACTAGGTCAAAGGCCTTGGTGAGGTCAATGAATGCCACATACAGGGGCATCCGCTGCTCTCTGCACTTCTCCTGGATTTGGCGAAGGGAGAAGACCATGTCTACCGTGGATCTCTCTGCTCGAAAACCACACTGTGATTCCGGGTAGACGCGTTCAGCCAGTTTCTGCAGGCGGATTAGGAGGACCCGAGCATAGACTTTGCCAACAATGCTGAGGAGTGAGATACCTCTGTAGCTGTTGCAGTCGCTCCTTTCGCCCTTGTTTTTGTACAGGGTGACGATCTTGACGTCCCTCATGTCCTGTGGTACAGCTCCCTCATTCCAACACTGACAGAGAACTGCGTGCAAAGGGTGCAGAAGAGAAGTCTTGCAGTGCTTGATGAGGTCTGGGGGAATTCCGTCGTTGCCAGGTGCCTTCCCTGATGCCAGGCTATCAATGGCCTTGCTGAGTTCGTCCACAGTTGGCTCTGCGTCAAGTTCTTTCATTACCGGCATGCACTTGATGGCATCGAGGGCTAAGGGGGAGACCATGTTCTGTGTGAAGTAGAGGTCGGAGTAGTGTTCCGCCCATCTTTCCATCTGTTGGCTAGGATTGCTGATTACTTGCTCAGTGGAGGATTTGAGGAGGGCGATCTTGCTCTGTGTTGGTCCCAGTGCCTTCTTGATGCCATCATACATTCCTCGGATGTTGCCTCTTTCAGCAGCACTCTGTATCTCTTCGCTGAGCTCTGTCCAGTACTCGTTTGCGCAGCGCCTGGCATTAAGCTGAACCTTACTTCTGGCAGCCCTGAGGATTTGCAGGTTCTTCTCACTGGGTGACCGCTTATACTTGGTGAGTGCGGCACGCTTGGCCTCAACAGTGGGAGTCATCTCTGATGATTTGGCCTCAAACCAGTAGTGGGACTTCACAGTTTTCTTCCCAAAGGTGGCCATAGCAATGCGGTGCATGGTGTCTCATAGCGTTTCCCATCTCTCAGTGGCAGAGTCTCTGGGCTGCAATGCATCGTATTCTCTCTGAAAGGCCTCTGCGAACTGTTCTACAAGATCTGGCTGAGACATCTTGCTGACGTCAATGCGAGGGTTCCCTTGTTTCTTTGAGCACTGGAACTTCTTTGGTTGGAGCCTGATCTTGAAATATACCAGAGAGTGGTCTGTGTCGCAGTCTGCGCTGTGATAAGAGCGAGTGTGGAGAACGTTTTTGATAGCGGCACGTCTTACTAGGATCAAATCCAGTTGGTGCCAATGTTTTGAGCGGGGATGCCTCCAGGAGACTTTGTGCTGAAGCTTCGTCTTGAAGAAGGAGTTGGCGATGCACAGTTCATGGCAGGCGCAAAACTCAAGCAGTCGCTGTCCATTCTCATTCATTTTCCCCACTCCAAAGGAACCGAGGCAGAAGGGCCATGAGTCATTGTCTGCACCCACTCTGGCGTTGAAGTCGCCCAGGAGAACAAGTTGTTCTGTCCTGGGGATGTTCCTTATGGTTGATGCAAGATTTTCATAGAACTC
Source organism: Monoplex corrugatus (assembly GCA_030674185.1). Lineage (NCBI taxonomy): Eukaryota > Metazoa > Mollusca > Gastropoda > Littorinimorpha > Ranellidae > Monoplex > Monoplex corrugatus. Next base: position 90,906,263 of record CM060306.1, read on the forward strand.
ATCCTTGGTGTCTGGAGAGGCGGACAGAGTTGGGGCATAAACGCTGATGAGAGTGACATAGCCTTCGGTGGTGTTGAGGCGGAGAGTCAAGTCGTTCTGAACCGCCGCTGCCTGGTTCAATCATGTTCAGCAGGCTGTTCCTTACTGCAAAGCCTACTCCGTGCTCTCCTGGGGCATCAGAACTCTTTCCTTGCCAGAAGAAGGTGTAGTCCCTTTCCTTTAGTGTTCCTGAGTCAGCCAGCTGTGTTTCCTGCAGAGTGGCAATGTCCACATTGAGCCTCTTTAGTTCGCTGTTTATGACGGCGGTCTTTCTGGCGTCGCTGATGTCTTGCAGATCTTGGGAGAGCCCAGGCATCATTGTTCGGACATTCCAACAGCCCAGTTTCACTGCTGATCCTTTTCCTGATCCGTTTCTTGAATTTGAATTTTTCTTTTTGTTTGGTGCGGTAATTAACGACCTGCTTGTCAGATTTTCTCCTAATCTTCATGCACCCAATGAAGAAGGCAGGTCGTGGCGGGACAGCACCTAACTGGCTGGGGGCTGCCCAGCTTAGGTGGGCGGTAGCTGTCCAGTAAGACACGAAGGTCTCTCCCACCGTCAAAAGCAACCCCTGGCGTCAGCTCTACGCCAGTTGAGCAATGACTTATCACCGGTATCTGTTGCTTTCCGTGTTGTGCCGACACTAGTGTTAGTAGCGAGGCTGGAGTGTCCTCTCCAGGTCGTAGGTGCAGAGTGTTTGTGGATGAATGGACGGATGTAAGCCTGGGCAGTGTAATATGGAAGACAGGCTGTTGCCGATGCAACTTGTCCCCCCTCTCCACCTCGCTGACAGATCCAAAGGAACAGCAGGGCTGTTACGTTTTGGTGCCAACGCGGCCGCAGGAGCTGCCGGAAAGTGACAAAGTTTGCCATCCAACCGCTTTAGGGGCCCCACACCGGATTTACTGTCAGGGTTTACTCCCTTAGCTAGATGGCCGCGGGTAGCTCTCCAGAGCTGGCGCCCTTTGATGGATCTAATTTATTTCCACCAGGGTTTCTAGCCACCCTCCTCACCATCCTCCTGAGAGGACTGGTGGGGTTGCTGGTTTAGTCGCCAGCAATTCGACCCTGTGACAGGTAGTACTGGGTTCCAGGTTACCAGTAGCGGATACATCTATCCGACCTGACCCTGACCACCACCACTACTACTAGTAATACTACTGTTACTACCACTACTGTTACTACTACTACTACTATTACCACCACCACTACAAGTACTACTACTACTACTGCTACTACTACTATTATACTACAACAACAACTACTACTACTACTACTACTATACTACTACTACTACTACTACTACCACCACCACCACCAACCACCATCGCCAGGGTAAACGGTATTTTTTCGGTAGTGGTTAAGTCGTAGGGAAATGAGGCAACAGAGACATTATGTTTCTCAGGTCCTTAGACAGGGTTAGGTAACATTCACAGCTGAGTGTAATACACACCACACGCGTATGTTCTCCTTTAAAGCCTGTGCAGTCAAGCCAGAAGAACAAGAGAAACAAGAAGAAGAATGGTAGTGATAGTGGTAATGCGGGTGATTGCGATGATAGCAGCAGCAATACCAGTAGTAGTAGTAGTAGTAATAGCAGCAGCAGTAGTAGTAGTAGTCATATAGAATGACATGGGTCATATGGCATGTTGCACCAACAAGGGATATAGAAAGACATGGGTCATATGGCATGTTGCACCAACAAGGGATATAGAAAGACATGGGTCATATAGCATGTTGCACCAACAAGGGATATAGAAAGACAAGGGTCACATGGTATGTTGCACCAACAGGGGATATAGAAAGACATGGGCCACATGGTATGTTGCACCAACAGGGGATATAGAAAGACATGGGTCACATGGTATGTTGCATCAACAAGGGATATAGAAAGACAAGGGTCACATGGTATGTTGCACCAACAAGGGATATAGAAAGACATGGGCCACATGGTATGTTGCACCAACAGGGGATATAGAAAGACATGGGTCATATGGTATGTTGCACCAACAGGGGATATAGAAAGACAAGGGTCATATGGTGTGTTGCACCAACAGGGGATATAGAAAGACATGGGCCACATGGTATGTTGCACCAACAGGGGATATAGAAAGACATGGGCCACATGGTATGTTGCACAACAGGGGATATAGAAAGACATGGGCCACATGGTATGTTGCACAACAAGGGATATAGAAAGACATGGGCCACATGGTATGTTGCACCAACAGGGGATATAGAAAGACATGGGCCACATGGTATGTTGCACCAACAGGGGATATAGAAAGAATGGTCACATGTAGTTGCACATCAAGATATAGAAGACATGGGTCACATGGTATGTAGCACCATCAAGGGATATAGAAAGACATGGGTCATATGGTATGTTGCACCATCAAGGGATATAGAGAAAGGACACAGGGGTATCATATGGTATGTTGCACAACAGGGATATAGAAAGACATGGGCCACATGGTATGTTGCACCAACAGGGATATAGAAAGACATGGGCCACATGGTATGTTGCACCAACAGGGGATATAGAAAGACATGGGTCATATGGTATGTTGCACCAACAGGGGATATAGAAAGACATGGGTCACATGGTATGTTGCACCAACAGGGATATAGAAAGACATGGGCCACGTGGTGTGTTGCACCACAAGGGATACAGAAAGACATGGGCCACATGGTATGTTGCACCTACAGGGGATATAGAAAGACATGGTCACATGGTATGTTGCACCAACAGGGATATAGAAAGACATGGGCCACATGGTATGTTGCACCAACAAGAGATATAGACAGATTGAGCCATGAGACATGTTGCACCAAAGGGGGATCTAGAAAGATTTGGTCACATGATACGTTGCACAAACAAGAGATATGGACGGAATTGGTCACGTGTCATGTTGCCCAACAAGGAGTATAGAAAACCTGTCATGAGCCATGTTACACCAGAAGGGTATAGATGCTGACAGTATGTCTGATCTATTCCGAGACTCATCATTTTTTTTAAACGAAACGCTTAATATGATCTTCCCTACGCAAGATTATGGCTGTAAAATTCAATTATCTGAATACGTAAAGTCCCTCCACTGGTTACCTTTTCCTCAAAGACTTTCATACAAAAGCAATACACTCTGCTACAGGTGCGTTTAGGTTTTGCATTTGTTTATCCTTGCGACCACCTCCAAATGTGTTTGCCCATTCATTTTCTCAGTTCTGCTTCTGATACTATTGGTTTACGAAACCATCGATACAGATTGTACATGGTTGGTCACTGTTCATTTCCCGTGTCTGCTCCATACAAATGAAACGAGCTTTCATATTTCTCTGAGTAATCAACTATTTTTTTATCATTTAAGTTCAGCCTGACGACATATCTTTTTGTCCTACGATGATTTCTCCCTTCACCCACCTCCTCGTCATCGCCATCATCTCCTTTCTTCTCCCTTTGGTTTACACATGTGCTTTGTACCCTTACCCTTAAATTGTTTTATGATCGTTTTATGATGTTTTATAATTTCAGGACCTGGCCAGCTCGTGGGTTTATGTGCAGGCTTCAGGCTTGTGCCGTGATCAATCAAATGGCACCTGTGACGTTAGTGCATATGGAATTCATTCCGAGCGTGGAGATGTCATCTTGAGAAACTGAAACTGAAACTTATAACCGCGCATACATGTTTGAGTAAACGATGAGAATTTGATTTATAAATCAAGATTCAACGCCTTACAAAATCATCATCATTATTACTGTTATTGTTATCATTATTATCACGATGATGATGATGATGATTAATATAATTATTATTATGATGAATATGATGTTGATACTGATGATCACCATCATCATAATCATCACATTATTATCATTATCATTATTATTATCATGTTGTTGTTGTTGTTGCTGTTGCTGTTGTTGCTTCTATCGATCGTTATCATAATCATCATCGTCGTCATCATCATCATCATCATCATATTCATCAGCATCAGCATCATCGTTCATGAGCCAGACTGAAAAATAGACAGACCGAAAAAATATATTTCTAACACACATATACGTACAAACACACGCACGCACACCCACACCCACACACATACACACACACACACACACAGGTATTTAAGCACAGTTTCAGCTCGTATTGGTATCTTTTTTTCCCAAAATAACAGACAAGAACAAATGATCTCTAGGGCAATTAGACCCCACAAAAAGTGACTCCATAACACACCTCATACACACTAGGCTACACTGCGCACAAGAAGCCCAACATACCTATCAAGGGTATACTGGATGCAGCAGGTGGGGTCGACTCGGCAAGTAACAACAGCAGCACAAAGAATGCTACAAAAATGTTCATTCCTGAAAAACACGTAATACATGTACAGAAAAAGAACAAAATACATGAAAGAAAGAAAGAATCAGAGAAAGCGAAAACAGGACACAGAGAGAGGAGGAGGGAGAGAGAGAGAGACAGAGAGAGAGAGAGAGAATGTGTGTGTATGTGAGAGAGAGAAGAGAATGAAAGAGAGAGAGGGAGGGAGGGAAAGAGAAAGAGAAAGAGGGAGAGAGAGAGAATGTGTGTATGTGTGATAGAGAGAGAGAGAGAGAGAGAGAGACAGACAGACAGACAGACAGACAGACAGACAGACAGACAGACAGACAGACAGAGACAGAGAGACTAAGTAGCACTACACATTGCCGACGCGCTCACTTCAGGGAGCCAGCCTGAATTCTACACAGAAAACCCATTGTGACAAAATGCAAATACACTGCAATACATTACGATACAAAAGAAAAGAATATGATACTACGTCACTGAATACATAGCACACAATACAGTTCCATAACATTCCAGCTGTTTAATGTGCTATCGGTAGGTAGTCCAGGTTTAGCAGAAGTACAGCAGCGTCTCAAGAGTATTGCTCTGTTACACAGCAATCTTTGTGGCCAGCCTGATGCCACTGTCTTGCTGTAGCTTCTGGGTCAACCTTCCAAAAGCACAGCTACCCTTGGAGATGTGCAGCACCACATCACCATCAAAATCCATTGCTGCTCCCTGTGCATGCTAATACTCTTGATTCTGGTTGTTATAACAATCAGAGGCGATGGAACGCCAGAATTCTGAGATGAAATAGTTGACTGATACATGGCCTCTGTTTTGCTGAGACCAAAAGGTCGAAAAGTTCGCAGGCTGCGGCAAATTGGTCAGAAATGCGCTGAACATCCTTGTGCGAGTGTGTAGCCATTGCAGTCATTTGCAAAGAGAAATTCCCGCGGGACAGCTACGACCCACTTTGGTCTATGGGTTTCTCTTCTGAGCGGAACTTAATGTATACACCCCTCCAAATCAATCAGCATTGCTGCGAAGACGATGGAGAAGACAGTGGGCGCTAGAACGCATCCTTGTTTCACTCCGTTCTGCACCCGGAATAGTTCGGATGTCTCATCTGTCTCTTACACCCTGACTAGCATGACATTATGAAAGAAAGCAATCAGTGAGACAAGCTAATGAGGGCAACCGAGCTTTCATAGTGTATGCCACAGGCCCTTCCCTATTAACGGTGTCAGACGCTTTGGTCAGATCTACTAACACCTTGTGAAACTCCTATTTTCTTAGCAACACGTCTCTTGTAACTGCCATATGACAAACGCTCAGATGGTGATTGAAACAAGATTGAAATTATTCAAACATATTCAAGAAAAATATATACCTTCAACAATCCAATGCTCTCACAAGTACAACATACTCAATCCAAGTAGCAGGCTTTCTAAATATAATTTACAAATTCGTGTTGCAGAATATGTCTATGATTACTTGCTTAGGGAAACTAGCAAATTGTTTCAGCTACGCTGACATTTATGTTCCCACTGATGTTGACAATGGTACAATGAGATATGAGACCACTAACTATTGGATATTTGTCTCCACGTATTATAGTCTGTCTCATGTCTTGTTTGTGTTCGTCTTGTGACAAAGTAATGAATCACAAAGTCTACACAATAGGAATAGACAAACAATAACAACGACACAAACATACACACACACACACACACATCACATACACACACCACACCACGCCACACCACATCACACCACACCACACCACACCACACCACACCACACCACACCACACCACACATACAAAGGAAAGAAACACTTACCTAACTGCATCTTGGCCGGTGACTCTGGCGGAAGCCAGAACAGCACGAGTGTGAGTGAGGACAGAAGGACGCAAGGCAGGATAAGGATGTAGTTATAGAAAGCCACCTTCCGCCTGATCTTCAGGTGAAACACCAAGTCCACGTAGGGCTCAGGACAGCACGGGTAATACTTGACATTCCGTTCCGCTTTAGAATACACAATTTCCCACTCGTTGCTGGCAATGTAATCATTCATCTCGAACTGGGGCCCATACAGAAACTGAAGGTCCAACTTACTGCCGTCGTATGTCCAGGATCCGAACTTGAGGTGGCAAGTCTGCACGTCGAAGGGGAAATGTCGAATGTCGATGGAGCAGGAGGATTTGAAGATGGCCTGTGGAATCCACACCACATGGCCCGTGTCTTGCAGGACGCACAGCGCATCTCTCAGCTCGTCCAGCCGTGTGTCTGCACTGTGGACACATAGGTGCACGTTTCACTAACAGAAGGGCTTACAGTTGCATGTTGCCATCAAAATACAAGATTTAGAAATGTAAAAGAAAAACAAACAAAAAACAAACGTGTTTTCACAGAGTTGTAATGAATATTAAAGGTGCCAAAGAAAGCCATACGGAGGATACTGCATATAAACAACCTAAAACAAACTTACATGGTAGAGATTATTATCACTATTATAACAATTACCACTACGACCCCGTCGACAGCGATGACGACTACTACCACTACTGATACCATTGCTATTTCTATTACTACTGCTACAACTAGAACTACTCTTATTTCTAGTATTACTACTGCCGCTACTCCTACTACTAGTACTACTATACTATTACTACTGATTCAAGACCCTGCTGCTCTTACTGCTGCTACTACAGCGGCTTTTACCATCAGCACCATACCACAACCAGCACCATTCTGCGTGGACTAATGTAAAAGCCTGACTCACTAGTTATAGAGCTTGATGTCGGGTTTCCAAATGTCCTCGTTACGTACACGCACTTTGGTAATGTTTCCGTAACTCTCTTTGGTCCAGTTAAGGTACATGTCGTCCCATTCCTGAAACAGTGTGTTCAGTTTTCATTTCTTCTGTACTGCTTTAGGTATTTGGAGGGAACAGTTTTGGGCTATCTTAAGTAGGCACTACACCATTACAAAGGTTTTTGACATCATGTAATGTCTGTGAGTGTCTACGTGTCTATATTTAGTTCTCTCTCTCTGTCTCTCTCTGTGTCTCTGTTTCTCTCTGTTCTCTCTCTGTCTCTGTCTGTCTGTCTGTCTGTCTGTCTGTCTGTCTGTCTGTCTGTCTGTCTTATGTGTTTTTGTGTGTTTTCGTTTTGCATCACACGCGCATATACACATACACAAATGCATACAAAGAATGAGAGAGAGAGAGAGAGAGAGAGAGAGAGAGAGAGAGAGAGAGAGAAGAGAGAGACAGACAGACAGACAGACAGAGAGAGAGGGAGGTGGGGTGAGGGGGGAAATAGCGACAAAGCTGTACGTGACTATATTCCTCAACCTCTACTCTCCTCTCTTCCCATTCCCTCCATTCGCTGTAACGGCAAGAGTGTAATGACTTTCCACAAGAATCTCGTGGTTACAAACCATACCATTTCCTTTAGTATTTTGAGTATGCTCTTTTCGTGCCGTTGAGTAGTGGTCATACAATTTCTTGTAGTGTGGCTTTTCAGGCAATTCCCTAATACATTTGTCTCTGTGAATGTAAGCTGCTTCCGTTAGTATCAATTTTCCACATAATTCAAGGTTCCCTGCTAGGTTCCATCGTCTCTGATATCTCTATCATTATCTAACCGTGAAATTGTTTTCAGCCCATGGATTGTAACAAACAGACACCGTACATAATACAGTGCCATATAAACGTCAGTATTTTACGACCGGGGGAGGTGAGATGGAAGGGAGCAGGCATGATATTATATATTGTGGTGGGAGCACTAATTTAAGAGAGGTAGACATCATAATGGACGATGACAAGTCAAAGTCTGTCAAAGGATACTGGACCATATCAGACAGAGTTTTACCGGTGAGATTGGAGGGCAAGCCATTTTGATATCAACATCATCCAAGTATATGCACCGACATCCGCAAGTACTGAGATAGAAATTGATAACTTCTACGACGAATTATTATGTGTTGTCAATATCCAGTGGATCACCACATCATGGCAAGCCTCGTTCCAGTTAGACTGTGAAACTGTTCTCGTATCTGTCAACCATTGTGGTCCCCAACTGTGGTAGTCACCCAATTCCAGTCAGCGGAGCGGTAGCCCAGTGGTTAAATCCCAGCCTACAAAGCAAGAGAAGCCAGCCATATAGGGTTCCTGTCCCAGCAAGATTTGGATCTTTCCCTTCCTCCCCCTTTGCTATATCTTGTTTCGTGGTCTGAGTGCTAGTATGCCGAAAATGACGATAAGACCCCGTGTGCAGCACGCAATTATCAAAAGTAAAACAACACACAACAACAGACAGCGTGTCTCTTAGGCAAACACTCTTACAGAAAATACGTTCTCACAGATGAACAAAAATATACACGAATTTAGAAAAAAAAAAAAAAAAATCTTTGTGGTGCCTTATCATAGCAATGTGCTTCCAGAGAGAGCAACTCGAATTTCACTCAAGAAAGTTCCCTTCTGACAAAAAAACAAAAAAAATTAAAAAAACCTCGTCATACCGAGTTCATTCCGTCCAGCTGACCAGAAAACATTGACCACACTTACGTAAGTGGCCCACACGTTGGTGGTCAGGATTTGGTTGCGTTCATCCAGATCCAGGATCTGAATGAGAGACAGGCCGTACATAATGCTGATGGTGTCGTTCTGGTCTTGGACAGGCCGGCCCATGATGCCCAGGTCCTTGTAGTTCCGAATCAAGTCCCGAATCAGCCGTTTCTCATGCGACATCTCCACTGGAGCTGAAACACACATACATACATGCATACATACAGTGAAGAGAAACATATTCAGAGGAGAGAGAGAGGGGGGGGGCAGGCAGACACACAGACAGACAGACAGGCAGGCAGGCAGGTAGACAGGCAGGCAGTCAGACAGAGAGACCGATCGATCGATCGAGCGAGCGAGCGAGAGAGAGAGAGGGAGAGAGAGAGAGAGAGAGAGAGAGAGAGAGAGAGAGAGAGAGAGAGAGAGAGAGAGAGAGAGAGAGAAAGTTTTGACGTGGTGTTAACCCTGACATGGCTCTAGTAGTCGGCTGGGCTATAAGCAATATGAACCTTACCTCACCTAGCCTACTTTACCTTATCATAGCTTATCTTACCATACCTTACCGTATCACTTTGCTTTCTTTTACCATACCTTATGCTTTATTTTACCATACCTTACCTTACCTTACCACAGCGTACCTCATCTTGCTTTATCTTACCATACCTTACCATACCTTACCACACATTACCTCAGTGACCTTACCTCTCCTTACCTTTCCTTACTTTACCTTTTCTTACCTTGCCTTACCTAATCTTACCTCACCTTACCATACTATACCTTACTTTAAACACCATAGCATAGCATAGCATAGCATACCCTACCCTACCCTACCCTACCCTACCCTACCATACCATATCATATCATATCATACTATACCATACCATACCAGACCAGACCAGACCATACCATACCATACCATACCATACCATACCATACCATACCATACCATACCATACCATACCATACCATACCTTCCCTTACCTTCACTTCATCTTAAGATGCCCTACCTTACTTTGCCTTACCATATAGCAACATACCTTACCTAATCATATGCCTTTTCTCACCTCAGACTGCACTACTCTGATTTCAACGTATCAAGATGGCAAAGTATTACACTTACAATTACAATATTTATATAGCGCAAAATCTTGATAAAATCAAATCTAAGCGCTGAAGCAGACACACACGCAAGCACGCACGCACGCACGCACGCACACACACGCACGCACACACACACACACACACACACACACACACACACACACACACACACACACACACACACACACACACGCATGGCTATAAATGGGGAGAAAGAATAAAAGCAATAAAAGCAAGAATAAAAGCAATGGAAAATTATAGAGAGCATAGCATATACAATTATATATTATAACCATGTGATTCCCTCCGAGCGGAGACAGGCTGCAGAGGGGGGGGGGGGGGGGGGTTGAGTGAAGTTAGGATTTTATGCGGAGGAGAAAAGGTGAGTTTTGAGAGCGGACTTGAAGGAGACAAAAGTAGGTTGCTGACGGACTGAGAGAGGAAGTTTGTTCCAGGAGAGTGGACCAGAAACAGAGAAGGCTCGTATGTTCTACAGTCATTTGCCAAGACTTGTATTCTGTGTGTGTGTGTATGTGCGTGTGTGTGCGTGTGTGTGTGTGTGTGTGTGTGTGTGTGTGTGTGTGTGTGTGTGGCGTGTGTGTGTGTGTGTGTGTATGTGTGTGTATGTGTGTGTGTACAAACGACAGGGTTTTTTACTGCTTTGTTAACCAGTGACTGCATCCCTGTATCCCCCCCCCCTCCCATCAAATTCGGGAGTTATGTATATTTTGGAATAACACACACACACACACACACACACACACACACACACACACACACACACACACACACACACACACAAACACACACACGCACGCACGCACACACACACACACACACGCACACACGCACACACACACACACACTAGACACACGCGCGCGCGCGCAGTGGGTAGGCTGTTTTTTTGTTAATGAACTCCTTAAGGTTCATTCGCCAGTTGCAGACAATGTAGAACATCAGTGAAATAAAGAAGTCGAGCAAGTGCACATAACTAGGCCAGACAGCCAGAGGCATCAGACGCTGATTCAATAACTCCAAACTACAGGGTCACTGCCAGGATGCTCCAGACTTGTCATGTCATTTGCATATTGAACATTTTGGAAATGAGCAGTACGACCATGATGCAGACTGATGTGTGTGAGTTTGCGTGTGTGTGTGTGTGTGTGTGTGTGTGTGTGTGTGTGTGTGTGTGTGTGTGTGTGTGTGTGTGTGTGTGTGTTGCTTGTGTGCGTGCGTGCGAGCGTGTGTGTGTGTGTGCGTGTGTGCGTGCGTGTGTGTATAAGTGTGTGTGTGTGTGTATGTGTGTGTGTGGTTGTGTTTATATGTGCGCGACAAAGAAGAGAGAGAGAGTATGTGTGTGTATGTGTGTGCGTGTGTCTGTGTGTGTCTGTGTGTGTGTCAGTGTGTGTTTGTGTGTGTGTGTGTGTGTGTGTGTGTGTGTGTGTGTGTGTGTGTGTGTGTGTGTCTGTGTGTGTGTGTGTGTGTGTCTGTGTGTGTCTGTGTGTGTCTGTGTGTGTCTGTGTGTTCGCACGAATAGCTTGCGAACAAATAACGAAACGAGGAAACAATTCTGAACAATATTCGATTACTTTTCAATGAAAGTTAATTAAACTGTACTTGCTACTTCGGAATTACAAAAGAATTTACATTAGTATGACATTCGAAAGCCACTGCAAATTTTTATTTAATCCAGTATGGTTTGATTCTGTGGAAATGTGACGTGTATTCGTTGGCATACACCTCCCCGCACACACACACGCACGCGCATGTATGCACACACGCGCGTGCGCGCGCCCACACACACACACACATACAAACACACGCACGCACACACTCTCACACATACACGCCTCATCTTCATGCCGATGAACAGACAAAATGAATCATCAGGAACAGACAGAATGTGGTCCATATTATCAATATTTAAAAAAAGCCTGCTGTACACTGTTCAAAATGGGATCTCATTACTGTGTCATTACCGTCATGCGTCTTTTTCCTCCAGTGAATAACATGCAATATATGCAATCTAAATTAAAAATATAAGTTCACAAGACAATTCCAACAGGTATATGACTCGAATTCCCGTCCATATCAACACAAGGTCACACAAAACAAAATGAATAAATGAATACATTATTATCTAATAATAATAATAATAATAATTACAATATTTATATAGCGCAAAATCTTGATAAAATCAAATCTAAGCGCTGAACAGACACAAACGCACGCACGCACATACATGCACGCGCGCGCGCGCACACACACACACACACACGGCTATGAATGAGGAGAAAGAATAAAAGCAATGGAAAATTACAGAGAGCATATTATATCTAATAGCAACAACTTGTCCTCCATATCACCCCTCCCTGACTTGCGCACTGAAGAGGTCACTTCAGCTTCGTCTCATGGTGTCGAAACAACACAGGAAGCAGCATTCAACCGGTTATAAGCTACAGCTCAACTGGCGTAGAGTGTAGCGTCAGGGGCTGCTTCCGACGGTGGGAGAAATTCTCGGATCTCATTGGACAGCTACCGCCCACCTAAGCTGGGCAGCCCCCAACTAAATAGACTGTTCCGTCACAGTCTGCCTTCTCCATTGGGTGCTTGAAGATTAGGAAAACACCGACGACCAGACCGCAAGACCTGCACCCGGCGAAAAAAGAAAAAAAACCACACATGAAATAAAAGAGGCCAGTTCTCAAACTGGGATTTTAGAACGTCTGCACAATGACAACAGGGCTATCAGAGAACATGCAACACATCAGCGATGCAAGAAAGACAAGTGTCATCAACAACGAGCTCCTAAGACTACAGGTAGACATAGCCGTCTTGCAAGAAATGTGCCTAGCTGACTCAGGCACGCTCAAAGAGAAAGACTACACCTTCTTCTGGCAAGGAAAGATGCTGAGGAGCACAGAGAACATAGAATTAGATTTCCAGACAGGAACTCCCTGCTGAAAATCGTTGATCAAGGTGACACGGGATCTGAATGCCTGCTGGTTCTTCATCTCTATACGTCTGATGACCCAGTTACTCTTATTAGCGCCTATGCTCCTACCCAAACCTCTACACCAGAGGCAAAGGACGAGTTTTATGCTAACATTAGCGACAGTATCAAGAATATCCCCAGCAAAACAACTCTTTGTCCTCCTTGGTGACTTCAACGCCAGAGTGGGTGCTGATCAAGGCTCTTGGCCTTCCGGCGCTGGACGTTTCGGAGTTGGCAAAATCAATGAACATGGGCAGCGGCTCATGGAGCTTTGTTCCTATCACGGTTCCTCGTGACCAACTCTTACTTCCAGACGAAGCCTCAACACAAAATGTCATGGAGACATGTCCGATCGAAAAACTGGCACCAACTCGACATAGTCATTGTCAGACGAACAAGCCTCAAGTTCATGCTTCTCACCAGCACATTCCATAATGCGGACTGTGACACAGACCACTCACAAGTGTGTTGCAAGATCAGGCTACAACCTAAGTAGTTCCACAATATCAAACAGAAGGGAAAGCCTCGCATTGACACCTCCAAGATTCTGTACCCAGAGAAAAGTTGACGAAATTGCTTAAACTCTCAGAGATGCTCTATCTACAGACCAGCCGCACAACTCTGCCTCTGAAAAATGGGACCACCTCTGGGAAACATTCAGAAAACAGCCCTAGCTACTTTTGAAAGGAAGACCTCCAAGAACAACGACTGGTTTGAAGCCAAGTCCAGTGAGATGAACCTCGTTACTGAAGCATAACATGCTGCCCTTGCTGAACACAAGCGCTCACCAAGACAGAAATCCCTGCAAGCACTCAGAACTGCCAGGAGTAAAGTGCAGCAGACAGCAGAATGTGCCAACGAATACTGGCAACAGCTCAGTGACGACGTCCAGACTGCAGCAGCCACAGGCAACAGAAGAGGTATGTAAGAGGGCATCACGAGAGCTCTTGATCCAATACAGAGCGGAACAGCCCCCCCCCCCTCCCCTTAGATCCACTAACGGGGAGGTGATCGTTGACAAAGGCAAGCAGATGGAGAGATGGTGGAACACTACTCAGAGCTATGCCCCGGGAGAACTTCGTTACCACCTCAGCCCTCGATGCATCGAATCTCCGCCCATCACGGAGGAGCTAGATGGTAAACCAACACTAGAAGAATTCCGCAAGGCAATTGGCAGTTTGGCTGTGAGAAAGCACTTTGCAATGATACTGCAAGAACACTCTCCTGCAGTCCCTATATGACGTCCTCTGTCAGTGTTGGAGAGAAGGAGCAGTACCACAAGACATGAGAGATGCCAAGATCGTCACCCTCTTTAAGAACAAGGGAGATAGAAGCAAATGCAACTACTACACAAGCATTTCCCCACTGAACATCGTAGGCAAACCGAAAGCCCAAGTCGTGTTGGCGCGTCTCCAAAAGCCAGCTGAGCGCATCTTTCCTGAGACCCAGTGCATCTTCTGATCAGAATTCTCCACAGTGGACATGATTTTTTCCAACTACAGGAGAAATGCAGAGAATAGCAAAAGCCCCGTACATCGCTTTCATCAACCGCACCAGGGCCTTTGACCTGGTCAGCAGGGATGAACTGTTCAGCATTCCCCTGAAAGTAGGATGCCTCCAAAGGTGCACAACCCGATCAGATCATTCCACGATATGAAGGCGCTCATCCAGGACGAGGCCAACATGTCCAAACCATCTGACATCAAAAGCGGCGTCAAGCAAGGCTGTGTCTTTGCTCCCACCCTGTTTGGCATCTTCTCCATGATCCTGAAGCATGCTTTTGGGATGCAACGGAAGGAGTGTGGATACACATCAGATCGGACGGGCGACTCTTCTACCTGGCAAGACTGAAAGCAAAGACGAAGGTGCTCGAGGCCATTATCAGAGACCTGCTCTTCGCCCATGCCGATGCTGTTACCTCACACACAGTGCCTTACAGACAGATTTTCCCAGGCATGTACTCTGGTTTGACCATCAGCCTGAAAAAGACGAACGTACTGAGCCAAGACGTGGACACTCCACCTGTCATCATCATCGACAACTACGACCTTGATGTCGTCCACCAATTTACGTACCTCGGGTCCCATCATCAGCAACAACCTGTCCATTGATGTCGAGATCAACAAGCGCATTGGCATGACTGCAGCAACCTCATGCTAATATACTGCTTGCGTCTGGGAGAAGCCAAAGCAGACAACTCCGACCCAAATGGCAATGTACAACGCCTGCATCACCAGCACTCTACTGTGTGTCAGCGAAACATAGACCAACATGTGCCAAATAAAGAGGGAAAGCTGAACAGCTTTCATTTGTGCTTCGTTCGCCGTGTCCTCCGCATCGAGTGGAGCAACAAAAAACTAAATCCCCAGGTCCTAGCATGCGCAGGTTTCCCCACCATGCACACACTACTGAGACAATGGAGGCTGCACTGGCTTGGCCATGTGCCTCGGATGGAAGATGGACTTATCCCAAAAGATATCCTTTACGGTGAACTAGTCTTTGGCAAGAGATCTGTTGGCCATCCCCAGCTACGATAAAGAGACGTCTGCAAGCACGATATGAAAGCTCTGGACATCAACACAGACAGCTGGGAAGACACAGCAGCCGACCGCAAAAGATGGCGCAATGCACACGCACGCACGCACGCACGCACGCACGCACGCACGCTCGCACGCACGCACACCTTAGCTGAGGAAAAGTGAGCCAGGCAGAAAACAAGCTCCTGTGAAGGGAACCCCATGGCCAGCATCCATACATGCATCCAATTTCGCAAAGACTGCCTTTTCCGCATCGGCCTTACCATGCAGCCACAGCCGACGCTGCTCCAGAGGTGTCAACTCGACTCAGCACGACTCTAGGGCGCATCATCCGACTGACAAAGGCCTACTACTAGTAGCATCAAGTCCATTATCTAATTGGTTAGATTGACACAAATGAATAAAACACAAACATCCATCCCAACCACTCATTAGGCACAAACACGCACACGCACACGCAGGCATACACACACACACACTCACACACACACACACGCACACACACGCGCGCGCGCGCGCGCATACACACGCATACACACACACACACACACACATACATATATATAATTTATATATATATATGTGTGTGTATACGTGCGCGTGTGGTACTTTCTGATATATACAAGCACTTTTCCGCCCTTTTTTCACGCGCGCGCGCGCTCGTGTGTGTGTGTGTGTGTGTGTGTGTGTGTGTGTGTGTGTGTGTGTGTGTGTGTGTGTGTGTGTGTGTGTTGTGTGTGTGTGTGTGTGTGTGTGTGTGTGAGTGTGTATGAGTGTGTGTTGTGTGTGTGTTTTGTGTGTGTGTGTGCCTGTGTGGTGTGTATGTGTGCGCTAGTGTGCGTGTGTCTATGTGTCCGCGAGTGTGCGTGTATACGTGTGTGTGTGCGCGCGCGCGCGAGCGTGCGTGTGTAAGCTTGTGTTTGCACGCGTGTATATGCGGACATGTAAGATGGGGGGGGGGGTGAATTGCGTGCCTTTGTGTTGACATGTGTTTATATTCGTGAACAACAACTACAACAACAACAGTGGGGTGGAGGTGGGAGTGGGGACAATACTGGGACAAGCATACTGCACTTCAATTCTTTCTATCTCTACCGTAGAAAGTCTGATGTACAAAAAGAACGACAACACATACATGGCCAATATAGATTGGTCACGCCATATTGCTATTCTGCTTTTTACGTTCTGTAAATTAAAAAAGCAGGTGACTTGAAAATAAATAGCGGTCAATGAAACTGTAATACCATTATCATTCGATTGTACAAAACAAACATAATCATATCTGCTAATAAATCTCGGAGTTATGACGATATATCACAACTCCTGCAGTGTCATAACCTTGGACTTAACCAAAGTCACGGAAACTTCGGCATTCGCGAATCTGACTAATGATATTACTAAAACTTGAAAATGAAGTACGTTGATTTCTGTAATGATGGTGTAACTGTTCACAAAAATGACGTGATAAGCATTATGATAAAAGGGTGTTTATTTCCATAGCTTGACTTGTTTTGTTACAACGGTTGAAATTGCTTATATGCCTACAATGATTCTGCCACAAACCGAAATGATTAAATCATAAATGGCTGAGAAATCCATTTGAAATTTTAGCTGCTCAGTAGACGATCCATATCTTTTTTGTTTATTTCTCAGTTTCATTGTGACCTTGAAGAAGTATTAGATGGATTAAAAGTGGAGGTAAAGCGAGGGCACTAATAGACTGCCACAATATGGAAAACAGATTTAAAACTATTCTGAGAGGCTTTTTAGAAAGAAAATGCTGTTCACACACCTTCCTGAAATTGTGCTAATTTTAGGCACTTTTTTGCCATGTGAAGTTCACCTTGGTGCCATGAATTCCAAACTGACGCATAAGCACTCCACAAAAATCCAACCCTTTAACCCAGTTTCCGTAAAAATCCACCCATAAACACGTAGACACAGACACAGATATAGATACACAGACACACAGATACACAAACACAGACACACACACACACATACACACACACTCTCTCTCTCTCTGTGCGTGTGTGTGTGTGTGTGTGTGTGTGTGTGTGTGTGTGTGTGTGTGTGTGTGTGTGTGTGTGTGAGTAAGTGTGTGTGGTGTGTGTGTGTGTATGTGTGTTGTGTGTGTGTGTGTGTGTGTGTGTGTGTGTGTGTGTGTGTGTGTGTGTGTGTGTGCTCTATGTCTCTTTCCTCTTTCCACATTCTCTATATATGCAGCAAAATAATGAAGTACATGCAGGGCAAAACTCTAAACTCCTGAGGGAAGAGTGATTCAATCGGGGGAGGATGTGGAGGAGAGCAGTTACAGTTCCATCCTGGCTCCCCACAGACACTACTCGCTTACAGCCTCAATCTAACAATAATTACCACCCACTGAAATAAGTAGACATGTAGGTAAACCACTGGAATTCCAATCAGAAGGTCCTGGGTTTTGATCTTCCTGATGGAGATTTCTCACATCTCCAAGATCAACGTTTGCAGATCTGCCAGAGTCTAAACCTTCTTCATCTGCCAGAGCCTAAACCTTCTTCATGTGCATACGCATGTAGAACATCAAATACACGCACTAAACATCGTGTGAGTCATGTCGGTGGCTGGCTTATGGAAACGAGAACATCCGGCATGCAGGCCCGCCAAAGACACAGACCGATAGCACAACACAGTGGGTTGTGGTCAGCCCGTCAAACTGCTGGAGTTCTACGTGTTCCACTAAAGTGCCAATGTGTGATGCCCAGAGTTAAAAGAATTTGGACAATAAAACTCTACATTTG
>CM060306.1:90929616-90939616 GCA_030674185.1 Monoplex corrugatus
AATGATGATGGTGATGATGATGATGACGATGATGACGTGATGACGACGACGACGACGAATAAAACAAAACCTAAGGAAAACAGACATGGTCGTTTCTATCTAGGTGGGTAGATATGCACTGTATTGTAACTGTTAATAAATCATTTGATTTTTACTCATGCTTGTGAAGAAAAACAAACAAACAAGGGAACATTGCACAAACTGAAATAGATATATATTTCACTTCACTGATTTCGACAAAATTTCATACTAAAACTTTAAAAGCAAAAAAGCAAATAAAATGGTTCACTTAAGTTTTGATCGGTGCATAGTTTTGAGAAGCTGTGGCCCAGTGAAGAACCCGACACTATCTCAGTACAGAGCTATGCAGTCTACACAGTTCTTTGTATCACCATTTCCATCTGATCTACTTGAGACAAGGATCCTGTGAACAGTCAGTTTCTACAACAGTGACTGCAACCACAAACACCGTCACTGACAATACAAATAAGCTTTCCTCACGCCCATGACACGCAGAATGAGACCATTTCAACCAATCCCGGGTAATGAATGTTAATCTGCAGTGCCTACTGTAGAGTAATGAAATGATTAATAACGTATCGTTTCTGAGAAGAAACTGAATGGTAAACATAAGGGCACGACTGATAATTCGTATCATTTCTGAGAAGAAACTGAATGGTAAGCATAAGGGACACAACTGATAATTCGTATCATTTCTGAGAAGAAACTGAATGGTAACGTAAGGGACAGTAAACACTGGTGTGTCACAACTCACACAAAAACTACAGTTATCCTGGAGATGTAAACTTGTCACACAAAAACTACAGTTATCCTGGAGATGATCGACCTAATTTTTTGTCAAGGAAGTCCAATTTAATCTCTTCTGAGTCAAAAGTGTTCCAAGGTAGGGTGCGAATTACAAATTACTGCCGGTGCTTTTGTATGCAGTGAAAGAGCGCCTTAGGGCGTGTCCATCAGTGCAGCGGAAGCCAGCTGTACTGGGTCAGATCGTGCCTGCTACCTACCTGCCCCATCCATAACCCGCCCTTAGGCCTGGCCACCATTCGTTAACAGAAGATACGGCAGTGGAGAGAGAGAAAGAAAAGAGATGTGAGAAATAATGCCTTCACTAAAAAATTTGGAGCAGATGCAACCATGCAACTTTACTTCCCTTAACCCTTTGACTCCCGCACTCTATTTACCAACTGAAAAAAACTTAATTCTTTGACTCCCTCACCCTGCCCACCAGCTTCCTGCAGAAAGCTGGTGGATAGGGTGAGGGAGCCAAAGGGTTACATTTTTGCTTTGCTAGCATGGTTCACAGTGCAGGGTGCTGGTGGACAGGGTGCGGGAGTCAAAGGGTTAACCACAGTGTTTCAGTTTGTTTTTTAATCCCAGCACTACTCCTCTTGATAAGGTTTTCCTCCTGTTTGTAGATCTGGATGGGCTTTCCTTTGCTTTTTCTTTTCTTTGTACCATGAAGTATTTTTCCTCCTGTTTTTGTAGATCTGGATGGGCTTTTCTTTGCTTTTTCTTTCTTTGTACCATGAAGTAGTTTTCCTCCTGTTTGTAGATCTAGATGGGCTTTTCTTTGCTTTTTCTTTTCTTTGTACCATGAAGTAGTTTTCCTCCTGTTTGTAGATCTGGATGGGCTTTCCTTTGCTTTTGCTTTTCTTTGTACCATGAAGTAGTTTTCCTCCTGTTTGTAGATCTGGATGGGCTTTCCTTTGCTTTTGCTTTTCTTTGTACCATGAAGTAGTTTTCCTCCTGTTTGTAGATCTGGATGGGCTTTCCCCTTGCTTTTTCTTTTCTTTGTACCATGAAGTAGTTTTTCCTCCTGTTTGTAGATCTGGATGGCTTTCTTTGCTTTTGCTTTTCTTTGTACCATGAAGTAGTTTTCCTCCTGTTTGTAGATCTGGATGGGCTTTCTTTGCTTTTGCTTTTCTTTGTACCATGAAGTAGTTTTCCTCCTGTTTGTAGATCTGGATGGGCTTTCCTTTGCTTTTTCTTTTCTTTGTACCATGAAGTAGTTTTCCTCCTGTTTGTACATCTGGATGGGCTTTCCTTTGCTTTTGCTTTTCTTTGTACCATGAAGTAGTTCAATGTGTTTATCATATTTGTATCTACCTTGAAAATGATTATTCATTTATATGTTAAATTTTGCTTGATTTCATACCGTTTCCTTGTCAGTTACTTTACAAATGTGCTTAGATTCTGGAAGGGTGTAAGACATTTGTCAGTATGGATTCCCTGTATGTATCAAAAATCAAAATCAAAACACTCAGCTGACCCCGCTGGATAGAGGGATCTGTACAGGTGGAGGCTGTCCCATAACACTAAGGTCGTGAACAAGTGAGGTGCTCAGACAGTTACTCTGGGCCAGCATCATGAGGACGGTGATTACATATCTCTCTCTTTCGCTGCTTTACCTTCGCCGACCCTGAACAAGGTTAGGTACCCAATCACAGCTGGGTGAAGTGCAGGCTGCTGTTTACAGGTGTGACTGACACACGTGCAAATCCGCACAGTCAGATTTGAAGGTGGGAACTCTAGCTGTATGGCAAGCAGGTCTCAGCATTATGTAACCAACATCACCATTAATCTGCTTTGTATAAAAGTAAGCAGCTATAACCAACAGAGATTAGTTTAAGCCTAAAACTAAATTGGTATTACCCACATCAGATCTCCTTGACATAAAACTAAACGGCAATAACCCCACATAAGTTTTCCTCTACATAAAACTTAAACGGCAATAACCCCACATAAGTTTTCCTCTACATAAAACTAAACGGCAATAACCCCACATAAGTTTTCCTCTACATAAAACTAAACGGCAATAACCCCACATAAGTTTTCCTCTACATAAAACTTAAACGGCAATAACCCCACATAAGTTTTCCTCTACATAAAACTAAACGGCAATAACCCCACATAAGTTTTCCTCTACATAAAACTAAACGGCAATAACCCCACATAAGTTTTCCTCTACATAAAACTAAACGGCAATAACCCCACATAAGTTTTCCTCTACATAAAACTAAACGGCATAACCCCACATAAGTTTTCCTCTACATAAACTTAAACGGCTATAACCCCACATAAGTTTTCCTCTACATAAAACTTAAACGGCTATAACCCACATAAGTTTTCCTCTACATAAAACTTAAACGGCTATAACCCCACATAAGTTTTCCTCTACATAAAACTTAAACGGCAATAACCCCACATAAGTTTTCCTCTACATAAAACTTAAACGGCAATAACCCCACATAAGTTTTCCTCTACATAAAACTAAACGGCAATAACCCCACATAAGTTTTCCTCTACATAAAACTTAAACGGCAATAACCCCACATAAGTTTTCCTCTACATAAAACTAAACGGCAATAACCCCACATAAGTTTTCCTCTACATAAAACTTAAACGGCAATAACCCCACATAAGTTTTCCTCTACATAAAACTAAACGGCTATAACCCCACATAAGTTTTCCTCTACATAAAACTTAAACGGCAATAACCCCACATAAGTTTTCCTCTACATAAAACTTAAACGGCAATAACCCCACATAAGTTTTCCTCTACATAAAACTTAAACGGCAATAACCCCACATAAGTTCTCCTCTACATAAAACTTAAACGGCTATAACCCCACATAAGTTTTCCTCTACATAAAACTAAACGGCAATAACCCACATAAGTTTTCCTCTACATAAAACTAAACGGCAATAACCCCACATAAGTTTTCCTCTACATAAAACTAAACGGCTATAACCCCACATAAGTTTTCCTCTACATAAAACTTAAACGGCAATAACCCCACATAAGTTTTCCTCTACATAAAACTAAACGGCAATAACCCCACATAAGTTTTCCTCTACATAAAACTTAAACGGCAATAACCCACATATTTTCCTCTACATAAAACTAAACGGCTATAACCCCACATGTTTTCCTCTACATAAAACTAAACGGCATAACCCCACATAAGTTTTCCTCTACATAAAACTTAAACGGCTATAACCCACATGTTTCCTCTACATAAAACTAAACGGCTATAACCCAACATGTTTTCCTCTACATAAAACTTAAACGGCTATAACCCCACATGTTTTCCTCTACATAAAACTTAAACGGCTATAATCCACATTAAACTCATTTACATAAAAGATAAAGAGCAAAACCCTACATCAAAGTCTTTTATATAAAAAATAGACCTAAAAAAGCACATCAAACTCCTTTACATAGAACATAGACAGCAAAAACCGACATCAAATTTTTTACATAAAAATAAACAGTAAAAAACCCACATCAAACTCCTTTACATAAAAAAACAGCAGAACCCTATATCAAACTCCTTTACATAAAAAAACAGAAACCCTATATCAAACTCCTTTACATAAAAAACAGCAGAACCCTATATCATACTCCTTTATATAAAAAACAGTAGAACCCTATATCAAACTCCTTTACATAAAAAACAGCAGAACCCTATATCAAACTCCTTTACATAAAAAACAGCAGAACCCTATATCAAACTCCTTTACATAAAAAACAGCAGAACCCTATATCAAACTCCTTTATATAAAAAACAGTAGAACCCTATATCAAACTCCTTTACATAAAAAACAGCAGAACCCTATATCAAACTCCTTTATATAAAAAACAGCAGAACCCTATATCAAACTCCTTTATATAAAAAACAGTAGAACCCTATATCAAACTCCTTTATATAAAAAACAGCAGAACCCTATATCAAACTCCTTTATATAAAAAACAGCAGAACCCTATATCATACTCCTTTACATAAAAAACAGTAGAACCCTATATCAAACTCCTTTACATAAAAAACAGCAGAACCCTATATCAAACTCCTTTATATAAAAAACAGCAGAACCCTATATCAAACTCCTTTATATAAAAAAACAGCAGAACCCTATATCATACTCCTTTACATAAAAAACAGCAGAACCCTATATCATACTCCTTTACATAAAAAGTAAACAGCTATAATCACACTAAATCAGCTTTACAGAAAAACGACGAGATGACAGCTCCATATCTCCGTTTCATGAAATATATCGTAAAAGGCTACAATCAACGTCAAATGCTTCACAAGGAGTTAAGTGAGTAAATATACTCACATACACTGACAATCAAGGTGACAACTTAAGTTGCTTTATCTCAATTTTACAAATGGCGTTCTGCTTCAGCAATATATAAGTAATCTTCCATATTATCTTATGTAAATCTTTCCCTTACAAAGGGAGCGGAGCGGGCATTATATCAACACGGATATGTATTTGTGTGTCTCTGGGCTATGTCTGCCATTGAACGAAATGTGTCAACAAGTAGTTCTCAATCGTTTATGAATAGATAAACACACAAAAATAACCATAGCTCCTTTAAACAAGTAGTCAAGATGGTTTAACACTTGGAACAGTATCCAAAACGTCAAATACTTACTTTATTACATCTCGGCTATCAGAACATTCGCCACTACACTTGGTGAGATGTGTATAACGAAACAAGAATTATCGTTTGCAAGTTTCATTGAAAAATCTACAAAAAAATCAAGGTCAAGTATAAGGAAACTACTGTGTATGAGTGTCATGAAGTCAATTATAACATTTGTGTCTTTCAAAGACGTCGACTGAAATGATAGCGACACGTGTGTATTCAAATTTAGCTTCCGTGCTAACGTCAGACCCTACGGATCAATGACAGGGCTTTTTGAGTATTATACACGCGGGAACATATTTGTTTGGGGGTGTGGCAGACGGATAAAATGGTTGGGGCCGGTTGTTTATATAACACATAAACAAGTCATGTTGGTGTAAGCAAAAGGCGGTTTGCCCAGAATAAATATGTTTATTCCATTACTAGAGACCTTCCATTAGTGATAAAAGCGCTATATCCTGAATAACAAAGCTATGGTGGCGTGATTCGTTCTGGCAGCAACTCCAAGCACACTATGTGTGTGTGTGTGTGTGTGTGTGTGTGTGTGTGTGTGTGTGTGTGTGTGTGTGTGTGTGTGTGTGTGTGTGTGAGAGAGACAGAGAGAGAGAGACAGACAGACAGACAGACAGACAGACACAGAGAGAGAGAGAGAGAGAGAGAGAGAGAGAGAGAGAGAGAGAGAGAGAGAGAGAGAGAGAGTGACACCGTTGAGATGTACACCTCGTTCCGATTTCCTTTGTGTTGAAAAAACCACCTTGTTCCAGTTTGTTTTAAACATCTGCAATCTTTTGCAACAAAAGAAGAATGCAGTATGGCTTGATCCTTTAATCAAATGCTTCTTTTTACCGTAAACATGACAACGCCATTTTTATACTCGAATGCTTTCCACTTTCTAAACAAAACGTAATAAAGAGAGACTGCATTGGTCATCTATTTCCTGACCAGCTACTAGCTGTTGTAGACGAATGGTTCTGTTCCTTTATTGTACAGAAGTGTTGTCTTGCAAGTAAGGTTTTACTAGAGCATCTTCCTGATAATGCAGGGGTACAGTGATCCTCAGACGGACCATTTGTTAGTGTCCATATTAATGTAGGACAGCCTTGGACATGGTGCTCGTGAACTGGGGTTCGTGGTCTTACCTCCGTGTCGTTACAGTCATAATAACAAGAGGTGTTTTCTTTTTTCATTTGTTTATTATTTCATTTGCTTGTTTGTTTTTACACGGCGTTTTTGTGCTGGTGTGTATGTTTGTAAACAATTTTTGTAATGAGTCATTTAAATCACTCGATGTCACGATTTTGTCAGACAGTAGTTAACTATAAAATCATAATACAGAAATGCCATGAAGAAAACAAAGTGGTAGACAATAAAATCCTAATACAGAAATGATACCAAGAAACAAAGTAATCTAAAAAAAAAACACGATTGATCAGCTGGTGGGCGACACAATGGGCCAGTGACATAGCGGACTGGTGACACAGGAAGCACATCCCTCCTGCTGTTGGCCCTCAGCAGGTTAACAGCTGACTGAGGAAAATCAGTATACTGTCCCGACAGAGAAACTTCCTTGCACACCCCAAGAGGGTCTGCTATTCATACAGGTGTTGTCTAATTTTTTTTGGTTCTTTTGCACACTCTCAAAACAAAAAAACAAAAACGAAAAAAAGGAAAAGAAAGACTGACGATAGTGATACGTGAAAGTGAACTGTGACATGAATACTTGTTGATTAAAAAAAAAAATTCTCTTGTGGGTGCCTCGCGTGTTAAACTTAATGGGCCTAGTTGCCTTATGTTACATATGCATCTAAAACAAACAAACAAACAAACAAACAAAACCCAGTTTAATGCCATAAAAAATTAGTCATCTACATGTAACACTGAAAAAGAATATAATCATCACAATAACACCGTCTCTTGCTCTTAATCAATTAGACTTGAACTCTGGTCAGACTGTACTGCAACCCATGCAGGACTCTTTTTCCAAAGGGCCAGCATTCCACTAACATCCCTGACACAAGGAGGCCTACCGTGTTCCTATACTAAATCACAACTCAAGCCGAAGCCAAAACGTCAAAGGAGATTTGATGCAGCAAGCCTGGTTGGCCCTGTGAGATTTTACGGTTATGTTCCTCTCACGTCATCACTGCTACTTTAACGTCAGGCTGTTAAGTGTGGAGGAGGTAGAAAGTTGAAAGCACTGAAAGACTCACACACTGACGTGATGAATTTAAGGACTAAATGTTTTCACGACAGTATTCATTGTACACTGGCACTGCTGCATAGTAAAAGACGACGGATCCCTGGAAGTGGAGTCAGTTGGGTAACAGAGAGAGAGGAGGGAGAGGGACAGAGAGAGAGAGAGGGGGGAGAGAGAGGGGATGAGAGAGAGGGAGAGAGAGAGAAAGAGAGAGAGAGAGAGAGAGAGAGGGAGAGAGAGAGAGAGCGAGACAGCGACAGAGAGAGAGAGAGAGAGAGAGAGAGAGAGAGAGAGAGGGGAGACAATATTCTTTATTTACAAAGGTAACAGATGGTCACTTGCGTACAGTGTTATATCTAAGTCTCGCCCAAAATGGGATAAAATATGTATTATATAATTGGACAGAAAGATGACAATCAAACAACATATTAATTACCAAATTTAGATTCATAAATTCAGAGGGAATGCAACATTGTATACACTGAAGGAACAGATATATACAAGGAAAGGAAATGAGTACAAGTGTATTGAGATAATTAACAAATTGATTTAAACACTTACTTAATGATATTCATATTTCTATCATATCGATTAAATCTGAAAAAAAAATGATTGAAGAAAACACTATATACATACAGATAAATACGCAAATAACGAACATGGACAATTAAGAATACATGAACGAACAAATAAAGCTAAGCATGTATATATAACAATTCTAGGACCAACACTACAATACATTATCATTCTCAATAACAAAAGCAAAATATGAAATCAAATAGGGTCAGATTTCAATAGAAGAGAACGAGCGAAAATGATTAAATGAGAAAAATGTAAAATAAGAGGAGAAGGTGGTATTGATGAGAGAGGCTGGTAGGAAAGAAGCAAGAGAGAGAGAGAGAGAGAGAGAGAGAGAGAGAGAGGAGAGAGAGAGAGAGAGAGAGACAGACGAACAGAGACAGAGACAGAGACAGAGGAGGCCGGGGAGGGTTGGAGAACAACGAGAAAAACAAACGCAGAATGACTCATTCCAAGCTATAACTGCACAAGCCTTTCCTTTGGTTCACACCAATGTATGAGAAGAGGGAACGAACCTGCTGTGTGGGCAATACAGATTCTGTGTCCTGGAGACACGTATCTAGTAGCACAGTTTCCATAATCCTTTGGGACTAAAAAAAAGGACTAGTACTATCCATCCATCCTAACACGAGGCAAACAACACGTTCTGTATTTGTTTCGCCTATCTTCTTACAAAAGACTTACTAAGACAGCCTATAACTCACCCAGTGACGCCTACACACGATGTCAACCAAAGCAGCACCCATGCCAATGTCAAAACCGAAACAAGAAAGAGGGAGACAACGCAGCAAGACCGCCCGGTCCTGTGTGACTCCATGAACATTTCACATCATCACTTATGTTATTTTAGCCCTGATATGGCTCTACGCAGTCGTCTGGGCTTTAAACGACAATAACA
Source organism: Monoplex corrugatus (assembly GCA_030674185.1). Classification (NCBI taxonomy): domain Eukaryota; kingdom Metazoa; phylum Mollusca; class Gastropoda; order Littorinimorpha; family Ranellidae; genus Monoplex; species Monoplex corrugatus. The sequence goes on from CM060306.1 coordinate 90,938,749, forward strand.
ATAACACTGATGTTATTTGAACGTCAGGCTGCACGTGCACAGAGGATATAAAGTTCAAAGCACCGAAAGACTCCCCAAATTGACTTGATGAATTTAATGACTGATGCATTCAGGCTGCATCCACTTTCCAGTGGCGCTGCGGCAAGAGCAGATACTAGCAGACACTAACACGTTAACAAAATGTGAAGTCCATAAAGAAAGATGAAGGGTTCCCTGGAAGAACAGTAAAATAGATGAGGCGAGAGACAGACACACAGACAGAGACAGGGACAGACAGAGTGAGAGGGGAAGGGAGGGAGGTAGGGAGGTAGGGAGGGAGGGAAGTAGGGAGGGAGGGATGAGAGAGAGAGAGAGAGAGAGAGAGAGAGAGAGAGAGAGAGAGAGAGAGAGAGAGAGAGATCAGAAATCAGAACTCAGAACTCAGAACCCAGAACATTTAATGTACATCGGCCTTAGGCCACAATACAACGGTCAATGGGTGTGGGGAGGGAAATAGGGCTTTTTGTGATTTATACAAATTTTACAATGCATATAATTACACCATCGAAAATTGTAATTTTCAATGTTTTCCTCAGTTTATAGTTCATCGACGTAATTGTCAACAGATCCTTCGTTTCCTGAACCGATCTCATATGTAATGGAGAAACATAGTAATCAATACTTGACTTTTAATGTCAGCGAAGAATCTCTCTCTCTCTCTCTCTCTCTCTCTCCTCTCTCTTTCTTCTCTCTCTCTCTCTCTCTCTCTCATACTATTGAATTAATTAATGTGTACAGTATTGTGTATTATGTGTATGTTTGAGCGTAGTGTGTGTGTGTGTGTGTGTGTGTGACGTGTGCATGTGCAAGCTTCTTTTTGATGGGTGCA
>CM060306.1:90949616-90952116 GCA_030674185.1 Monoplex corrugatus
CATGTGCGTGCGTGTGTGTACATGCATGAGTGCTATTTTTTGTTGATCAAGGACGGAAGATGGGCTAATGGAATTATGGTGATGGGGATAATAAATTGTGTTAGAGTGTGGAAAGGGATTGTGTGTTGGGTGCCCGTTAGTGGATTTCTATTTTATTGCGTGAATTCGTGAGGCGTTGGTAAGGTGCACTCATGCTAGTGGGTGTAGGTGGGGGAGACTTTTTTTTTAGGACACAGAAGATGAATAAATATTTTTCATTACAATATATTCTAAGTTGTCTCAATGACAGATAGGTATATAAGCCACACGCTAAGGAAGGCCCCAAGATCTTGTCACCGTGTAGGGCTTATGCACAGATTGATGGCTCACTTCATGATCAGTTTGGATCTTATCCATCACATGACATCTGTAGCCTCAGTGCATATGTAATTTGTTTAGAACCTAAACACGCCATCTTGAGACAGTGGATCAGAAAGTGATGAGCAGGTACAGGAATAACCGTCACCAGCATTGGAAACAAGTGAACCTTCTTCCGAAGGATTTTAATGACTAACTAAGCATTGTGAAAGGATCGCCAGGATATTTCTCTTTTATTCTGAGTAATTCTGTTTTGACATCTGCCTCAAAAGCCTTATTTTGTTGTTGTTATTGTTGTTGCTATTGTTGCTGTTTTTGTTGTGTTGTTGTTTTTTTGTTCTCTTACAGATCAGACAGTTACTTCTGTCTGGAAGTCTTTTCGTTACTGACCAGAGAAGAACTGTTACTTCTGTCCTTTTTTTTTCATTTTGATCTGTTTCTGTGTTTTCTGCTTCACACACTATGGCGAACATTCATGCCTGCTTCTCTCGCGGAGTTGAGGTCACTTATCCCCTTTCCCCTTCTTTGTATTTGATGTTGGGTCAGGAGTATGTGGTGCATGGTTAGTGTCTTTCTTCCCTCAGACAATGTCACCATCAAGCAGCCACCAAACCATGCCGTGAAACTGAATGGCCCAACTTGGCTTTCTCTTTAATCGTATTTAGAAACTACTGCGTTGTATTGACCATTTGTTGTATTATGAGTTATCTATTCAAGATGTTTATTTTACACAGTTTTTTCCGGCGGCAACCTTGTTTCAGTTTTAAGTGCGCCAGTGCATGCTGTTCACAGACCTTGACATTCTGACACGTGAAAGATTCGGAACTAGGTCCATTGTTGCCAGTCAAACCCACTAACTGCGTCATACACTTTCATTAAGTATACAATGTTATGATTTAATAATAATAATAATTACAATATTTATATCGCGCTAAATCTTGGTAAATCAAATCAAAGCGCGCTCACTCACCAATCACACGCAGGATCGCACTCAAAGATGAACATTTGTAAAACAATCAATTAAATCAAAAATAGGCATAAATGTCCATACAATGCTGAAATTATGAACAATGGAAAAATAGCAGTAAAAAACGGCGAAAAAGGCCTCAGAAATTCATTGACGTGGAAAGAGGTGAGTTTTCAAACCTGACTTAAATGCGGAAAGAGTAGATGTGGTCCGGAGCGATAGGGGAAGATTGTTCCACGCAGCTGGTCCTGAGACAGAAAAAGAGCGCTGACCAACGGTTAAGAGTCTAACCTTGGGAATTTGTAGGGTAAGAGTATCAGAGGAAGAGCGCAAGGTGCGAGCTGATGTACGAATTTTGATCTTGTCACAGAGATAGGATGGAGCAGAATGATGAGTAGATTTATAGCATAAGGTGTCTATTTTGTATTTGATTCTATCAGCGACAGGAAGCCAATGCAGAGACCGAAGGAGGGACTAACATGATCAATTTTTTTCTTTCTAAGGACGAGGCGGGCAGCTGTATTTTGTAAGCGTTGCAGGCAAAGGAGACGAGAAGCTGGTAGGCCAGATAAAAGAGCATTGCAGTAGTCCAGGCGTGACAGAACAAGGGAAGTTACTAGTTTAGATGCAGCATCGGTTGAAAGGAATCGGCGAATGCAGCCAATGCGTCGAATCTGAGGGTAGCATGATTGACAGGTCTGGGTGGTAAATTTCTGCATACAAAGAGATTTATTCATTGTTATTATTATTATAATTATTATCATTATTATTGTTATTATTATCATTATTATTATCATGCTTTAGTAATTGTCAGTCTTCATCATGTGTTTGTGTGTGTTCTCTTTTTTCTCTTTCAAAACAATGTGTATATGTTATGTAAGGATCACACTAGGCGTCTTTTGTTGGACGTACAACCGCGCATATTCCCTTATACTTTAGTGTTAAGTCTAATGTGAAAACCGGCCTTTATTTGACATGTTGTTATCATTGTCCCACTGATCTTTGCTTTTTGGCGTTAAATATTGAACCGACATCATCAAATTGCTTCGCACACGTTTTGACGGCCGAGCAAGCAGGTCATCTGGTGTGTGGTGTGTGTGTGTGTGTGTGTGTGTGTGTGTGTGTGTGTGTGTGTGTGTGTGTGTGTGTGTGTGTGTGTGTATGTGTGTGTGTGTG
>CM060306.1:90957116-90967116 GCA_030674185.1 Monoplex corrugatus
CAAAATTCTTCATGGACAACATCGCTAACGCCTGCAAACTGGGACTCCATGACATCACACACAGAAGCACAGAACGTGTCGCCTGGCGATCCTTCGTGACAAAGACTGGAGCTCCCACCGTCGTCCGCGGCGATGGAGATGGATGATGATGGATGAGGAGTCTATAGAACATTATGCCTACTACTATAGCGTTACGGTGTCCTTATTTTGCGGCAAGTAAAAGACTGAAGGTTGTGTGATAATCCTGACATCATTATGTGGTAGAGCTCTGAAGTGTTCTTGAAGGCAGCATTATGAGGTGGCGCCCGTCTCCTCACTGTCCCTGCTTTACCATCACTGCTTTAGTCACAGCTAGGAGTCTGGCGGCCACATGCAAAGAACTTGCTCAACTGGAATTTGCTAACAAACATTTGCTCAACAAGAATTTGCTCAACAAGAATTTACTCAAGCGAGACCCCAACACACTCTACTACTTTGCGGAGACATTATTTCAGTTCACGACAATGTACTCTTCCAAACTTCTTGAGTCACCTTTCCATTCAAACATTGCAGTTAGGCACAGGTTTATGAGTAGTCCCATCATTTTGAAATAAATTTAGTTCCCTGTCGCTGTGAAACTCAAAACCAGCCTACTGACTCTAAGGAGTTAGTTTCTCAAGAGGAACAATGAAATTGTTTTCAATTCAAATTGAAACAGAATTAATGCAAACGGTGGTAACAATATAAGAATGAAAATAATATTGAAAACAATAACAATGATGATGATGGTGATGATGATGATGATGATGACGATGAGGATGATAATAATTATGATGATAATAATGATAATAATAATAATGAAGACTACTTGTACGGCGTCGAGCCTCATAAAAGCCCTAAGCAGTGCACAAAAGCATGAGAAACAAAAGCAGACACACGTAAAGAAAGTACATATAACCCCTATAGTTGTGATGAACATGATGATGCAGTGTTAAAGGAACAATAAATGAATCATATGACAATTGGTTGTGCAGCAGAAAACATATACATGGAAATAAATACCATTTGCAGCTTTCTGTCTTCAAAATTGAGGCCGTGCTACTACTGTGCGTATTTGATGCATGTGTTATTACCTATGCATTGAAATACTTTGGAGGGAAAAGAAAGAAACAGCACAAAAGGAATAATTCAACAATACCTAGAGAAAGAGAACAGGAGATGGACTGAACACGACAGTCGACAACAACATCTCTATAAATATTACATGTGACATTCATCACAACAGTCTGCTCGACACTGATGACAACAGTCACTGATAAATTGCCGTTTGTCCAGGATATCACTGCAGACAAAACAACCAAAGCATGGCAAAAAAAATACAGAGAGAGAGAGAGAGACAGACAGACAGACAGACAGACAGACAGACAGACAGACAGAGACAGAGACAGAAGACAGAGACAGACAGACAGCAGACAGAGACAAAGAGAGAGAGACAGAGACAGAGAGAGACAGACAGAGACAGACAGACAGAGCAGACAGACAGACAGACAGACAGCGACAGACAGAACAGAAGAGAGGGAGAAGAGAGAGAGAGAGAAAGAGAGAGAGAGAAGATTCGTTTAACATTCTGAAGAACTCTGAAAGAATTATTTCCTTGGATCTCTCTCTCTCTCTCTCTCTCTCTCTCTCTCTCTCTCTCTCTCTCTCTCTCTCTCTCTTCTCTCTCTCTCTCTCTCTCTCTTTCTCTCTCTCTCTATATCTCTCTCTCTCTCAACAAAACGCTCACAAAGAACTTGTTTGGTTAGTTTGTTTATTTCTTGTTTTCTGTCTTTCTGTTTTCACATTCGTCCTTTTTAAGACTTCATGTGACATCGACCACGAAGCACCAATTTCATGCTGTTTTCTTTTCCTCTTTTACGTGTTTAATGTTTTCTTTTCCGTTGATATGTTTCGTTTAGGTATTCGTTTGCTTTGTAAGTTATCATTGCTTTGTTGTTGTGTTTTTTTCCCCTGTATTTCTTTCTTTGTTTTTATTTTCTGATCACATTTACTCCAGCAGATGACATGATCCATACGGTATAAGATCGACAGTTAGTTCCTCAACTAGGGATTTCTTGCCTTACATTCAATTGTAATATGTCGGTATATTTCTTTTGCACGTATGTTTTTTTATACAGAGAACAGAAAAATTCAATTTCAGAAATCGCAGCAACTTTTTCAGTGCATGAACAGGAAAAGGTGGAGGCTAAGCGACTGTTCAATTGAGATACAAGTAGAAAAAAAGGAAAAATGAACAAACAAAATTCATCAGATGAATTTCCAGCAGCAGTAACTCTGGAACTGTCCAATACATCAAGTCGTTAAGTAGTAGTACTCGTGATTTTGGGCTGGGAGAGAAAGAGACAAAAAGACAGAGAGACAGAGACAGAGACAGAGACAGAAAGACAGAGAGAGAGAGTGAGAGAGAAAGAGACAGGCAGACAGACAGACAGAGAGAGAGAGAGAGAAAGGAAGAAGGAAGAGAGAGAATATGATATGCAATATGTTTTATGTAATAAAAAGATAAAATGAAAAGGTTATCCAAATACCCTTCTGTGTCTCATGATGAATTATTCTGCGCTGTATTTGTGTTGTGTCTTTTGCTGCTCTTCGTAACTTCCATCACAATACGGGATTTTTTCTTCGTCTTTTCGTCTTCCCCCCCCCCCCACCCCCACCCCACCTTCATCTTTTCAGTTTGCCAGCACGTCGTTTCCACGCAGTACTTCTCTTCATATTTGTGCTTAGTATTATCAGCACATTTTTTCATTTATCAGACAGGACTATTTTCCTTGTTATTTCATTCATTCTAGGACAATTCCCTTGGTGTTTTGATTTTTGTTATGTTCTTTACGTCCATGCAACACGCTGAAATTCGGTATATTGCCTCATCCGAAAGATCAACACCCAAGAAATAAGGATTAATCGAATCAGAGAAAAATAACAGATATACAAGCAGACGTTACCTGACTTTCTGAAAACTATCTGAATCAAAGTGACTGCCCACTCAAGTCACCAGAACTCAGAAACACACTAAAATAGAATGAGAAAACGTTTTTTGTAATCATCAAAACAAAGCAGGCCAACAGGCCCTTGTAGTGCCTACACAAAATACAACAACAACAAAATCAACAACAACAACAACAGCAACAACAACAATAACAACAACAACAACAACAACATCAGCAACAACAACAGCAACATGGGAAATTCATAAGGTTTAGGCCATAACTTAACAGCACATCTGGAGAAAATGACTGACATAGAATTATAACGGGTTGGAGAAAATGACTGATATAGACTTATAACGTGTTTGTGAATTGTGGTAACTGGGATCTAAGAAGAAAAAGGCGATGAATTTAGGGACGTGAAATGAATTGTGAAATGTAAACATGACGATGTCATTTGATTTTTTTTTGGGGGGGGGGGGGTTGTTTGTTTGTTTTCGCTTGTTGCTGTTGTTTTTCGCTGTAAAAGGGCAGTGTCGGCAATGATTCAATACAATACGAGACAGCATACAGGGTGATCCTAAACTACTACATTTTTTCACTTTATGAGCAGAGAAACTAGCTATTGTAATTAGGGAATTTGCAACGGCGATTTAGAACATAAAATATTACATTTTATAAAAGACACGTGACTGATAAACAATAGAGACAAATAATCTTAAACTCCATATTAGTTTGGCAAACCACAATAGAGACAAAGAATCTTAAAACTCCATTTAGTTTGGCAAACCACAATAGAGACAAAGAATCTTAAAACTCCATATTAATTTGGCATTCCACAATAGAAACAAAGAATCTTAAAACTCCATATTAGTTTGACAAACCACAATAGAAACAAAGAATCTTAAAACTCCATATTAGTTTGGCAAACCACAATAGAAACAAAGAATCTTAAAACTCCATCTAGTTTGGCAAACCACAATAGAAACAAAGAATCTTAAACTTATTTAGTTTGGCAAATCACAATAGAGACAAAGAATCTTAAAACTCCATATTAGTTTGGCAAACCACAATAGAGACAAAGAATCTAAAACTCCATTCAGGTTGGCAAACCATAAGTGTTTTTCAAGAATAGAGACGAACAAAACATGTAATATAGCTCGGAAGCAGAAGAACATCCTTGCCAAATCAAAAAGTATTGTGACACCAAAAGACAGTATGATTTTGCGCATACATTTGTACAAGAATTAAATGGTAAATATTGAATTAATTTTTTCCAGAAAATGCAAATCTATCATTTTTTGTCGTTGTTGCAAAGCAGTGTCATACATCTCGAAAGACTCACATACTAGAATATCACACACAGTCTTATCTAAATGTGAAGATGTACCAGGTAGATCTACCTGACGGTTTTAAAATCCTTTTACCAGTTTGTGTGGTCGGAAAAACGAGAGAAGATCAACATCAAACGAGCAATCAAAATGTAAGAAAATGGGGATCTGTAATTCCCAGAAGACATAGAATACAGTTTTAAAGTGTCACCTGCATACTAGTTCAAACAATTTGAAATGTTATGTTTCCAGCTTCTTCATCACATGTAACACCAATGACTGGATCAGAATGAAAAAGGTAGATATTCACATCGATCTAAGCTGGTTGTAAGAGAGTGAGGTGATTGGAGACCTGTATACTGTCAGATCAGCTGTTTGAGGGTTCCCATTTCTGTCTGGTGCTGCTGTAATCCCCCCTACCGTTAAAAGGGTTGGGTATCCAATCACACGTGTGAGGCCTGAAGCCCATTCAGACAAGTTTCCCCAGCAAGAGTCAAACTCATGCAACTTTGGTTACACACTTCTACAAATTACACACAACTTCTTGATAAAAAAAACAAAAAAAAAACAAAAACAAAACAAAACCCAAAAATCTCAGAATGCGTCTTCACATAGGACAACTTATGTTCATCAGTAAGATATTCTTTCAAGAAGGCAATATCAAAACATATACAAACTGATTGAAAATTATATTCACTGTATTACAACGTTTTTTTTTTTATAGTGCATTTATGCTAATTTAGTCAAATAAGCGAATATATCACTGTCAAATAGAATCCACACTATGCAAAAAAATTCTTATGTTTTATCAAGAAGTGGAGAGATCATAAGGTTAAACTGTCATTTTTGTTGCCAACAAAATCAAGAAAAACACGGAAGATACAGAAAAACGAATTAACCTCTTTCAAAACGAAAAAAAAACTGAAAAGGTATGAAGTGGTAAAAAGAATAGTGTAGCAAAGGTATTTCAGTAAGCTCTGCTGGCTTTAGTTCAAGTAGGACAACAGGGAAAAAAGGTCAATACTGAAAACAAAGTGTTTAAAAGAGCTAACTGGAGACAAAAACATTGTCATACCTAATATTGTATTTTCATCCATTTTTTAAAAAAAAAGTGTGTCGACTATTGAGAACAAATGGATAATTGAATGGAAGTTTTATTGAAACATGTTTCAAAAAAGATAAAATAAAACAATGTGTTAGTAATAAAACACTTTATGCTAGTAGACATCCAAATAAGTCAAAAGCACAGGATGGAATTCTTACCTTTTGCTTCTGCCAAAATGAAGGATACACAAATAAAAGCAGACATAAGTGTCAGCATAAAACAGGGTCCCACACTGGCTGCAGTCATGATGATGGAGGAACGTAGGTACAAGGGTTGAAGTCTTCACTCCTTCAACACCTCCCTGTCGCTTGTTGCCAGATCACAATTATAGCAAGTCTCCCTGTGGCCTGATGCTTCTTCACAATGAAGAAATCATGAAGCAACATCACAAATCCAGCAGCATTAATTACTCAAACAATTTACGAAACGTTGTACTATGCAACCTCATTTCAATGATGAAAAATGGGTAATGATTATTTGTTTGGTATTTGAGAAAACAAAGTTTTTTTTCTGATTCTCCAAATTTGATATTTGACTCATGGACAACTTTGTAATTCCCAAATTGACAGTAAGTCATAAACTGAGACTTCTTGACTTAGCACTTGACCTGATACACGTTTCCCTAATTTGAGGAAATCAGAAGACAATGACACCGACGTACTTATTAGCATGGCACTGAAAGACTGATTACAATAGTCTCGAGTAGACACAATGCGACAGCAATACATTTGCTTGCTGGCACGTGGTGGTTGTCAAATTTTACCAGCCAACAAACAGCAGTTACTTCAACAGAGGACGGCAGTGACAAGTGTGATCAGTTGATAACAGCCACTTAAGTTTAATGAGCGGTAGACAATAGCAGTAGCAGACTGAGGAAACGGTGGGATTCAGCAGACAGACAGAACTCCAACCGCAGCGACTGAGGCTATAGACCCCACTGACTGCCCCATCAGGGCAGCATGGTAGAAAAGCACTCTCCACTTAGCACACCGTGCAGCCAGCCTAACCTTTGTTGTCTTATTGATTGGCAAAACCAGAGGAGAGGGTGTTATCTGCACCACACAGCCCCGCACCCTTCACCGCTCTTTCCTTCCTTCCTCAGTGCTACACCCCATTACTCTCTCCATTGCCACACACACACACACACACACACACACACACACACCACACACTCTGTCTCTCTGTCTCTCTCTCTCTCACACACACACACACACACGCATGAACGCACACACACACACACACACACACACACACACACACACACACACACACACACACACACACACACACACACACACACACACACACAATATCAGACTTTTCCAATTGCTTCCTGGGTTTCGCCATAAGCCAAGTGAGTGCCTACCTACATTTGTTTGATCTAGAATAAAGTGAGTTCTTACTTACATTTGTTTGATCTACAATCATGTACGCTGCCTTCACATCACCATTTCTCATGCCAGCTGGGGGTTGGGGGTTGGGGGTGGGTGGAGGGGGGCATCTGCCAAAATTTCTCACCATTCATGATGCGAAACTGGTGAGCAGGACGTGTTGGAGTTTACCAGGTTAAAAGTCACATATGGTGTTCACAGTCTGGGTTTAGAACATCGCATTTCGTAGCTGCAGTGTTCTGTTGAATCAATTTATAGTACAACAGAATGAAATTGTCAGTTTAAAACTGTTGGCCCCTGGCATTCACTTTAACAGATCGTGGTCAGCTGAAAACTGAACAGTACTTGTCTTCCTCATATTGCTATGATGAGAAAACAATGATCCACAGTCACAGTCAGAATTCTTTTCAGCTTGATCAGCCTACTCCATGTCTTGAATTGTAACAGTAGAACCAACAATCACTCACAAAAAGCGCTGACAGATCATTGCAGGTAAAATTTACTTTGTTTCTTGTTAAACTCACAACAACTAATCCAATGGGTTGGGACTGTGTGCATTAAACATGGACAGAGTTAATATAAAGAAATCATTGATCATTTGACTTCAAAAAGTGCTCTCTCTCTCTCTCTTTCTCTCTCTCTCTCTCTCTGTCTCTGTCTGTCTGTCTGTCTGTCTCTCTGTCTGTCTGTCTGCTGTCTGTCTCTCTCTCTGTCTTTCTCTCTCCCTGTCTGTCTCTCTCTCTGTCTCTGTCTCTCTCTCTGTCTCTGTCTCTCTGTCTCGCGCATGCACGTGTATGTGTATGTGTGCGTGCGTGCATGCGTGTATGCGTGCATGCGTGCGTGTATGTGCGTGCGTGCGTGCGTGCATGCGTGCGTGCGTGCGTGCGTGCGTGCGTGTGTGTGCGTGCGTGCGTGCGTGCGTGCGTGCTGTGCGTGTGTGTGTGTGTGTGTGTGTGTGGTGTGTGTGTGTATACTGAAATAGTTTTAATTATTTACAAGTGATTTTGTATGTTTTGGTGTCGTGCCAGTCATATGTATCAACAAATTCCATAGCTCCACCTCTCAGTTCAAACGATTCAGATTTCAATGCAGTAAATTAAAAGTAGAACTTTATATTGTATTTTGTAATGACTATGAGCACTGCAGCTTTCCACTAACAACTTCAAACATCTTGGACTTGACGGTAGGCTTCTGAACTACCTCCCACCTTACTTTCCTTTGTTCTTGTACACATCCTACGGTGCCTTTGTTTCCAGTCTGGCTTTCTTCCACAAGAATGGAAAAGTCTAGTTGACACAGGCATCATCCATAACAAGTGGTCTTTAAAGATAGGGCGGTACCTTTGAATGATGTTCGTTTGGATTAGTTTAGCTGTTACATTCAGAGAGGTCCTCCCACACTGAGTCACACAAGCAAGAACACTAAATGGCTGGTAATTTCAGTTGAACTAAACCGTAAAAAAACCACTGAATGAGAACTATTTTAACTATGCTTCACACTTCACCCTTTTTAAAATGTTTTGAAAAAACGTCTTGTCTGTTAAAGGCTTTTGTAAATCATCTGACCCAAGTTGGTGATTGTTCAAACTGCAGGTCAACAGAAAGTTAATCACAGATGTGGTTACACTTCTACCATTCCTAAATAAAGAAAAGAACCAATTACACTTGCCAGTCACACTTTTAAGATGTCTCAAAGGGTTTCCGTTAACCCTATGTTTCACCTACAGCAAACGGTGGCAAAAGTTGCAGAATATTGCAGTTAAAACAGCACAGCTGGTAGAACGTTACGTGATGTGTTTACAGCCAGGTCAAAACACAGAAAAGCTATGGTCATGTCGACATGTGCGTCATTGATAGATGTCATCACAGGACGCTCCCTTCAATAATGTTTGGTTGGGGTGTTTTTGTTACAGTCACACAGCAGCATTTTCAAAGTGAGTCACACTGAATTGACTGGGAAAATGCCGCATAATTATATCTATTTTCAACACGTACTACCCACGTTAAATTAAGCTGTGTTAAAAAACGAATTGTTTAGCTGTATAGACAATGTGAAGCATGCATAGCACATATACACACATACACACACACACACGCAGACGAACATACACACACGCAAACGCATACACGCCCGCGCGCGTATACACATACACAGAGAGAGAGAGACAAGAAGGGAAGGGAGGAGAGAGACAGAGAGAGAGAGAGAGACAGAGAGAGAGAGACAGAGACAGAGACAGAGAGAGACAGAGAGAGACAGAGAGACAGAGAGAGACAGAGAGACAGAGAGAGACAGAGAGAGACAGAGAGAGAGACACAGAGAGAGAGACAGAGAGAGAGAGTAAAGTTCCACTTCATCAGCGAATTTACAAATAATATTGAAATTGGGGCTAAAAAGATCGTTAGACGAGTTCAAGTATGAAAGCAATGAACATACAGACAGATAAACAGACAGACAAGAAAAGAGACAGGGACAGACAAACTTATAGAGATAACTGACTCAAAGTTTAACACTGGCAATTAAATACACTGGTGGCAACATACCTTGCAATTCTGGTTGTTTGATTACACATCAAACGTTTACACATTATACCATCTCATCAAACGTTTACACATTATGCCATCACATCAAACGTTTACACATTATACCATCTCATCAAACGTTTACACATTATACCATCTCATCAAACGTTTACACATTATACCATCACATCAAACGTTTACACATTATACCATCTGGACGATACACTACTGAGAAGATATCTTCTAACATATTCATCTCTGATATATCACAGTGAAACAGGAAGTGCAGTCCATTCTGAATGATTACAAAATGGGCATAACAAATGATAATGTTCTTTCAGGCATTGACACTGATTAAAAAAACGATTGAAAAGTAAATAATAGTTTAATTTGAAAAGGCATGTCTACTTGTAGCGATCCAGTATTCTTTGCTTTAATATTTCCAATATTTTCTCGTCTCCAACTTTTCCATTCACCCACAGGTCTGAAAACCCATATGTGCAAAAAGTCTTGACCAACACTGTCCAGTTCTGAGTTTTTCTCTCACTTGCACTGCCATCATGAAAACCTATTCCACTATGCATAAGAAATGCATAAAGTGGTATTCGTTGTATGTCCATTTTCTGCAAAGTCAATAACACAGACTACAAATAGCACTATCCATGTGATAGAGACACAGGTACAGAGA
>CM060306.1:90972116-90994616 GCA_030674185.1 Monoplex corrugatus
TGATTGTTTGACATAATCTGAATTTACTCTTCTCAAAGTAAAGAAATAGGGTCGGAACAGGTGGAGAAGACCAATGTTCATTTCACTTCAAAAAAACAACAACAACAACAACAACGACCAAAAAACAAAGCAGCAAAAAATACTTTAAACAAAAAGAACAAAGACATATGAATAGGTACATCAAGAGCAAAGTTTTGAAGGTGATAATTGCAGAAGGAAACTTGTTATGGCAAATACATTGTTATTGTGTATCCTGGTTGTTTTCTTCCAGGAGAGTCAGAAAAAATTGGGCCAAGAAGGTAACACAGAACTAGTAATTGAAAGGAATTTTTAGTAAAAGCAACTAAACGATCCTATATTGTTAGACTGAGAAAATGTTCAAAAAGCAAGTACTTAAGAATTGTTAAGAATGCATCAGTGGGGTTGAAAGCGACAAATTTGTGTTTTCAAGAAACAACGCATCACATTAGTAGATATTCCAATGAGATTGACAATTGAGAAATGAGCATAGTCAAGAATAGAAGTTTCACATTAGTTTAAGAAAAAGTAGGACATTATTCTGCAAAATAAGTCATATTAGTTAAAAGTGTCAGTGTAGGTGGAGGGGTGAAGTGTCATATTAGTAGATATCTCAATGGGAAAAAAGAGCAGGACTAAATCTTACCTTTCACTTGCCCAAGAGAAGCAGATACCATGAGACAAGCAGACAGAAGTGTCAACACGAAACAGGGTCCCCCCATACTGTCTGTAGTCATGATGAAGGAGCAATGTAGCAACTGGAGTTAAAGTCTTCACTTCATCAACGCCTCCCTGTTGCGTGCAACCAAATCATACAATCATAGCACATGCAGTCTGTTGCTCATCGCTTCATCACACCACAAGATACACTCAGTGAATAAAACGTACTGTAACGTGCATGTTGCTTTGTTGATAAAAGGAATGTAATATTATATTTTGTGGATACGGGACATCAAAAAGATTATGGCTCATCATTGTCATGCTGTATATTGCAGAAATTAAGTGACACGTGTTTATCAGTCTACGTTTTGTATAAAAAGCCTGAATTAAAACAGACACAAGAATAATACAATTAAAAGACAAGAAATGGACAGATACGGAACATTAAACGCGTTGCAGTAGACATAACACAACAAAAATAAAGGTGTTAAATGTGGTGGTATCCAATTTTCCTGCCCAACGACCCACAGTTAGTTCAGCTGATGGTAATAACATATACAGCTAATTAATGACAGAAGTAGAGGTCACATGCAGTAGGAATCAGCAGACAGACCGTGAGGGCCACAACAGCTGTATCCACTGACTGTGGAGACACCACTGACCGTCCCACCAGAACAGCAAGGTAGACAAGCATCCTCCACTTAGCGCCACACTTAGCGCACCGTGCAGCCAGCCTGACATTTGTTGATCTATTGATTGGCAAAACCACGAGAACGGAGTGGAAGGGTTGGGGTGTCTCATCTGCACCTCTCTTTCTGATGCTCCCCCAATGCTATCCCCCGATTTCTCTCTCCCATCGCCACAAACTTCCTCTCTTTCCCCTACAAACATCATGCTTTCCTAAAAGCTTCCTGGCAAGCGAATTTGGTTTCTCCACACCAGCCAAGTGAGTGTTTACCTAAAGTTGTGTGATCTATAATAATATACGCTGTCTTCATCTCCTAATGTCAGCTTTGGGGATCCATCTGGCAACGTTTCTTGCCGTCACTTATCTGAAACTGGTGAACAGGGACAGATGTAGTTTACTTGGTTAAATGTCACGTGCTGTGTTCATAGTGTGGCTTCACACAGCAAGAAAAGAGCAGCTGTGCAGCTCCATTGAGTCAACGTACATGCCACAAAAGTTGTATGACAAATCCACCGTTGGTCAAATTTCATATGGTGTGTTTACAATCTGGTTTTAAGTCAAAGTTCAGTAGAGGTTATACGTAGAAGTACACTTTCAGTAGTTTTATTAATAAATATCTGTTGTTTTAGCTTTCTGATTTTTATTTTTCTGATGTATGTATACATGTTATTTCGCCCACATTGTGCAGGTGGGTTTTTTTGCTACACAGTTTGCATGCTCTGTATCGGGTGGGCGTGCATGCTGAGTGTTTTCATGTTTTCATAAACCAACAGACACTGAGTATGACTTACAGGATTTTTATCACGTAAAATTTTATGCTCTATGTGCGTTTGCACACAGAAGAGAGTTTAGGCACCAACAGGATATTACGCCCTCCAAAAAGGAGTGAAAAAGAGAGAGAGAGCGCACGAGAGGGAGAAAGAGACAGAAATACAGACAGACAGACAGACAGAGAGAGAGAGAGAGGGGGGGGTAAAAAATATGAAGGTGAAAAGAACAACAGCAACAACAACAACAAAAAAATGGAGAAAAGCTTTTTATATAAGGCCAAAAAAAAAAAAAACCAGCTCGAGTTCAGGGTGGCAATGGCCTCTGACGCCCACAAAAGGCTCTGCCCCTGGACCCTGAACAGGTCTGTACCTATAAACCTGGAAGCTTGGACAAAACTAAACCACGTTTTACTCATCATGGGGGAATTACCCAGAAAAGATCGAATCCAAATCTTCACATTAAAGTCTTAGGTACTACTTGTTTGTCTATATGACGCGTATCAGTAATGTGTGTTTAGGCTACATTTACTATATTCAGACAACATCCTTTTCACGCAGTATGTTACACGCACGCGCCGCGCGCGCGCGCACGAGAGAGAAAGAGATGAAGAGAGAGAGAAAGAGAGAGAGAAACAAAGAGAGAAACAAAGAGAGAGAGAGAGAAGATGGAGATATACAGGTGCCAGTTTTATCGATGCAAATGTTCTCATGCACAAACAGAGACTGACGGATCGCTTTTAGTCAATGCTAATCATTTTTGCTCGTGATCCTAACTTTGTATTTAATATGACTTATGATTGTTTACCTACTTTTCTTCTCACTGTTGCTATTGCTGATATTGTTGTTTTATGATTTAGATAAGTTAGTAAGTGAACGGTAGACTGAAATGAAAACAAGAAGTAGGCCAAAAGCTACCGCTTTGCGTGTTTCATGTTCATCACACCAGATGTACAAAGTCTCTACGGTGGCACCATGCATACTGAACTGTACGCGCTGACGTCCATCTGTATCCCCAACACGCAACTTCAACAGTGTGACACGCCATCTAACAGATGACTGATTAGTAATACCTGGTTTAACCACTTGCCATGGTGCAATGGTTAGCACAACAGACAAACAACTGGAGGGTCGTGGTCGAATCCCACCATTCTTGTCAAAATCATTGTGGGATTTTTTTTTCCTTTTTGCCCTCACTGGCTTTGACCTGAAATGTGTGTGCTACAGACTGTTGAGAAGACAACAGTAACATACATATTTGATGCATGCATCGATTACATGATCTTCCCAAAAGAATTCAAAACTTCAAAAATAATCCCTTTCCCCAAGACAAGAGATAGAAATACTCTGCACATAATATGCCAATATCGCTATTATCTGTGGTCTCTAAACCCCTTTCAAGACATTACACGCACACACACACACACACACACACACACACACACACACACACACACACACACACACACAACACACACACACACACACACACACACACACACACACACACACACACACACACACACACACACACACACACACACACACACACATGTTGAAATTCATGGAAGCTCATTCACTATTTCACCAGCTTCACTCACTGTTCTGTCAACAGTATTCATACAAAACTGCTCTTTCAAAAATAACAAACCTGTGGTTATCAGCCTCAAGTAAAACAAATTTATCAAGAGTATACTCCTTAAGAATTGAAAAAGCTGACCGTAACGTCCGTCTCTCAAAACTTAATAACAACCACTAACACTACTGCTAATAGCAATATGACATTTTTTTTTATATTCTTGCCATCTGCAGATAATTATCCAGTTAGTCGCAGTAGTTGATTTACAGTCCCAAACAACAGTACCCTTCATTTCTGATGGCCAGGTCTTACTTCTATGCAGATTCATTGAAGTGAAACATTTGTGTTCATTAGTCAGTTGACTATGATGTTATGTAGCATTGAGATAAGACAAAGCTTAATACATCAAATATGATGCTGATTCGTGAAGTAAGTGTTCTATGATATCTGTATTGAATTGAGTACGTCAGTCAGCATCCACTTCTCACTTCACTCCATAATTACATTCTAGTTTATTGATAAAAATCAAACCCTTGACGGTACTAAGTGGTCTGAACAAATACAGCACAATTCAATATAAAAGACTGCTGCAAATGCCGGTTTTTTTTATCATTATTGGCAAGTATGTTTGAAAAATCAATGTATGATATGTATAATATGTACTCGTGACTTCAATAAACCACTCTTAAGCAAATTCAAAAGACAAAATCATGCTTCATAAAAATGGTACATAACATTCTGCACTCATTTTCGATGCACCCACATCAGTCACACCAAGATTACAAGCAGCTTCTAAAACTTACTTTTAATCTAAATCAACGTCAGTTACACTAGGAAGCCTGGTTGGCATGGAGGTAGAATTATGGCCCATCCATTTGATTTCATGGGTTTAAGTCTGGCTTCAGAAAAAATATGACGCATGTGTACTACAGCCAGCTGTGAACTGGGACAGAATTCTGTTTATGTCTGAGGCAGCTGAATTGAAGCAGCATAAGGGAGGAGATGGACACTGCTTTCTTTAGGCTCTAATGCTTGCCCAGAAAACGTTCAGATCTCTACCATCTCACTCTCTTATGACTTCAGCGCCAAGGAAAAACGTGTAACTTTATTAGCTGTACTCACTGTTTCCAAAAATCTTTACTCATGCTTTTGCCGTTATGTTTCTGTTCAACCCTTCGGATCACACACAAACATGAGCTATTTAATCATTCCAATTCAAAATCTGTTTCTTGTCCGTAGCCCTGATATGGCTCTACGAGTCGGCTGGGCTTTTAACAAAAAACAAAAAAACAAAACAAAAAAACAAGTTTCTTCTTGTCCCTCTGATTTAAAACCACTTAATTGTCCTTAGGCTAGTTTCCCGACAGGAACAATCAAATGATTTTGAATGAAATTAAACTGAAATAATGCAAACCAAGAACAAGCATGTATACATTTGGGATGTACACAATCACCCTTCAGAGATTATATATCATCTTTGAGGCTGTGCTTCTATAACGTATGTTTGATGCAAGTGTAGGTCGTTTTCTCACTGAGCTACTTTGATGGTGAGAAAAGAAAATGACCAAGAGATTGACTTGACTGTTTTCTGACGAAGAGGTCAGAGATGGATTCAGTACAACAGATGACGAGAAGCTGGCTTTCAGTATTGCGTCTGGCGTTTATAACAACACTGTCTTTGACACTGACACTCTCTTTGAAACTCTCTTTAACACCTTTGTTTGATATTATCTGACTGCAGACAAAACAATCGAAACATGATATAACTATACCAGAAAGAAAGAATGCAACTATGAATGCAAATAATTCAATTCAAATCACAACTCATTAGTACAGGTGGGGGTTACACACAGATTCAATCAGATACATATGGTGCATAGTATTCACTAAACAAAACTTTTCAAATCATTTCAGTATATTTAAAGATAATGTAACACTGCCCATTGTTCTAGTACTTCATTACTATATCTACATATCTAGGTTAAACAGAAAAAGACTGACAGACAGACAAAAAGAGAGAGAGGCAGACAGAGACAGACAGACAGACAGACAGACAGACAGATAGACAAACAAACAGACTGATTGGAAGTTTGAGTGTAAATAATTTGCATTTCAATATAATACACACGCACACGTTATGATGTAATTACTATGTTATAACTGCAATAAAAGACACACATAAACACCCGAAGTAAGATAGCAAAGAAATGAAAGAAAGGGAGGAAGAAAGAATGAAGGAAAGGAAGAAAGCAGGGCACAGTTATGTACACGAAAGCACATGATTTAAAACAATACCAGAAATGTATATTCATCTAAAGAAAAACATAAAAGCAAACCACTGCAGCCTGTTTGACAGCGTTTCTGAGAACACTGATGAGATTATTTCGTGTGAATCTTCAAAACCGCACACACACACACACACACACACACACACACACACACACACACACACACACACACACACACACACACACACACACACACACACACATAACAAACACACACACACATACATACGCACACACACAAACACACACACATACATACGCACACACACACACACACACACACACACAAGCAAGCAAAAAACAAACAAACAAACAAAAATGGCTAGTGACATTTTGCTCTATTTCTTTTCCTCTTTGTAATCAACTATGTCTTCTTGTTCCAGACAAATGACAATATCCAGGCAGAACAAAATCGACAGCTGGCTCTTTAGACTGGAGATTCCTTGTGTTTGATTTGATTATATGGTGTCAAGTTGGGTTTTGGGTCTTATTATGTCTCGTCTTTTTTTATCATTGTCAACATGTGACTTTTTGCTTGTTTCCTTTTTGCTAGCTGGTCTGTCTATTGTTCTTGTTCTTGTTGTTTTCTAACCTGTCAGTATGGTATTCTCTGAACTACTACCATTCAAGATTTTTTAGTTACAGGTTGGCTGCCTGTATTGATAGAGCTGTGGGCAGAATCATGTTTTAAAACGCAATAATAAATATGACAGGTGGAGTTACAATTCCTAGAAGACACAATACACAAACGGTTAACTTCTGTGTCGGTTTGTGTTCTCATTTGGGTAGTTCTGAACGTTGAAATTTAAGTCTCTTACATACAAGTAAAACTGATAACCTAATTTGATTACATTGTTATAAGGCTTACGTTTTTCTGGAAAAATAATCAGAATGTCTCCCAAGTTACTCGCTAAACTTTTATTGATTAATGAGAAGTTGCCAGTTTGTGACAGTAATAGCATTATCATAACACGCACACACACACACAACACACACACACACACCACACACACACACACACAACACACACACAAACACACACACACACACACACAACAAACACAAACACACACAGACATACAGAGTGAGAGAGAGGGAGAGAGAGGGAGAGAGAGAGAGAGAGAGAGAGAGAGAGAGAGAGAGAGAGAGAGAGAGAGAGAAACTTGATTGATAAAGGTGTTTGTTGCAGTGCATGTTTTTGAAAGAAACTGATTTTATTTCATGTTTACTTAAACAGACAGAACATTGAACTGCCATTTTCGTTGTCAACAATCAAAAAGAAAACAAGTAACGAAAGAAAGATAAACAGACATAAACAATCTGTTCGATCTGAATTAAACAACATTTAAAAGAATTAAGGAGGCGGGGCAGAGGACAACAATGTGGCAAAAGTCATTCAGTAAGCTGCATTGATCTGAGTTCTACCAATAAATCAGTGGATGAGAAATATAAATGATAGAATGAAATTGAATCTTTTCAAGATGATAATTGAAGACGAAAACAATTTCATTATGTTTTTCTCTCATATGTTTATTTGTTTTTATTCAGGAGAGAGAAAGAGAAAAAATGTCATAATAATGTAACAGAACATGGACACTTTTAATAAAAAAAAAATTGAAAAGGCTATTTATTTGGCTAGGAAAATGCTAATAACATTCTATCGGAAATGACTCAGCAAAAACAAAAATGACGAACAAAAATGTCATGGTGAGTAGACATACTCATGAGAATTCAAAATTGACGAATATAAGGCAGACTTGCTTATGAAACATATAACGTTAGTTGACCCTAATGAGAGAACAGAGCAGGACTTAAACTTTACCTTTTGCTTGCCCCAAAGAAGACGACGCACACAGATAAGCAGACACAAGTGTCAACACGACAAATGGACTCATACTGACTGTAGCTAGGATACAGGATCAATGTAGGTGCTTGGATTCAAAGTCTTCACTCCATCAGCAGTTCCCTGCTGCGCGCAACAGGCAAGTTGCCAGTTTGTGACAGTTTGTGACAGCAGGGAAGTTTCATTTTCTTTCTCCTAATTTTTGTATTTGGTGTTTGTTTGTCTGTCGATCTTACGCTTGACATGGCCGAAATAACACGATCATAAATAACACGATAACACGATCATAGCACATGCTCTGTATTGTGCTATGCTTCATCACATCGACAGAATGATGACACAGCGCCTAAATCACAATGCCAGAAACACTACTCAGCAATATGAGAACTGTTGTAGTGTGCCTGTAGCTTTTAATCATATGCTTGTTTTGTACACTGGAAACTGAAAAAAAAACGACTATAGCTTAATTTGTAAAAACTGACATATTTGTAATTTAGCCAGCTCTTCTCCTGGTTTAGCTGGTACATATTTCTTTAGTTTGAGGGGAATTCACATGAAGCATGACACACAAAAATTGGTTGGTATGCAAAAGAAGTGAAGATTCTTCTTGTTATGAATCTTTTGGGGTTGGTATAACATGACAGCAGGGAAGTTTCATTTTCTTTCTCCTAATTTTTGTATTTGGTGTTTGTTTGTCTGTCGATCTTACGCTTGACATGGCCGAAAATTTGGGCCTGTCTTGTCTTGTTGTATTAAATACGCGTTGTGATTCTTTTTTCGTGTTTCTTCTGGTTCCTGTTTGCTTGAACGCGGGCAGTCACACTTGTTTTAGAAATAAAACTGTTTAAGTTGAGAGATAACACGTGGTTTACCACCAATCAACAACGCAGCAATGTATTCAGTTCATGGCAACAGTGATAAATGTAGCCCACAGACAGCAATAGCCAATGGACACAGCAGCGGGATTTCGTGGTCAGGCAACCGTGTCAACTGACTGTGGGGATGTCACTGACTACTCCACTAAGGCAACAAGGTAGACAAGCACCCAGCACTTAGCCCCACACTTAGCGCACCGTGCAGCCAGCCTGACATTTGTTGTTCTATTGATTGGCAAAACCATGGGATGAGGGTGTCATGTACACCATGCAGTCTACCCCAACCTATCCACCCCCAGCCCTCACCCATGCATGGCACTGACCATATCTGTCTCTTCGCTGCTCTCTCACAGCTATACCCTCACTCTGTTGCCACACACACACACACACACACACACACACACTTTCTCTGCCTCTCTGTCTCTGTCTGTCTGTCTGTCCTCCTCTCTTCTCTCTCTGCTTCTCTCTGTCTCTCTGTTCTCTGTTTGTTCTGTCTCTCTCTGTGTCTCTCTTCTCTCTGTCTCTGTTCTTCTGTCTGTCTGTCTGTCTCTCTTCTCTCTTTTCTTCTTCTCTCTCTCTCTCTCTTCTCTCTCTCTCTCCCAATCGCCACGTACATCAGGCTATTCCAACTCATTCCTCCCATACTGGCTGGGTGAATCCATCAATCCACCAACCAAGCAAGATACATCAAGTGTGACTGTAGTCTGGCATCAGACCACAAAAAGCAGTAAAAATGCGTTTCTTTCCTGTGGCTATCTGGTGAAACTATAATACTAATTCAGATTATACATTATCGTTTTAGAAACGCTCCATCCTGGCTGTTAATTCTCCAAGATGTTGATGAACTGAATGTTCAGTACCTGTACGCTATTAACTTTCATATTACTATGAAAAGAAACAAATCAGTCAGGGTTACCAGCGACATTTCCAGCCTCACAAACAGCTTGTCCAACGGAGTTTGAATGACCACAGAACAGTCCATGGTTTGCTGCAGTTGGCTGGACGTTGCAGATAAGAATCGCACGACAGCTAGTTAAACGTGGTGCGTGTCTGCCTTCTGGTTTTAGGTCACAGAAAATTTACTGCAAAGACTTCTTTTACCAAATCAAAGAATGGGAAAGAACAAACACGAATGTCTAGAATCAGCACCAGAAGCAAGAGGAATAAGGTCTATTATACATGCCGGTACATGCATTTATGCACACCTATGCCTGTGCACAAAAACATACAAACACATACGCATACGGGCACACACACACACACACACACACACACACACACACACACACACACACACACACACACACACACACACACACACACACACACACACACACACACACACACACCACACACCACACACACACACACACACACACACACGTGCACACGAATACTTGCACATACACAGTATCATCTCATCTGTATCCCATCACGCGTTACAGCTTTTGTTGTTATTGTTGTTACTACGCGTATTACATCTGAAAAAAGAAAGTTTTCGTATTCAGGCCTCATACTATGTCTAGTGTATTTTGCTGTAAGGTCACTGTCTCCTTAATGCGTAATACACTAGTGAGTTCTCTACACTTCATGTCCGTCAGTACTTAACTATGTTCTTTCCATTCTGTCCACTTTTTACACTTTAATGTTAACAGTGATGGGAAAAACATCCTATGGCTTATCTCAAATGTACTTGGGGTTTGGGACAGCAAAATGATCTCATGACAGAAGAGAGAGAGAGAGAGAGAGAGAGAGAGAGAGAGAGAGAGACAGACGACAGACAGACAAGACAGAGAAAGAAACAGAGAGAAAGAGACAGAGACAGAGACACAGAGAGAGTAAGCAGGAGACAGACAGACAGAAAGACAGACAGACAGACGGAAAGACAGACAGACAGACAAAAAGGGTTACAACTATTTGTTAGGGTATTATTTGGACACGAGGACAATCCAGATACGGCGTTTTGAAATTATACAAACTCCCTGAAAGTACATCTGAGTGAGATAACTTCTACAGATAGATTATATATTTGTGTTTGAATGAGATGTGAGAATGATGTTACATGTGTACGAGTCCGGTATATGCACGTCTCTATCTTTAAATGTATTAATAATGAAATTAAAGTTACCCTCTCTCTGTTTGTACCTCTATTCAAAAGATTCAAAATGCAACGGTTAAAACTTCTTAAAGATGAGTAAATACAATACCTATTTTTGTTATACTCTTATAAAGCTTAGAAACGCTTTCGTAATAACACTAAACCTAAAATGTCTTGAACAGTACCAACCAAACATATACATGCTTGCTGGTGGCACTGTCATAACACGAGTAAATTCACAATCATGTTATTGTACTGCGCACATCTCTAAAGAAACAACGAGTTTTAGTTAAAATATTCAATGGATGCACATGCCAATTTCAAAGACGGTAAAATGTCACCCAAAACATACAGAAGATTAAAAATATCTACAAAATCAACAAGATACGGACAGACACACAAAAGTCTGCATGATTTAATTTTTAAAGTGGATAGAATGAGAAAAGTAGAAATAGTGTGTCAAGAATACATCAGTAACCTCCCTTAGTCTTAGTTCAAATAATAATCCAATACATAAGGAAGAACTGTAAGTAACATAATGGAAGCAAAGCCTATAAAGTAGATGACCATGGACAATATCTGTATCATAGCAAACATGCTGCTTTTAAACTCAAAGTGGCTTTTTAGACTGAAAAAAACGTAAGCCAAAGCCAGAACAGAAAACGAGTAACCCAAGGACAGTCAATAAAACTATGTTTAATTGAAAAAAAGTTGCATTATCTGGAAAACGAAATTCAAAGCTGGGAAGGAAGTGTTATTTCAGGAAAAAAGTGTTATATTACTTTAAGGCACAGTGTCCTATTGACTTAAAGAAGGAACTGTCATATTAGTAGACATCTTGATGGGCCTATTGATGTAAAGAAAGAACTGTCATATTAGTAGACATCTTGATGGAACAGGGAAAAAGAGCAGGACTGAATCTTAACTTTCACTTGATCTTACCTTTTACTTGTCCCAAAATTGCAGATGTACACAGACTAGCAGACAGAAGTGTCAACACGAAGCAGGGCCCTACACTGGCTACAGTCATGATGAAGGAGAAATGTAGATAAAGGAGTTCAGGTCCTCATATCATCATCATCTCTTTGACGTGTGCGTCCAGATTATACAATCTTGGTACGTGCTCTATGTCGTTTGAAGGGGTTTTCACTAAGCGAACCATGAAACATCTACACACAAATCAAGAAACATTTTTCGCACAATGAAATGGTAATGCAATATGCCCTTTGCTTTCAGTGACAAAGAAGTATACTACTACTGTTTTATTGCTTAGAAAATTTAAAATAATTTCATTGTCCTGAAACCGTCGATAAGTCATAATCTAGCAGTAGTTGAGTCACCAAACTTTAGTTCAGGACAATACTAGAACAGAAGCACCAAGACATAGTAGTGGTATGCACATAAACTCATTAGTCATTATAGCTACAAAGGTCTTGAAGTAGACATACGCAGGATAATTAAAGCCTTTAGATGACACGTGATGTTGTCAACATTTCTCACCCACCAGCTAACAGTTTCTGCCGTTACCAACAGCTGTGACGAGTGTGGGCAGTTAATGAAATATAGACAGTCATAGCAATTCAGGCAGCAATACGTTTCAGCACACAGAGGACTACAAGGACTGCAACAACTGATGCTGGAGACACTACAGACTGCCCCACCAAAGCAGCATGACAAAGACGTCTTTTCACTCGTTACATCGTGCAGCCAGTGTAACCTCTGTTGTTTGTCTTAATGGCAACAAAACGAGAACGGAGCTCCACCACTCCACCATTCACCCCCAGCACTATCCCACACCTTTTTCTTTTATGCTTTCCCCCCCCCCCCTACCACTGCTCTCTCTGTCTCTCTCTCTCTCTGTTTCTCTCTCTCTCTTTCTGTCTGTCTCTGTCTCTCTCTGTCTCTCTCTGTCTCTCTCTCTCTCTCTCTCTCTCCTCTCTCTCTCTCTCTCTTTCTCTCTATCTCTCCAACTGCCTCGAATATGAGGTTTTTCCAACTACTTACTGGCACTGTTGGCTGGGTTTATCTGCTAACTGTGTGAATGCTTACCTAAAGCTGTTTGATCTACATTAACATGCTCGGCTTTTATCTGGCTCTCCTCCTGCTAAACCGTACGGGGTCGCCTGGCAAGATGTATTTGCCTATGATGGGAAAGTGATAAGCAGTTCTCACGCAGTCTCCCTGCTAATTGCGTTGTCACACGTAAAACAAAAACGTTTTTTGCTCAACAAAACAAAGTACTGTATGACACGCATAAAATACGTCATATCATAAAATGAATCAGGTGAAAGGTTTCTTGAATATTTACAATGTACTGTAAATGTCAAAACACTGGACATGGACCGGATGACTTTGAGGTTGGCAGTGTGCTGATCAACTAGAATTAGCAGTGTGGGGTCAGTGCTACAGAAATGCCAGGAGATAAGGCAGAAACAAACACAAAAAAGGAAATGAACACAGAAAACATTGTTGTGGATGATGACAATTTCGTATTATATTATTACCTTGTTGTTTTGATTTTTTTTTAAAAAAGACTACTGTTTTCTGTTTTCCAGTTTCAAATGTCATGCAGTGTGTTTTCAGTCTAGTTGTAGGTCATAGGAAACCAGCACCCTGTTCCTTAGTCATGGTATTCTATTTATGGCACTAAGAAATGGATTTGTGGTGGATGTTTTAAAACTGCTCACCACGGTGATACTAATTTTGAAGATGTAAGCCTGCAGAAAACTAATCGTATATACACACTAGTTGTTTCAGAAAAGAAGAAACGGTTACAGTTCTCTCTCTCTCTCTCTCTCTCTCTCTCTCTCTCTCTCTCTCTCTCTCTCTCTCTCTCTCTCTCCTCTTTCTCTCTCTCTCTCCGTGTGTGTGTGTGTGTGGTGTGTGTGTGTGTGTGTGTGTGTGTGTGTGTGTGTGTGTGTTTGTGTGTGTGCGCGCGCGCGCGCGCGTTTTATTTCACACGGAGAAAGAACGGTTTTCTCAGGATAGTTTGATCATCTTGCTATTCTTTTCAGCCTTTCTCTATCTTGGAATGTCTGTGACGTTACTCCTTAACGTCTTGCACACTGAATGTTTTAACACAGGAGCACTACTATTCTCAACATGTTAGCAGAGTAAACAGAAGTTGAAAGTAAGTGAATTTCATTGTGAGCAAGGAATAAATTAGTAACGAAAAAATCGAGAAAGCGTTTTCTGATAAAATATTGCAACATGAATTGTTTGCGCCATCGTTTTCTAACTTTCCTCCTTCAATATATGTTTATCAAAATGTTAAATTTCAGTTTCTGTAGGAAAAAAAGGAGAAAATTCAGAATGATATTTTTATCCCCTCTTGGCAGCTGAGGCAATCGACATACACTAAAGAAATAAATTACACGTTAGTACGGTTAACAATTTTTGTACTGTGTTGAAATGTACTATCATATTTTTTCAGCAAAGTATCGGTCTCCAGGTCTTCTCTTCTTTTTTTAAATCTGAGACCAAGGCATATAACGACTTATGCATTGACTCGAGTAAACGAATGTTGGACCCGATGCATATTCCAGTCTCGTCATGGCCAACAAAGTGAAAGCAAATGTTGTAAGTGCTCGAAAAAGCGAAGCGAATTTGCAACTGTTTCCAACTTTCACTGAAATAAACGTGTAGGTTCTTTCGGTAATCACAAGAACGTAATCTGTAATTCGTTTCCGTAAAGATGCTGGCCATTTCAAGAGCAGAAGGAAACGATTTTAAACGCATCACTGGTTTGATTTTTGGGATAGGGTGCAATGTTTACCAGAGAAAGCCAGTACGCTATATATAAATCGTGTATGTATCCATGTGTATACGTATCTGTGTTATCTGCGTGCCTGTATGATATGTGTATGAACGTATCAATGAACGTATGCATACATGTATGTATTGAAAATGTTCAGTTTGTAGAAAGGCTTAACTGTTTAACGTTCTTTAAGAATTAGTGAACAATAAGAAAACAAAATGTTAAAAACAAGTTGATAACTATGTATACTGTATTGCTCTTGTGAGACTGTATTCCCATATAGAGAAAGAGTGCTTCAAATGTGTGTATGAGTCTTTCAATGCGTGCATATAATGTGAGTGCATGTGCAATTCGTGTACGTGTGTATGTGTGTTTGCGTTAGTGAATGTGTGCACGCTTGTGTGCTTGCGTGTAATTTAGCTATATCAGCTTGTGACTCACGAGGACCATGGACAGACAGAGATGAAAAACAGATGAAGTTTTATGGGTCTGTGAAGGTTCAGACCTGAGCGTTAAATGGGCTCCAGATTCACAGTCCCAACAAACACAAACGTCAGCCGGAACTGTAAATAGTAACCGTGACGACAAACATCGACCAACGATTGCACTTTGTTGTCTTTGTAATCTAAAAGATACGATCTTTTCGTTTTGCACCTGTACTCAAACAAATCAACTTTAAGCGCTTTTAACCAATCTGGCTCTGAGTCATAATCACATTCTTTTATCCTCCTGACCTCGCGCTCAACTCGCGGAAGACTCACGTACCTTGTTGCTTTTACATTACCAGTGAGACCAGTTCCGTTTTGCACCTGAATAAGCCGTTTGGACTGGTTGGTGTAGTCCAAGTCTTGGCATCTACCAGCTGAGATCTGACGGAATCAGTTTGAGGCGTGGGGACTAACTCACTGTGTGTCTGTTCGTCTGCCAAAAAGACAAACAGACGTGTGTGTGTGTGTGTGTGTGTGTGTGTGTGTGTGTGTGTGTGTGTGTGTGTGTGTGTGTGTGTGTGTGTGTGTGTGTGTATGGATGTGTGTGTATAGATGTGTGTGTGTGTGTGTGTGTGTTTGAGAAGAGAGAGAGAGAGAGAGAGAGAGAGAGAGACTAAATGTATGTCTTCATATTTGTCCATTGTTTTTTACTATCCCCAACGTCCTGTTTTTTGTTATCAATACAGAATTTCTAAATCTCTTATTTTTCAGGATGTAATCAGTCCTCTGGATTCATCCACGTCCATGTTTTTTCTGTTAGATTGCTCAAACCAAGTGTTTCCTATTATGAATTCATTTACTTGTACCCCACTCAGCAAGTTTCTCTCCCCTTTCATTTCGTGCGCCAAGGCAAAATCATTTACTTTTTTCTGTCCCACTTTAACATTAAAATCCCCCATTAGTATTATAATATCTTGTGATGTACATTGAACCTTGGTTGTCTGTAATTCTACATAGAAGTTGTCAAATTCTTACTCAGCACCTGCGGGTGTTGGTGTGTATACTTAGATAATTATGATATCAGATGGCTTGCCGTCCAATCTAACCAGTAAAACTCGATCTGATATAGCCCAGTATCCTTTGATAGAGTTTGACTTATCTTTGTCCATTATGATGCCTACTTCTCTTTCATATGTGTCCCTACCAGAACATATAATTTTCTGCTTGCCCGATGTTATCATGCCTGCTCTCTTCCATCTCTCCTCTCCTAGTCCTAGTATATTGATGTTCAATCTTTCCATTTGTGTCTTGATGTTTTCTGATTAAGACAGTATCGAATTGTTTAATGTGTGCGTCTCTCAGACCATTCACACATGGGTGACACTTTTGGTTTCATGAAATGGGAACCAATTTACTATAAAATGATATACTGTAACTCTTACTGTAAGTAGTCCGCATTATCCATCGCAGAGAGAGAGAGAGACAGACAGACAGAGACAGAGACAGAGATAGAGAGAAAGACACAGAGAGAGACAGAGAGAGACAGAGACAGAGAGACAGAAGGAGAGAAAGAGAGAGAAAGAGAGAGAGAGAGAGAGAGAGAGAGAGACGGAGACAGAGACAGAGAGAGAAAGACAGACAGAAACTGACAGAGAGAGACAGAGAAACAGAGAGAGGAAGAGAGAGAGAGAGACAGAGACGGAGACAGAGACAGAGAGAGAAAGAGACAGACAGGCACAGAGAGAGAGAAAGAGAGAGACAGAGAAAAAGAGAGAGAGAGACAGAGAGAAAGAGAGAGAGAGAGAGACAGACAGACAGACAGAGAAAGAGACAGACAGACAGACAGACAGACAGATTGTGCTTGTGTTTGATCAGTCTGATCATATAGCTTGTATTAATCATATCAAGCGTATGCAACAAAGGCAGTACAGGCAGTTGCAGTTTGGCTTGCGTGTCATTGTGTCCTGCAGGTTTGCTGACGCTGGTAGTGATCTAATTATATGCCACTGCCTTGGGGGCTCTACGGTATGAAACAAAGTGGACATATCTGCATTTATAATAATTATATGTATGTATTCAAGATATGTACATTTCACATGTACCAATCACAGTGGTGTAGTCGACTATGGACGACTGATTAGAAGGTTGTGGGTTCGAATCCCCATCGGTCTCTTCAAAAATCGTTGTGGGATTTTTTGGCTCCAACCACCTCCTGTGAACGTGATATGGGCTCACAATCGTCAATCGAAATTGCAGAAAGAGAGAAAGGGGGGAGAGAAAGAGAGAGAGGTGGGAGGGAGAGAGGGAGAGAGAGAGAGAGAGAGAGAGAGAGAGAGAGAGAGAGAGCAAACACAGATATGTAAAATGAAGAAGAGTGTAGACATGTGTTAACATAATATTAAGATGGATATTACACACTTACTTGTCCGATGGAATCAGTTTTCTGCCTCTAACATAATATTTGACCTGGAAGAACGTCTCCTGTCGAAAACAGTCTCCCCATGACTGCTATCCTGCAACATTTTTTTTTCAGCTCAGCAAGGTCCATGGCCTAGGTGGGAAGGAGTATTTACTTGATCACCCATGTTTGCAAATTATAATGTAATACTATTTTAATATGAGATTGTTGTTTGGTTAAA
Organism: Monoplex corrugatus; assembly: GCA_030674185.1. Classification (NCBI taxonomy): domain Eukaryota; kingdom Metazoa; phylum Mollusca; class Gastropoda; order Littorinimorpha; family Ranellidae; genus Monoplex; species Monoplex corrugatus. Next base: position 90,989,757 of record CM060306.1, read on the forward strand.
AGAAGCGTTTTCTGTGATTACTACGTATTCCCAAGTCTAAAGAAACAATAGCAACAACTCCAAATATTACAAACTTACAAAGAATTCAGTTTTTAAAAAATCACTTTATTGATCTCATTGGGAGCTAATGTTCTATTGTGAACGGTATGAAATTAAGAAAAGAAAACCGTATTCATGTATTCACATACAAATACAGCTATGGATGGCAATGGAAACCATTACTTCATGTACTACATCTAATTGCCTTAATGTACACCAAGCACTTAAAAACATACAAATGCTCATCAATAGAAAAGACAGTAAAACAAACAAACAAATAAAAAAGAAAAGAAAATAACGAAAGTATCTGTGAGGTACCGAGATGAAATAAACAGCCAAAATAAACAGACAAACAAACAGCCAAAACAAACAAACAAACGAAACAATGTACAGCACTGAGCCTATCAAGGGACAATGATGTTGACAGAGAAGAGCTACTGTGTTGTGTGCTGATCAATGTTGTATGGCGTTTGAACAGCGGGTTGCCATAGCCATCGCCTGAAAGCCGGCAATTCTTTGATACTTCCATGTTGATACTGGGGGGAGGTCTTTCAGGATATATAGCGTCCTTACATTCTGGAATTTCTGTTCCAGAAAGTTCTATTTTTCTAGCACACCCTTTGCTTTTATCTTTTTGTCTATCGCTTTTTTTTCTTACTACTTGTCTGTTTATATTTTCAAGACTTTCTCGCATATTTTTGTCTTACTCTCCTATCTACCAAAGCGGGACTACACAGTAACACATACTGTCTACGCACTGTGGGCCAGCTCACCAGAACAATGCGTATGTACGAGTCAGAACTTAAACGACCCTCAGACGGATAAGGTAACTAATTTCAGGTATGGACATACCTCAGGTGGAATAACTGACCATTTGATGCGTTATTACGCTTAAATGCAAAACAGTGAAACCGGCTGGCATACGAGTCTAACTCTGACAACTCTGCATTTTATTGTGTTGTTTTTGTCTTGTGTTGTATCACACTGAACTAAACTGTATCATACTGTAATTATGTCTGATCCTGTTTGTCTTGTCTTGCCGTTTCCTGTTTCAATATAGGCTGCTCTTGTGCGGGCAGTAGCGTCCCTATAGTGCAGTGCTACTCACTTTTTTATGTTAGTACTTTTGTTGTGAGTACAGAACTCAGTTCTCATGGACAACCCAGCTCGCTTGTGAAATCGTGCGACAGTGTTTAGACCTACTGTAGTAGGCAAAAAAAACAAAAACAAAAAAAAACAAGGCCAAACGGGACAGGTTTTCTCATAATCCTGAGGTCGTAGGAGAGTTAAGTAAAAGGGGGTCTCAATCTTTGTTTGGTCAAGTAGTATAAGGGTGGTGCTTTTCCCGCCAACCCAAAACTGGGTCAGGGATCAATTTACAGCTGGGTGGTGGACGTACGCAAAACGCGTGCTGGAACCCGTAAGACTGGAAGGCAGGAGTTGACCATCACTACTCAATAAGGTATGAACACGAATGGGAAAGGACCGATTGCTAGGCCCGCTCTCTTTTTTTTTCTGTCGGAAGGTGGGGTGGGGTGGAGTTTCCAAACAGGAAATGGAAAAGACGGTACTCAGAGAACCTAGAGCAGAAAGTGGGTTGGATTTGACGTATTTTTGTCACAAAAAATACCCCCAGCCCCGAGTGAAATGTGCATTACTTCTGCGGTGACTAAGTGGCCATGATAAACACTACACTGTTCTCTCTCTCTCTCTCTTTCTCTCTCTTCTCTCCTCTTCTCTCTCTCTCTACTCTGTCTCTCTCTCTCTCTGTCTCTTTCTCTCTTTCCTTCTCTGTCTCTCTCTCTCTGTCTCTTCTGTCTTCTGCTCTCTCTCTCTCTCTCTCTCTCTCTCTCTCTCTCTGTTTAACCATCAGAATGAAGTTTCTATGGAAATTTGCCAACCTTTCTCTTTCTGTGGTTCTTCAACGTGCACAACACGCATACGGCTAAAGAAAATGTTACATTCATCTTTATATCATTATTGTGAAAAGCACATCGGACTGCGCAGAGCCATATCAGGGCTGTAATCATCACAAAAGATATACAACACCATATTGTCCTTGAGAAAAAATAGAAAATAAAATTAAATACCTATATCATTGTATTTGCTCACCTAATCTGAGGAAATGCCCCTACGTTACCATCCCGTACAATTTATCACTAGGGATTAAAATTGAATACAAATCTTTAAAAAAAAGTAACTAGATACACTAAAACATACATAAAAACTAGCTTAAATTACTTAAAATTGGTTCTGCATATCACATTTCTTTAAAGCCAGAAACGCAGTTAATGCATTCTTCAAACTATTAGTACTAAGAGAAAACATGCAAGACCTTCTGGAAAATGTACAAGTGAATGGACCAGCAAGGCAGAAAATGATAGGAAGAGATAATAGAAAACAAAGGAGAGAAGCAGAAACAAAGAAACTAACAGAAAATAGGAAAATTCTAACACAGACAGAGCCCCTGACATCCACACGAGAGATGATTGCTAATTTATTGTCTCACTCAAAAAGACGACTGCACCCAGAACCCACACAACGCCAGTCAGAAAAGAGGAGACAACTCTGTCCCATCAGCTAACGTACCCAGAACTTTCTGAAACCTGTCACTTCCTAGGGCAGCCGTTTTACCCACTACGCCACTACTGCACTCTGGAAGGGTGGTGGGGGGGGGGGGTAGAATTAAGGAGTAACGGTGAGCCAGGGGCAGAATTATAGCAATGGATGTGTGAGTGTGGCATGCTGGTGGAACGTGCGTGTCTGTCTACACGGGTTGTTGGGTGTGTTCGCCTCCTAGTGTGTGGTCTGTGCTTGTTCTGCTGTTAATCAGTTAAAGTACCATCGCAATGACTCATCATCGATCCAGTGATCGATTGTTGCTTAGCTGATTAGATGAATAACACCATGACACTGGCGTTTGTTTGTTGACCAACAGAGAGGCACAGGTATATATACAGGTACCGTGCCGCTCCCCCCCCCCCCTCTCTCTCTCTGTCTTTGTCTGTGTGTCTGTGTTGTCTTTCTGTCTCTGTCTGTCTCTGTCTGTCTGTCTGTCTGTCTCTGTCTGTCTGTCTGTCTGTCTCTCTCTCTCTCTCTCCTCCCTCTCTCTCTCTGATACCCATACGCACGCACACACACACACACTCTCTCTGTCTCTGTCTCTCTGTCTCTCTGTGTCTCTGTCTGTCTGTCTGTCTGTCTCCCTCTCTCTCTCTCTCTCTCACTCACTGAGAGATTCAGGACAACATACAGAGCGGGGCCGATTTGTTGAGGGGGGGGGGGGGGGTAGGGAAGATAGCATCCTGTCCATTATGGGCACAATCAATTTTATGAGGTTTAGTTGTTTTCAAGCACATTATATTTTTTTCTATCACCCATTTCGTTACGCTTTCCATTCATACATAAGAATGAAGATATAAAAACTACAATTGTAAGAGTGCAATTTTCAGATAATGTAATGCCAGCTAAAATGAAAATGGGGATCAAATCGTTTATTTTACAACAAACAATTTCTTTAACGACAAGTTAACAGTTCGTAAAAAAAGTAATGGCTCTATGGGGAAGGGTGGTAATGAGAGAGAAGGGGGAGAGAGAAAGAGAGAGTGAGAGAAAGAGAGAGAGAGAGGAGAGAGAGAGAGAGAGAGAGAGAGAGAGAGAGAGAGAGAGAGGAGAGAGAGAGAGAGAGAGAGAGAGAGAACAAAAACAAGAACACATTTTGTTTACGAGTGGAAGCAATAATTGTGCTTTTTTTATGTCGGGCCTTCGCCCCCCCCAAAAAGTCTACAAAGTAAATTTTATGTGAATCAATATAACAATTTCAACGATACAAACGTTCAACAGGCCTACTAGTTCACAGAAACATATCTAATAAAATTCTGTATACTACGCAGCTTAATCGCTCTAAAATGTCTTAACAATTGATCTGGGTTTTTTTTTATTGTTTAGATGAAAAGCTAATTAATTCATGAGATACATTATATACATCTTTTTAAATATTGTGAAAAGGAGACATTCTCTCGGGTATTCTGGTAGTGTGTTCCATAGTCTAGCTCCTGAATAGGCGAAGTTGGATTTAGGTAACGCGATTCTTGGAATGAGCACACTTCATTTTTTCATGCTGTGTGTGAGATTAATAGAGCAGTTATTTAGTTACATTATATGGAGTGTATCCATTCATTACTTTCTGCATGAATGTTCTTTTGTTATACTATAGTCGAAGTACTGGTGATGAATATATTTAATTCCTTATGGTTTCACTCTATTGTCGTAAAGTTCGTTTATGAAGACTAATGAGAGACTTGTGAACGGTACCATTAGTTGAATCCCAAAGAATAGATACGTTCAGTGACTGGATATGTGTGCTCAGAGAGAGAGAGACAGAGACAGAATCAGACAGACAGAGGAGAAAACCGCCAGAAGAAAAAAAGTGCAAGACAGAAATAGCTCCTTATTTTGAGTATTTTTCTCCTGAGTTATTATGTTTCTGATATTTGCTTTGGTGGTCGACAGTGGTTGTTATCAAAACAACATAAATACTTGATATAATGTATGTCTCTGTCATGTTAAACAATGTCTACACATTCATTCAAGGTTAACAGAAATGCCAACTTTGCTTAAAACATATCATTTTCATCATCTTCAACAAGAACAGCAAAAATAAGAAAAACAACAGAGACAACAACGTAAGTGTAATAACAACGCTGGCTTAAAGTCTAACTGGTATTTGTTTGTTAAGACTGTTGTTACTGTATCCTTGAATACCTCTCTCTCTCTCTCTCTCTCTGTTTGCCTGTCTGTCTCTCTCTCAGACACACACAC
>CM060306.1:90999616-91024616 GCA_030674185.1 Monoplex corrugatus
GAATAGACGTCATTAGCTGCTGAGAGTCACACAAGCTCACACATGCACAAACATGCACCCGACATACCTGTGCAAGTGTGCAGACGCTAACATTTAAAACATAAGTTCGTAAAAGTCAAGACAAAAAAAAAAAAGGAAAAACATCCGTGACCTTTTTGATAGCAAAATTTCCCTTGAAATATGCTTTGCAATACTCTGATATGCCCTATGTGTCAACAGATGACAATTATTTATCACTGACAACCTGACATAATTTTAGAATAGATATAATCATGCATATGTCAGTGGATTTTTTTGTCAAAAGGTGCTTTGGTTCCTCTTTTTCAATACAGCAGGAAAGGAGGGCAAGGCATGGAAGACAAGGCTTGAATATTGTAACGGGCCGGGGGGGGGGGGGGTGTCTTTTAGCCGGTTGAAGGTCTGGATCTTGAAAGAGAATTTCTGTAAAACTGAGTTCATTTCACTGAACGAGAGACGATCCTATGTTGCCATTTACTTGTTTTATTACATTCTCAAGATAAGCTTGACCTTCAGTTCTTGCTGATTAGGGACCCACTGTACCATCATTTCCACACATGGCTGAGTACAACATGCCAGATATTATTTTCTCTGGCATAATAATCTGAAGTTATTTTCTTGTTTCTACACTTCCGGTCTGGCTTTGTTTCGGGAGGGACAAGACGCTTGTCTGAAACGACGTGGGGCTTTGTTTTACCAAAAAGAATCTATTGAGGCCATTGCAGAACAGTCGGATGCAATTGTGTAATGCATGGGAACAAGGAGACTGAGTGCAATGGAACTGTTGGACAGCCAAGTTTGTTAGCGTGCTGTTTTCACTGTAATGTCATTTTGTGAGTCCTATTTCTTGCTCCTCAAATGTCCTGGATCAAAGGCACAACATCCAATAGTGCAACTTCCACAGCGTAAACAAACAAACAAACAAACAAACAAACAAACAAACAAGCAAACAAATTCCAAAGATCAATATGGTAACATGATCTCATTGTGGTCCATTTGTCTTAAATATTTTGATAAGTCGGCATTCAAGCATAATGATTATATGTCTCTTGATGAGTTGTCTTCCTTATTTGGTTACCAGCAAGACGACCGTTATTCTGTGGGTCAGTAGTTCTGTAATGTTTTGAGTGTCTGCTCTCAGAAACTGGTTCAAATGAACAAAAAATGGTGCTGCTGAGTTAGAAAAAGACAGTAGTGTGTAAAATGACTGTTGTAGTGTCACACAATCTGTGACAGACGCTGTAACAGACGACCAGTCAGATGAGCATAAAGGATGAAGGTGAAAGTTTAGGGATGACAACGAAACACAACTGACAAGTCTGCTAACATTTATTAAAAAACAATTGTCGCTATTGAAAAAGTAAACACAAAGTGTCTACCACAATTCTGCCCATGACAAAATCAGGCCCAGCACCCATGATGTCGGGAGTGGATTTTTTCAGCTGGACCTGTCGATACAAACACTGACATGCCTGCTTCATGACCGATTGTGACTGAATGACTGTAAAAAAAGTCTCATTAAATATAAAACATGATTACTGATGATAGTGTCCTTAGATTCATAATCGTGACCTGGTTACCATGTCAGTGACATTCTGTGCGCTTAATTTTGGACATTATCATCACTGTCAGTCGTTTTATTAATGACCCCACTCCCCATCTTCCCTGTGAATGATCTGACAGGGATGAGGCAATGAAATATTTCGTATTCATTAAAAAAATGAAAAGAAAATGTCTTTTTGATTTCGTCAGGATCAATGAACGTAAAAACCTGGAATGCTGAGCCTTTAACACAAGTAAGACGTTTACATTTGCAGTGCATGATAAAGTATTGAAATGTCTCAGTCTTCATGTTCAATCAACAACATGCCATTTTTTCCTAAAGGCTTAATTATGACTGAACATACCACAGACCATTTTCGACAGTACTAACGTAGACTCAGATTGTGGTAACTTTGCGAACTGGGAGACAAACGTAAACAGCACATTGCACTTATTTGACAGATTCACGATTTTTCTAGTACTCTCGCGTGCGCATATTGTGTGCATATGTGTCTCTGCGTGTTTCTGTTTGTATCTGTGTTGCAAGTGCACGTACGTGATTTTGTTGTTGTTGTTGTTTGTTTGTCTATTGGTGCACGTGCACTGATTTGTTTTTGTGTGTGCGTGTGAGTACACATAGGATTGTTTGCTCACTACACGGTCGATGAAATCCTGAGGGCAATAATCATGGATGAAGAAAATTGCTTTTTTTTTTCTTTTTTGATAAACGTTTTTTTTTCCCTTAATAACCTGTGTGGCTTTTGACAGAAAACAGAAATAGACTGATGCTGCCTGATTCAACAGTGATGTATATTATATGTGTAACAGAGTGCCTTGCTCTGTTACGATCTTTCCCCATTTACCTACAACGCTCAAAGGCAACGCCGTGTAGCGTGCTTGCCTAGATAAAAAACGCCTTGTATTCTCTTGGCCTAATTATACTGGTATTTCACAGCCTCTGCCTATCCATAGCTATGCATTAATCATTCCAAAGATCTAACCAGTACATGACGCATATACATTGTAGATAACACACTGCTAAACAATTAGCAGATCTACAATGTGTACATGTACTCTAAAGCAGGCCTACAACAAGATTTTGTCGTCATCTCCAGTCAGTATTATGTTGTAGTTTTACAGAACGTAGAGGGGCCGTCACTAATTTATGCTGCCTTTACGTAGCATTATAGAACAATCGCCGTGTAATTGCCGGTGGGAACACTCAGACAATGACCGCAGGGCGCGTCTGTCTCAACCGCTCTAGGTATTTGTGGCTTGATAGCGAGCATATACCCACTCGCGAAACTGCCGGACAATGACCAGCGTTTCACTTGTGTGTACTGACGCGCTGCGTTAAAACTACACACTAAGTGTTGACTTATTAATTAGGTGAGAACAACCAATCAGACCTTGGCATCTGGTTGATTGATTAATTTGGTGAGAACAACCAATCAGACCTTGCCATCTGAAAGGTTTGAGATTTGAAAATATGACCATCATGCTCTGCTCCCAGAGTACAAATTAACAAGGCGCATCATAGCGTGTGCTTTTCCACCGCCACTCTCAGTATTACCAGAGGTGCCCTTTCCTGCCACCACTCTTGATCTCACAGCAGGTGATCATCTTCACGGCATTACTGTAGTAAGTTCTGGATTTTTATCACTTTATTATAATTTGTCATTTGCAGTAAGCTTAGACTTTAGTGTCTCTTATTTCTTTAGATTCTAGCTCGAGTCTATTGAGTACCGCGCTAGATTTGCAGAATTCGCACAGCGAGAAAGTATGTTTTGATCTAAACGATGTGCTATCTCACAAGATCTGTAGCACTTAGCGTGGCGGCCACCATCGTGAAGATGGAACTGAGATTTAAATGTAATAACCACTATAGATTTAGCCCCTATTTTCATGTGGCTATTGTAGGACTAATGACAACCATATTCTGTCAAAAGCCAAGATACAAGGCATTGTTGTGCAGAGGAAGAGTATTTTATACTTGACAAGGTTGTATTCACATACTGACATGATGACTGATGAAACACGTGCTCAGCTAATTGATCTGTTTGGTGTATCCCTTAGCTGATCAGCACCACTGATAATCATGTATAGAGTGTTGTTTTGATGACATGGTTTAATAGTAATATGCTATACTATTTTGTTATCATTGTCTCTAGCACTTGATCTAGAATTATACTTAATCACATAGAGATAATGGGTAATAGATTACTCAAGTGTGTTGTTCTCTCAACACTGCTGACTGCTATTTGATTAGGTGCTGTTTGTGATAACATAGTTCTCATTGTCAAATAGGCCTACTATGTCATCACCACTGAATATTAACTGTCTGAAAGCTACCAAGATGCAATGCATTATTGTGCACTATTTTATACTTGATAATGTTGTATGTGTGTACATAATGGTAGTTGATGAAACATGTGCTCAGCGAATTGATCCAATTGTATCCCTTGTCTGCTCAGCACCACTGCTAATCATTATTAATATAGAATGTTGCTTTGATGACATAGCTTAACTAGTAATATGCTATGCTATTTTGTCATCACTATCTCTAGCACTAGACATAGAATTACACATAACTACATGGAGCAAATATTTAATGGATGACTCAAGTGTGTTGACTGCTATTCGATAAGGTAGACCCAATGTTTGTGATGACAGTTCACACAGTCAAATACTATGTCTGTCATCACTACAGAATATTAACTGTCCAATAGCTGTCCACTCAGATGTTATGTTACAACTAACTCAGCCCATGGCGGCCAAACAGCTTAATATGACTGTGCATTATTTTGCCAGTACATTATTGAAAGTCTACTCTATGCTAAGGCTATCGAACAAGCAGTATGGTAGTTTACCCTCAACTTATCAAAGGGTTACTCAATGTTTTGTCATCAATTAATTGTTCCATGTTTACAAGTGCTAGTGCTTTAGAGTGTAAATATCGACACCACATATTTTGGTATAATGTAGTAGTTCTTTACACAACATTTTGTCAATTATTTGTTGCATGTTTACAAATGCTAGTGCTTTTGTTTGTAAATGTAGACATCTTCTGTTAGAATGTAGTAGTTCACTCTTGTACATTGACATTGTTATTTCACAAAATGTGTACTTTGTCATTGTATTTATGAAACCTATTTTGTGTCTTACAGGCACTGTCTTCCTTCCTGTCTTCTTCTTCGTATTCTTTTGTCTCCTTCCATATCCCAGTACGGTCCTTTTCCCTTATTGTCATTTTCCCATTTTCCCTGTTTTCCTTCCCTACCTATCCTCATCAAGAGATAATAAAGAGTCAAGTAACACAACGAGGACTTGTGTTTTGATTGAGAGACTTCCCTTTCTGCTCTGGATTATAGGACCACCACAGCAATCATCACCAAACCCCTTAACCCACTCATCCATCTCACCTGGCGCTGCGATTCATCATCAATATCATCATCACCCTCCTTACCCCCCCTTTACCACTCAGCCTATCACATATGATTCATATCAGACAACTGATGTATTTGTTTCGTGTGAACCGTTACCTTGTGGCAATTTGCATAATTTAATTGCTTGCACGTTTGTTTGTGAGCTATTGTCTTTGTTTTGCAATTGGGTTTGGTGGTGATGTTTGTGTCTTCTTCAGTTTGTTTTCTTGTTTGCTTACTTGTTGTTTGTTTTTATTTATTTGTTGTATATACTTGTGTTCCGTTTCTTTTCATTAATCCAGCAGCATCAAGCTGTGCCTTCAGACAACAGATATTTCTACAGAATTATTCCCGGTATCTCTTTCGAAACAGGAGTGAGAGAGAGAGAGAGACAAACAGACTGACAGACAGAGACAGAGAGACAAACAAACAGACAGACAGACGGAGACAGAGAGAGAGAGAGAGATAGAAATGTGTGCATGTGTGAGTGTGTATACATGTGGAGGTGCGCTACAGCAGGGATGTGCATTTACACCAGCGAACTGATGGATGGCCCAATTACACCGACCACAAACGAACAGTGGGTACATGTTTTGGCTATAACAACACTGCAGCTAATCTCCCGTAACTCTACTCTTCAGATCTACATAACACGCCGTAAGAAATGGGCAAGACAGACAGCAACAACAAATGATGTCCCTATTAGCAGGATGGCGCACTTAACCATGGTATGATAGACAATGTAAAAAGGACAAGATACATGGAAACCAAAACAGGTTACTTAGTCTGAAACATCTGATTTATGTCTGTCTTACTGTGGCGTCCAGCAGTCCATGGCACACGGTACAGCTGTGGCTGGTCTTGCTCCAAGAAGTCGTGTTGGCGCATACTGACTGTAGGCGCCCATCAAGTGAGATCGAGATCACCAGCACAAGCCATGCAGTTGCTGCTCTCTCTATTTATGGCTCTGAGCACAAGCCAGGTAATAATCGATGTCAATCGCTAATTCATTTCAGGGGAATTAAAGGCGATCTTAACGTTGCCAGTCTGTTGATCGTTGAATGTCCATATCCCGCTGATTATACTCTGTTCTCCTGTCTTCTCCCTTTTCCTGGGATGGATTGTTTCTTCTCAGGATGGAGTTCATTCTGTTCGAGCCAAGGTAAAAATCCAGTTCCTTTCATGTTTCCATACTCCCAGTGTATCTTTGTCGATTTCGTGAGAGACGAGCCGCTTGGTTGAAACGAGATGTTTGTTGCGAAAAGCGTCTAACGAGGCCCTTGTGGAAAATTCAGAGGTGGCTGTAAAATGCATGGGGATATGGAGACTCCGTGCAATGAAACTGGTGGGGAATTGGCTTTGTGGCTTCATTGTTGGCCAGTTCTCAGTTTAATACTGTTCTGTGTTTGCTGGTTATTGTTGCCCACATTTCCTCTATTAACCCTTTGACTCCCGCATCCTATCCACCAGCATCTGCAGAAAGCTGGTTGATAGGGTGAGGGAATTAAAGGGTTAAGTTTTCGATTTGCTAGCATAGTTGACAATGCAGGATGCTGGTGAACAGGGTTCGGGAGTCAAAGGGTTAAAATAGCCACGACGTTAGTGTGATGCTCACATTTATAAAATCAAACGAACAAAAACACCTAAACGCACAAAAGCAGGACGATGGCAGGTGGTGCTATGGTGGTCCATAATGTTTTAAATTTATTTGAAAAGCGTGTGTCAAAACTTTATGATTTGTATATTGTTTGACCTAACTAAAACTCATAAGAATACAGATATGCAATGTTGAACACTTAACACAAGCACAATACTTATATCTGCACCATACGTGACCGGAAGATGGTATGGTGTCCTTGACTCACTACTGACCCCATAACAAGCATATCTCTCTCTCTCTCTCTCTCCTCTCTCTCTCTCTCTCTCTCTCTCTCTCTCTCTCTCTCTTCTGTCATTTTTTTTGGGGGTGGGTGAGGAATCACTGATTTTGTCTCCACCGTATAATCATCGCTGAACTGAAGTTTTGTTTTTGTTTAGGTTTATGAGCAATGCTTGGTTGGTTGGTTGATTTTTGTATGTTTGTTTTGTTTGTTTCCTTTGCTCGTTTTGTTTTTCTTTGTTGTTTTCGTTGTTGCTGCTCTTGCGTTGTTGACATTGTTGGAAAAGCTGAACACAACTGCAGTCATTTTCGGGCATCCTGTTTGAAAATCAATCTGTAAATCCCCTGGTTTCAGTACATGCAATATTAATGACTGTGCCAATGTGCTCAGTAGTTAATCGGCTATATCTTTGACAAAACGATTTCCTGTATTGTTATCCCTTTTGATAGGAAACGTGTTGATCAACTTAAAATGCATACTGTACATTATTCCACAGTGGAAACATTTTACAGTCCATCATTTCAGGTATGTGTGTGTGTGTGTGTGTGTTTATGTGTGTGTGTGTGTGTGTGTGTGTGTTTATGTGTGTGTGTGAGTGTGTGTGTGTGTGTGAGTGTGTGTGTACGTGTGTGTGTGTGTGTACACATGTGTGTGTGTGTACACGTGTGTGTGTGTGGTGTGCCTGTGTGTGTGTGAGTGTGTGTGCGTGTACACGTGTGTGTGTGTGTGTGTGTGTGTGTGTGTGTGTGTGTGTGTTCGTTGCTTGATTTAACGTCTTTTCACTATAAGTGATATTAGACGGTGTGTGTGTGTGTGTGTGTGTGTGTGTGTGTGTGTGTGTGTGTGTGTGTGTCTGTGTGTGTGTCTGTGTGTGTGTCTGTGTGTGTGTCTGTTTAAGTTTGTTTATGTGTGTGTGTGTGGTGCGTGCATGCGCACATGCTGTGTGTGTGTGTCTGTGACTATATGCATCAATGCATAAGACAGATGTGGTTTGCAGTTTGCTGACTGCTGACTTTTGACTGTTGTTTACATCTGTGACCTTAGCCAAGAACAGACTGATACTGGTGTGACTGTCTGTTGGTGTGTACTGTGTGTGTGTGTGTGTGTGTGTGTGTGTGTGTGTGTGTGTGTGTGTGTGTCTGTGTGTCTGTGTGTGTGTGTGTCTGTTTAAGTCTGTTTATGTGTGTGTGTGTGGTGCGTCCATGCGCACATGCTTTCTTCTTGTGTATGTGCCAGTGCAGATGGACACGTTTGTTTAACACAATGTCAGGAGAGTCTGATGACTATATGCATCAATGCATAAGACAGATATGGTTTCAGTTTGCTGACTGCGGACTGCTGACTGTTGTTTACATCTGTGACCTTAGCCAAGAACAGACTGATACTGGTGTGACTGTCTGTTGGTGTGTACTCTATACCCCTCATTGGATAACCAACATAGACGTTTGTCAGCTTTACTTTCTTTTTAATTTTTGTTTTAATTGTTTGGTTGGTTGTCTTTTTATAGTAGTTTTCGGTCGTTTTTTTTGTTTGTTTGTTTGTTTGTTTGTTTGGATGTCCTCGTGCGAACGTTCGACCAGTGTGCAGTCATCTGCCAAGAGAGAAATCCCCACAGAAGGGCTTTGAGCAGTCTTGTTCCAGCTTGGAATCCCCGCAGGCTACAATGTTTTCCTTCTGAGTGGAACTGTATGTACACACCCTATCCCCTCGTGAAAGGCTGTAAATGCATCAATCAGCATTCCTACAGGAGGGTGGAGACAATGTGTAGGTGCTATAACGCATCTCTGTTTTCTGCACTAAGACAGGTTCAGATGTCTCAATATTCTCTTGCATCCTTGCCAGCAAATTAATGTGAAAGGTAGCAATCTGCGAGAAAAGCTTTTGAAGATAACCAAACTGTCGTAATATCTCCCACAGGTCTATCTTGTTAGCGATGCTAAAGGCTTTGGTTAGATTAACGCATACCATGTGCTGTTCCTGGATCTGCTCACTACACCGAGACTCAGGAATAATGGCCTCTACTACATGCGTGATGGCTCTGTTAAGGATGAATCCAGCAAAGACCATTACCCATAACGCAGAGAGGGGTATCTCGCGATGATCATCGTATAAAGTCTTACCGCCCTTTCTCTTGTAAATGCGAGGTTCATACCGACTTTTCTCTTATAAATGTGAATGATCATAGCATCTTTACAGTCTTGAGACACTTCTTCTTGCTGCCCTATGGATTAGTACAGAGCTGTCAGCCTCTTCAGGAGCACCTCGCCTCTATCCCTGTGGATATCTACAGGAATACCATTACATACTGGTGCCTTCCCAAGTGTGATTTGCTTCAGAACTTTGGTAATTTCGGCACTGGAGGGTGGGTATGCTAAAGATTTCTTTGCTGGTGGATGAGTTAGAGCTGCTACAGAGTCCTCAGATACTGGCGACACCTTATTCCATGATATGAAAATGCTCACAGCATGCATGCATGCATGCAAGTAATCTTAAACTGGTTCTCTGATAGAAGCGAGTGTTGGTAACTGTGCACTCATACTGAGTACACATTGATAGCAAAATCAGTGATCTGGAGTTGCATCCGCTAATGCTGAGGCGTCTAAAGACGTTTAGCCAACTAAAGTAGTCCACTCTCACAAAAACCCTCCATAAATGATGACCTTGTCCTTGTAGCTGACTGCGGCAATAAGGCGGTAGAGCTCTTTATAGAGGATTTTTGACTTTATCTGGATTGCTAATTATTAGTGTGTAAGCTCTTTTGATTATTGCAAAGCGGTCTTTTGTAGCTGAAGACATACCAAGCAATCACTGATATCGAAAGGTAGGTTTTCCAGCATCCTTCCTGGCTTGGTGTATATGGCGGATCCAGCACAAGAGATTCTTGGAACATCTTCAGACTGCCCAGTGCAGTAGATGATGTAACCTCCTGCAGCATCCTCGAGCTGGGTTTCACCTGCATGTCTGGTGTCACTCAGGTCAACTATGGTGATCTTTTAGCGATCCCACATCATGGTGATCAAGGCAGTGCCCTACCCTGGTCTACGATCTCTGTCCAATCTAGTAGGGCTTGGGCATTCCACACACCAAAAATGAAACATCTTTCCTAGTTATCTTATTTCTGGTTTTCTGGTTTTCGACCGTTCTGCTGGGTGGCCAAGTTACAGGCGATTATCTGCCAGTCATGTATTCGTATGATATATATAGATAACTTTTCTAGTTTTAATCATACATGACACAAAGCAGCCACCATAGCCTCTTTTTTATATTCTTTTCTTCCCATTGTTTAAAAGTTTAATATCTATACCTTTGAAGAGGTTACACAAGATTCCTCCCAGCAAACGAAATTTCATGAGGCATATCATAATGATAGGTTTCCTCTATCTAAACATTTGTATTGATATTTTCTTCGACACTTGATCAAACTGTAACTGTGTCTTTTTCTAAGAGAAAAAAAGTCGAGATAATCAGTTTTATCGATGCAATATGTGCATTTTAAACTTGTGTTGTGTGTAGTTTTTTTGCAAAATGTCAGTTGGTTAAGGATTATGAATGATTTTTCGTTGTCATTCTAGCAGTCCTGACTTTTTCTTTTTCGTTTATAACCTAATGCCACTTCAGAACAGATTCGTCTCATTTTTTCCTCTAAAACACTTCAGCGCAAGGACCATTGTAAGCTTTTTCTGTTAGTAGTAACCTAATAACCTTGGGTCTCGAAACATGTGACATTTTCTATTGTCATTTAGTTATAAACGGTCTTCAGTGCAGTTCCGAAAACATTTGTCAATTGGAGTTTTGTTTAAAAACGCGGAGCAGAGATTTCTGAAGACCAACCTGTACAATCTAAAAACAAAGTTGAGGAATTGCCAGTTCATCTTTGATCTGGGTGTAATTTAAGATTGAGTGTCCCTGTAATATGTCGCGTACATTAAGAAAAAAACCCCAAACAATTGTACCAAGTAAAGGATATTATATTTTTAAGAACAAGACTTCATTTGAAACATGCACAATCCCTTCCTAGCTGGATGAAACAGTCTGTAGGGACCATGCCCATCTGCAGTTAGGGGATGCATTAGACAATTTACTTCTCCATTTAACGTTGCTTATGTTTTCCCCTTCCCCTCCTCCCCATCTGCAAAGACTAGTGCTGTCCCTGGAGAGGACTGTCCTGTCGCTGTGGGAGGAAATAAAACTCTGCATCTGCTTTATGTTGGATGGTCATCACCCCACAACACCTTCTTGCAGAATCATAACTACAGACTTCCGGCAACATCCTCTGTCTGTCCCCGATACCACTTCTCCATCACTGCATGGCTTTGTCGTTGGTGCTGACTGACTGCCTCCTTGTTCCTGTTGCATGCCTGATTAGAACAGGGAATTTGTTTGGGCAGTGTGGAAGGGACGTGCAATCCGCTCCCCATTTTCTCGTCTACTGATGCTTGTAGTTCCACAGATGCAGTAATTGCCACGTGTTCAATAGCCTCAGAAGATTTGTTGTTCACAGTATTTGTCTTCTAGGATCTGGCTCAAAAACATTTCTTTGAGGCACGTTGAGGCACGAGGGAAATCTGTACAAAAAGGAAGGTAAGAAAAAGATTGTCACATAATTCCAGGGTCATAGAGGAGTGAAGTAGGACAAGTATTAATGTTCCTTGCTGCCAACATTCCGAAGGAATTACCTATATCCTTTCTGCTCCGCTGCTTTACCTTCTTCCACCCTGAAAAAGGCTGATTGCCCATTCAAAATGTGTTGTCTGGAGGCCACATGTTCAAAAGTTTTTCTTACACCTAACTTGAACGAACGCAACAAGATTGGAACATGCAAGCACTATCTCCACACACCAGTTTTAAATCATAGCCAGTAGTAAGAAACTCTGGGGAGGATTGGACAACAGAAGGTCCTCAGAAGAGAAACCCCCGTCAAGCAAGTGTTTCGGCCCTTAACTCCTGACATTCTATGGGGGCCGGGCCGCATCCAGGTCATGACTCTGGATGCCCCTTTGCTGTTGCTTTAATTTCTTTTTATTTTTAAGTTTGTCCACGACATGGAATCGAACCCGCGCATCCTATATCATCAGATTTTTAAAAGCAAAGGGTCCCTTGTGACGAGTGTCTGAACCACTTGGCTATCAGTCACCAGCAACATGCAGGGGAATTGTAGGCCTTATGAAGTTCATTTTTCGTTCCTCCTGGTCCAAATCTAGCTGGAGCTGTTTTCTACTGCTTCTCCATTGCCTTTAGTGCTTTGGTACTCTCTCTCTCTGCGAATTATTTCATGAGGTCATAGATTGATGTGCCTATCAACCCCTTTGATCCAATCTCCATGGCGAGGACTTTGGCTTGAAAGCCGGATATCCTCAAGTTCCTGGCTAGACTGGCGTACTTCTCAGTCTTGTGGATATGGGCTTCATCCATTCTACTTTCGTAAGGTGCAATGAGCTCGATCAGGATCACGTGTTTGGCTGAATGGGAACGAAGAACTATGTCTGGTCTCATGCCTCTCTTGCTGATGATTTCTGGGTGTTTTTCCCCACTGTGAGAAATCTGCTGTGCACTCCCAGTCGTCCGCTTCATCCACAGACCCAGCTTCAATGCTCTGGGTGTCACGTCTTTTTCAGGTCACACTTTCCAGCCTCCTGCCGTGTAGAAGGTTATTGGAGATTTTGGTGGCAAGTTTGCTTCCTCTGGTAATCCTGATCGTAGTGCTGGTCGTTTGTACGATCTCTTGAAGTGCTTCATTGTGCCTCCGTGTGTACCTTCCTTGGGTTAGCGCTACTTTGCATGAGCTCAGGATATGTTCCACTGTCTTTTTGCCCTGACAGAACGGGCAAGCAGGGTTTTCTGATTTCCCCCATTTTACCAGATTAGTATTCGAGGGAAGGAGGTCATACACAGGTCTGAGGATGAAACTGATTTTGAGAGGGACCATATGTCACAAGTCATTCCAGCTTGGATTTATATGAAGTGCATTTTCCCAAGTCGTCCACTGCCCCTGTTGGTCTTGCTGAACTGCCTTCTGAATTCTTGTGGCATCATCTTCTTTGTTCCTATCTTGTAATACCATATCTCTTTTTGCCCTCCCGTTGGCCTTTGATCACCATTCCATTTTTGTTGATCCTAATCCCTGCCTGTTGGTCTGCGTGTGCCGTATTATTTCTCTGAGTTTTCTTTCGCTGTGACCAGTGCCTCCTGGACTTTCCATTTTCTACTAGTCCTCAGCTTGGGCTAGATTGATCTCACAACCTTATCTCCTGGGTCTTCAAGCTACGAAGCCTATGCTTAATCTTTCCTGTCTTGTGCAAACCCTAGACTAAACGTTATAGTTGATCAAGCCAGATGGTGATCAAGAGAAAAATCATGCATTGCCGGTCTCTCTATTTTTGTCTCTGGAAGCACTAAGCCAGGCAATAATCAAAGCCAGTCGTTAAATTTATTTCAGGAAAATTGAAGGCGATCTTAAAATTGTCATTCTGTTGATCCCCGTTCTTAAGGTGGATGTTCACATCCCACTGAGTATGGGACTATTCCTTTGTTTTGTCCTTTTTCTGGGCTGATTTATTTCCGCTCTGGACGCCATTCATTCCCTAGATAAAAGCCCAGATTTGCTGTCTTGTCTCTGTGCTCTGGTTTGACTCTGTAAGAATCAAGTCAGATGTTTGAAACGACTTGTTTGGGGTAGAAAGTGTCTTATAAGGCCCTTGGAAAACTCAGACGGAGCATTTTGATTCACTGAATCGTGAAGAAAATGAAGTTCACTGTCTTACTATAAGTGAGGGTTGTTTTTTTTCAGTTGGAGGTTCTCTTTTTGCTTCTCCCTTGATTTGACGAACGACAGAACCCAGGCCAATCTTCCTCATTGTGAAAGTTGATGTCGACAAAGAAAATAATGAAATCTTCTTCTGTGATGATACACTGTGGATCAAAATTATCCACCAGTCCCAAATTCCCAGCCAAAGGAACTGACGGAATTCAGATAAATCAGACATTAGAACACATTACACAACACTATTTTCTAAAATATGACAAACAACACTGGTGCATGTTGTTTGAGCAGCCCCTGTTAAGAGTTCACACACACACACACACGTACACATACACACACACATACACACACACGCGCGCGCGCGTGCGCCTATGCATGTACGTACACACACATACGCACGCACGCACATTCAAAACATGTATTAATCACCAACAACAAACAATAATATTTCTCTGTTGTTCTTAGGCTTGAACACTTCCTTTCAAAAGCATGCAGCAGATTCTCTCAACATGTCTATGTGTTTGTGTGTGCCTGCATGCGTGCGTGAATATGTGCTCCAACAAATACAGGCACGCACACAAGCAAGCCATTGAATGGCCTAATTACTCTGACACAAACAAACGGCAGGGAAGACTGTTTGACGATTACATCATGACAGCACATCGTCCACAGCGCCACTGCTGAGATCCATGTAACACGCTGTGTGCCCATGCCGACACCAAGAATTGGGCAGGACAGCTAGCAACAACACATGACATCACCACTGGCAGGATGGGGTAGTTCAACACAGGAGGTAAGAGGGAATAAAGGGAAGAACAGAGATATGGAGAAAGTGACAGGCAAATCGCTCTGTTATCTGCAATCTATATATATATCCATATATATCAAAAAGAATTTATTTATCAATGTCTCTGATAAGAGATATCAGCAATATAAATCAATGTCTCTGGTCACCTTCCAAAGACTCTGGCATCAGCGTGCAGAGAATTTGAGGCAGCATAAGCCTGTGTATAGCTCTGAGATGTATTGTGCATACACAGACTAACCTTTAGACATCAATCCTGCCAGTCCCACCATCACCAGCAAGATCTTTCAATTCAATTCAATTCATATTGCTTATAGCCCAGCCGACTACTATAGCCATATTAGGGCTAACACCACGTCAAAAAGAAAAGAACAACGCAAGATCTGTCAATTGCCAGTCTGTATCAATGTCTCTGAGCGAACTGAACATGTCAATAATTGATGTCGGTCGCTAAATTTATTTCAAGGCAATTAAAGGCGATCTTAATGTTGCCTTTATGTTGATCCTCAGTCTTAAATTGATTGTCCATATCCCACTGATTATGAGCCTTTCCTTTGTCCTCTGCTTTTTTCTAGGCTGGTTTATTTCTGCTGAAGATATTATTCATTCTCTTTGAGCCCAAGATAAAAGCTCAAATTTGCTTTTGTTTTTTTGCTCCAAGCTTGGCTTTGTTTTGTGAGAGCCATGTCTGTTGTCTAAAACAACATTATTTGCGTGTGTGTGTGTGTGTGTGTGTGTGTGTTCGTGCGTGCGTGTGTTCGTGGTGTGTGTGTGTGTGTGTGTGTGTGTGTGCGTGCGTGTGTGGTGTGTGTGTGTGTGTGTGTGTGTGTGTGTGTGTGTGTGTGTGTGTGTGTGCGCGCGCGCGCGTGGAATTGTCTTTTGGAAAATTCAGAAGGAACCATGAAAAGTATGAGGCCATGGCAACCTGAAGCATTCAACTTTCAAGGAATCAAGTTAACTGGATCCTCGTAAAGCCTGGAAAAGAGCTGTTTTCAATCCGCTTCCTGCTCCATGATCCGGATTTCTATCTTCCAGCAGTACTGATAGTGGGTTTGCTTTGTTTTGTTTTGTTTGTTGTTTGTTGGTTTTTTTGTTTGTTTTTGGTTGCTTGTTATTGTTGTTTTTTGGGTTTTTTTTTTCTCTCCCAGACCTGCCGCAATCGTCTGAATACACTGTATGCAAGTGAGTCGTTGGCGTGTGGCTCGTTATGCTACAAGTGTGCTATATGATTATGTTGACGTCCTCTCTGTCTGTCTGTCTGTCTGTCTTCTCTCTCTCTTCTCTCTCTCTCCCTCTCTCTCTCTCTCTCTCCTCCCTCTCTCTCTCTCCCACACACACACACACACCTTCTTTCATCTTTCTGAAAAGATAGGTGTGGTACAGTAAATGAGGCACCCGCCTGGGGATTGAGATAAAGGGAGAAGAGCAGGGGTCAAAGCCCTGGTTGGACAAAAATGTTTCTGTCTCCATAGCTCTTGACTGGCAGGCCTGAACACCCGTCCTTCAGATGACAGTCTTAAGTAAATTTCATGAGCATCATGTGTGTAACGCACGTAATCGAACACATGACAAATAAAGTAGTAAATCTGGCTAAAACAATCCACTAAATGAGGTAAACAAAAATTTAAACAGACGGAAAACTACGTAGCGCGACATTGTGACAATATTCTCTCTTTGGAGAGAGCATTAAGACGTATTAAGAGCTGGACATTTGAAAAAGTGGGGTCTTCTAGCATCCCACTCCCACACTATCTTTTGGTTTCAGGATAATACCTCCCTTTTTAACCATGTTACATGATGTAAAAATACAGTGTTAGTTATCATGTCTTGATTATACTGCTAATCAATATGTTCTGACATTATTCACCTTGTCATATCGATGACTTTGGAACGCTCAAAGAATTCTTAATATGTTCAAAAAAAGGAAAGAAAGAACACAAAATGAGGAAACTGATCCAGACGGACAACTCACATTTAAAGTTGAGGGCACGTTTCACGGATCCTCGTCAAGTTTGGAAAATGGCTATTTTCAATTTGCTTTCTGCTCAAAGACCCTTTCCCCGTCTTATACCAGTATTAATAGTTTTCTGCTCTTAGAGCCATTGCTATCGTTGGGATACACGCCAGTCGTTAACTGGTCTTTTCTCTTGCTACAATCGACCCAAGGGGGACGAATTCGGGAACCTGTCCCCGCCCCTCCTCCCCACCACCTACTCTCTCTCTCTCTCTCTCTCTCTCTCTCTCTCTCTCTCTCTCTCTCTCTCTCTCTTTCTCTGATGAAAAGTCAGGAATATACGCACGACATCGGTAAAGTATTGACAGAGAAGAGAACGGCACAGTCCTCAAAATTCTGGCCCTGATAAACGTTGAGATCTATGCCACGTCAATCCACAATGATTTTAAAAAGTATCTTTAACTTTTTATTCTGGTTTCATTTCAGTCTTAGTCTATTTGTCTATTTAAGCAATGACTGTAGTGTATGAAACTATTGAGAATTGGGGAACTTTTCCCTTGTGGTTGACTTATGGTGACTTCATCATACTGACAGGTCCAATTTACCATCTGACACTGAAGCTGTGACGGACAGGATCTGAATTCAGGCAGGATGGGAAGTTGACCTGAATGTAGATACACCTCGACTGAAGCAACTAAAGAAACAAACATATCTATAAACAAACAGACAATGATTTTAGAAAGAATCTTTAACTTTTTTTCTGGTTTCATTTCAGTCTTAGTGTATTTAAGCAATGATTGTAGTCTATGAAACTGCTGAGAGTTGGGGAACTTTTCCCTTGTGGTTGGCTTATGGTGACTTCATACTGACAGGTCCAATTTACTATCTGACGCTGAAGCTTTGACAGATAGAATCTGAATTCAGGGCAGGATGGGAAGCTGATATAAATGCAGACATACTGCGACTGAAGCGACTAAACAAGCAAACATATCGATGAACAAACCGTAGCAAATATGCAATTAAACAAACTGCAGATGACGTCAAAAGGCATCAACATTTTTAAGACCCACTGACGACAGTCAAAAGGTGTTTGCTGAGAGTGCCCACTGATAACAACCAAAAAGCACAACGAAGGAAAACCTATAAACAAAAGCGAAACAATCTGAACTGAAATAGACAGCAAATGGACCACTCAAAAAGGAAACGAAAAGACCCTCAAACGACGTTAAAAAGAGATTTCAAGCCGACAGTAAACAAGTTTTAACTTCCTGCTGTCTATTACAAGTCGTTGTGAAAATGGCAGGTTGAGTAGTTAGGAGCAAGGTTAAATCTTTTTGCTCTGGGTCTGTGTCATTTGCATCGTTTCTCACTCAATGCGTAGAGTGCTTAGAGAGTTCCTTTTTTTCACACCGCTAAGCGGATTGCTTAGGGTTTTTCATTTTGCTTGTTGCACGTTCGTTTGTTTGGTTCCTTTCTCCATGAATCGCAAAACAATTTCTCCATGAATCACCTGATAATTGTTTTTAGTAAAGAATTGAAAAAGAAAATAATTCCATTATAAATCTCCGTTTATGCACTGTTATAACAAAGTTCATACGATTTTTACCCTAAAAAGCAACTGATTACAATCATACAATACGTGTAAGCGTGTGTGTGTATGTGTGTTTGTGTGTGTGCATGTGTGTGTGCTTGTGTGTGTGTATGTGCGTGTGTGCGTGTGTGCGTTGCGTGTGTGTGTCTGTACGTGTGTGTGTGTGTGTGTATCTGTATGTGTGTGTGCGTGCATGCATGCACGCGCAAAGTCGTCATGTTCAAACCACTACAGAACGGAACAACAAAAATTGTCTCCATCGGATGAGAGATGATTATGAAAAGTTACAAACATGTGTAGCTGAAATCAAACACAGCTTGATGATGCTGAACAATGCTTGTACAGTCTAATGACATTAAACCAACAAATCATAGAAATGTCTGATCATGACAGCGATGTTGGCACCACTGTTTTTGGAATCAGACTGCACCAGCAGGAGGTCCTAGCCTAGCGATTTGAATTGGTTAGTAGTGTTCAGTTGTCTGTAACGAAAATAAGTCATCACGAATATACCGGTGTTGATATTAGATCTTTACTTTGAGTTCTGTCCGGTACAAATTTAGCCAAGAAGGAAAGGCAATGGTTCCTTTATTACCTTGAGGCGGTAGGCAAACAATATCTTCCACAACCCTGAACATTGTCAGACGCTCATTTACAGCTGGATGCATTGGAGGTTGTATGCGGAAAGCGGATGTTTCGTTTGATTGTTTGTTTTCTTGTCTTACTGATGTTCGCGAGCTGAAGTCAGACTCGTGAAGTCCGACTAGAAGAGAGGCCTCATGTTACAAATAGTTAAAGAAAAATTAATCGCTATCAATGCTACTTTAGTCACAAACAGGCCTCATGTCATAAACAGTTTAGAAAAAGGAATTGCTATCAATGCTATTTTCGTCACTAAGCGGCCTCATGTCATAAATAGTTTAGAAAAATTCATAGCTATCAATGCAATTTTAGTCACAAAGAAGTCTCATGCCATAAATGGTTTAGAAAAATGAATAGCTATCAGTGCTATTGTAGTCACAAAAAGGCCTCATGTCATAAAACGTTTAGAAAGATTAATCGCTATCAATGCTATTTAAGTGACAGAGAGGCCTCATGTCATAAAACGTTTAGAAAGATTAATCGCTATCAATGCTATTTAAGTGACAGAGAGGCCTCATGTCATAAAACGTTTAGAAAGATTAATCGCTATAAATGCTATTTAAGTGACAGAGAGGCCTCATGTCATAAATAGTTTAGAAAAATTAATCGCTATCAATGCTATTTTAGTCACAAAGAGACCTCACGTCATAAATGGTTTGAAAAATTAATATCTATCAATGCTGTTTTAGTCACACAGAGGCCTCATGTCATTTATGGTTTAGAGAAATTAATCGCTATCAATGCTATTTTAGTCACAAACAGGCCTCATGTCATTAATGGTTTAGAGAAATTAATCGCTATCAATGCTATTTTAGTCACAAACAGGCCTCATGTCATTAATGGTTTAGAGAAATTAATCGCGATCAATGCTATTTTAGTCACAAACAGGCCTCATGCAATTAATGGTTTAGAGAAATTAATCGCTATCAATGCTAATTTAGTCACAAAGAGGCCCCATGTCGTAAATGGTTTTGAAAAATTAATCGCTATCAGTGCTATTTTAGTCACAAACAGGCCTCATGTCATTAATGGTTTAGAGAAATTAATCGCTATCAATGCTATTTTAGTCACACAAAGGCTTCATGTCATAAACAGTTTAGAAAGATTAATTGCTATAAATGCTAGTTTAGTGACAAAGAGGCCTCATGTCATTAATGGTTTAGAGAAATTAATCGCTGTCAGTGCTATTTTAGTCACAAACAGGCCTCATGCAATTAATGGTTTAGAGAAATTAATCGCTATCAATGCTAATTTAGTCACAAAGAGGCCCATGTCGTAAATGGTTTTGAAAAATTAATCGCTATCAGTGCTATTTTAGTCACAAACAGGCCTCATGTCATTAATGGTTTAGAGAAATTAATCGCTATCAATGCTATTTTAGTCACACAAAGGCTTCATGTCATAAACAGTTTAGAAAGATTAATTGCTATAAATGCTAGTTTAGTGACAAAGAGGCCTCATGTCATAAATAGTTTAGAAAAAGTAATCACTATCAATGCTGTTTTAGTCACAGAGAGGCCTCATGTCATACATGGTTTACAAAAAATAATCGCTATAAATGCCATTTTAGTCAAGGGAATAATCAGAACGCCCGAAAACGTGCTCCATATGATACAGCCAGACCCAAGATAAACTTCAATCCTGATCAAGATTAGATACTTTCGCCATGATGTTTCGTTTATGTTTTATGTCATCACGTTTCATTTCAGACAGCATGTTATTGGAACTGGAAAAGGGTGGTGGCATTATTTTTTGTACATGCTCAACCTGTTTTCAATTAAATTAACTGTCCTTCCCTTGATCATTGTCTCACAGACTCCAGCAAGGAAATAGTGTCTATAAAGAGGGCCAGGGCCTGATTAGTATTCTCAGAACGGCAGCTTTTCTTGCCCTGTTCAAGCTGACTTGAAGGAAGAAAGGGAACGGAAAGACAACGAGACAGAAATGAGGAAAACACTCGTGTGCACGAGGTGGAATAATGTAGTGCCGGGTGCACACCTCGTCACAACTGGGGAAGTGGCACTGCTCTGACAAGTGCACACTGCTGAGATCTCATCCCACTTGGGGCAGACAATGAATCCCTCAGCGGAAAGAGAGAAAGAAAGAGAGAAGACAGAAAGACAGAAAGACAGACAGACAGACAGACAGACAGACAGACAGACAGACAGAGACAGAGAAGAGAAGAGACAGACAGTCAAACAGACAGACAAACAGAGACAGAGACAGAAAAGAGAAGAGAGAGAGACAGAAAGACAGAGACAGACAGACAGAAAGACAGATACAGACAGATTCAGAGAAGAGAAGAGAGAGACAGAGAGACATACAGACAACACAGACAGAGACAGACAGACAGAAGACAGACGACGACACACACACACACACACACACACACACACACACACACACACACAACACACACACACACACACACACACACACACACACCACACACACACACAGATGACAACACATAGACAGAAAATCTCTCTGACAACGGCGATGATAATGACGCGTTTTCTTTGATAAAAGGACTAGCTACAGACATTATAAAGCCAGCCATTTTTTTATCTACTGACGTACAAACAGACATACTGACTGACTGATAAATGAAGAAGCAGGAAAACAGAGCGATAGGGAATCAGAGAGACAATCCTCTCCATCTCCATGCCTGCAAGTGTGGGAGACAGAAGAGACAACGCACGTGTCCTGTACAGACTGTATGGTGCCATCACATACAGGCATCCACCCAGCATGCCCATGAAATGGATCCATTGTTTGCTGTACAAGGTACGGAAAGGGATATGAACGGCAAGTATTACAGCTGTGATATTCGGTTATATCTGATGAAAATTGAACACTGTCAGTTTCAGTTCCAGTTTTCCCTAAACAGGTTAACAGCGCTTGGAAGATTTCCACTAACATTACAAAATCCCCCGTGATGAAAGAAGACATGTTGCTTTATTATCTATAAAAAAAAAATCAAATTACAGTTACCATAAAATCTGTAAAATGTGTACACAGGAATGTACATGAACCTTCGCTGTTATCCTTCTTCTTCAAATTTTTACAAATCAACAAACACTAGATACAAAGATGAGGAGTAGAAGTCTGAAACTTCCCTGCTGCTCTGTCCAGTGTGAGAAAAAGCTTGGTAGGATATATAAACATTTTAGGTGAATCATTTTCTGGTACTTTACCACATAGTTCGAAGAGCTCGTTTGCATAAGTTGTTATTATTTCTTGGGTCCTTATTCTTTTCGGAAGGTAAATGTCATATCCGACTTTCCGTTCACTCTACAATTCCACATCTACAAATATGCTACGGCATCCACTATAGCGATGTATTTAGCCGCTGACAATTTTCTCCACTCTTCCAAAGGAGAGACCTGCTTGCTGTCTGACATACTTATGTTTTTGAATACATTTAAATAATTTAACAGCTATGGTCTCAGAACTTTGACTATTTCATATTTTGGAACTGAAAACATTGTGTTTCTCGGCAATAGGCCAAACTTTGATCCGACCAAAATATGTTGTAAGATGAAACAACGTTTTCGCGTCCTACCTCATGAACTTATGCTAATCAATTTGATTAAATTAAAGCTTTTAATACCTTTATCAGCAAAGCATCAATATTTCCCACGCATGAGCGCGCACTTGTTTTCTCTCTCTCTCTCTCTCTCTCTCTCTCCTCTGTCTCTTCTCCTCTCTTTTCTCTCCTGTTTGTGTGTGTGTGTGTGTGTGTGTGTGTGTGTGTGTGTGTGTGTGTGTGTGTGCGCGCGCGGTGTGTGTGCATGCGTAGCACGCATCCGCAGCATGCCAAAGTGTTCGCATGCGAATACGCCCATAGCAGAAAAGAAAAGATCACTGAAACACACAACCGCAGCCAATTCCTGGCAACCACATCGTCCTCTACCAAATACGTCAACAGCTAGGACGACAAAACCCAACACTTAGCATGGTGTCAACATGTCTGCGGACTGCTGGATAGCAAAGAGGAAAAAAAAACCCAGGAAGTATGTCTTTCTCAATAATAAGACAAATAGAAGAGAACATATCGCGGCATGAAATGGTGCCCTGTCAAAGACATTGATTCTACAAGTGGGAGACGTACTGCCTGTCTTTTTTTTTGCTTGTATTGTTTTTGCGGGTGGAGAAAAAACATGTTACACACAACCAGTTATCTGGAAATCAAAACTGCTCATTAAGATCACATATCACACAGCCTGCAAGATCACATATCACACAGACTGCAAGATCACACACACACAGCCTGTAAGATCACATATCACACAGCCTGTAAGATCACATATCACACAGCCTGTAACATCACATATCACACAGCCTGTAAGATCACATATCACACAGCCTGTAAGATCACATATCACACAGCCTTTTAGATCACATATCACACAGCCTGCAAGATCACATATCACACAGCCTGTAAGATCACATATCACACAGCCTTAAGATCACATATCACACAGCCTGTAAGATCACATATCACACAGCCTGTAAGATCACATATCACACAGCCTGTAAGATCACATATCACACAGCCTGTAAGATCACATATCACACAGCCTTAAGATCACATATCACACAGCCTGTAAGATCACATATCACACAGCCTGTAAGATCACATATCACACAGCCTGTAAGATCACATATCACACAGCCTGTAAGATCACATATCACACAGCCTGTAAATCACATATCACACAGCCTGTAACATCACATATCACACAGCCTGTAAATCACATGTCACACAGCCTGTAAGATCACATATCACACAGCCTGTAAGATCACATATCACACAGCCTGTAAGATCACATATCACACAGCCTGTAAGATCACATATCACACAGCCTGTAAGATCACATATCACACAGCCTGAAGATCACATATCACACAGCCTGCAAGATCACATATCACACAGCCTGTAAGATCACATATCACACAGCCTGTAAGATCACATATCACACGCCTTTTAGATCACATATCACACAGCCTGTAAGATCAACATATCACACAGCCTGTAAGATCACATATCACACAGCCTGTAACATCACATATCACACAGCCTGTAAGATCACATATCACACAGCCTGAAATCACATATCACACAGCCTGTAAGATCACATATCACACAGCCTGTAAGATCACATATCACACAGCCTGTAAGATCACATGTCACACAGCCTGTAAGATCACATATCACACAGTTGCAGTCAATTCAACAGATCATCATATCACACAGCCCTGTAAGATCACATGTCACACAGCCTGTAAGATCACATATCACACAGCCTGTAAGATCACATATACACACCAAGAATCCGTCTGGCTCTTAAACAATACAGTGACAATGTTCCAATATCACTCATTCAACACTTCAACATCTTCCGCACCTCCCCCCCCCCCCCCCCCCACACACACAAATCCAAGTCCGTTCAGAGTGGCGGGAAGTTGATTGTTACCAGTAATGTCAAACCAGCATGATGCCATGCACCAGAGAAGACAATGAACTGCTATTTCAGTTGTGTTCATTAAATGCCTGCTCCAAGCAACAAACGTTAGACGTCATCATCTCCTAGGTCACCTGACGCCGAATAAAGAAAAAATATAATCACCCAGCCTACCCCTCATTTTAAGAGCCCGTCAAAATTTGATGAGTTTGTTGTTGTTGTTTGTTGTTGTTGTTGTCGTCGTCGTTGTTGTTGTTATTGACAAATAAAACATCAGAATTTAGCACAAACCCTTAAATATTCTCGGATCACAACTGGTTCTTATGAAATATAAAACACATTGGTTTGAACGCACAATAGGTGCGGCAGGAGAAACTAGCAGAAAGCAGGCACTAGATTAAAAAAAAAACTCGAAAAAATACCGCCGTAGGCTCATTTGAAACAGTGGGAAACATAGTAAAGAAACATGAAGCAATTGTCATGAAAAAAAGCATCATAACACACTTCAAGAAGAAACATAAGAGAGGCACTGGAAACCATGGAGAACCAACCAACAACAGAGACACTGATTCCATGTCCTGCTAATCTGCAGCCAATTTGTGGTTCACGTAACCTCAGTCAAGTGTGGTCATTAGAATCGGAACTTGATATGCAGTGGGTCTGAAGGTCCCAAGACGAGATTGCAAATGTACTGAAAAGGACGTTAATTTAATGTTGATACCGCTGAGTGCTATCCGCTCAACAAATAGAATTAGGTTTCAATCTGCATTCACACACGCGGCACAAACTAGCAGCATTCCAAAGCATACACAAAACACATGTTACGGAACGATATTGGCCACACACCCCACACACACACACACGCACGCACGCACGCACGCACGCACGCGCGCGCGCGCACACACACACACACAT
>CM060306.1:91032116-91072116 GCA_030674185.1 Monoplex corrugatus
GGCACTGGAGTTGTTGCTCAATGTGAGGTAACAGCAGCGTCATCGACAAAGAGCAGGTCTCTGATAATGGCCTCACGCACCGTTTGTCTTTGCTTTCAGTCTTGCAAGGCTGAAGAGTCGCCCGTCGGATCTGGTGCTTCAGGAGCATGGAGAAGAAAATGCCAAACAGGGTGGGAGCAAAGATGCAGCCCTGCTTGAGGCCGCTTTTGATGTCAAAGGGTTTGGACATGCTGCCCTCGTACTGGTTGGTTGTCTACATATCGTCGTGGAATGATCTGATCAGGCTATGCAACACTGGGAGGTCCTATTTTCAGGAGATTGTTAAACAGTCCATCTCTGCTGACCAGGTCAAAGGCCTTGGTGAGGTCGATGTTGGCGATACAGAGGGGCTTTTGCTGTTCCCTGCATTTCTCCTGAGTTGACAAAGGGAAAGTATCATGTCCACTGTAAGCCGCACCGAGACTCGGGACAGATGCACTCAGCTAGCTTTTGGAGACGTTCCAACACGACTTGGGCGTACAGGTTGCCTACGATGTTCAGTAGGTAAACGCCTCTATAGTTGTTGTAGTCACTTCTGTCTCCCTTGCTCTTATAGAGGGTGACGATCTTGGCATCTCTCATGTTTTGTAGCGCTGCTCTTTCTCTCTTTACACTGACAGAGGACATCATGTAGGTGCTGCAGGAGGCAGGAGGGTGTTCTTGCAGTGTTTGATGAGATCTGGTTGGATGCCATCATCACCATATGCTTTCTTACAGGACAAGCTGCCAATTGCCTTGCAGAATTCTTCTAGTGTCGGTTTAGCATCTCGCTCCTCCATGATGGGCAGAGGTTCGATGGCATCGAGTGCTGAAGTGGTACGAAGTTGTCCCTGGAGTATAGTTCTGAGTAGTGTTCCATCCATCTCTCCGTCTGCTTGCCTCTGTCGTTGATTACTTCCTCACTGGTGGATCTGAGGAGGCTGTTCTGCTCTGTGTTGGACCAAGAGCTTTCTTGATGCCCTCGTACATACCTCTTATGTTGCCTGTAGCTGCTGCAGTCTGTATGTTGTCACTGGGCTGTTGCCAGTATTCGCTGGCACATCTTCTTGCTGTCTGCTGCACTTTGCTCCTGGCAGCTCTGAGTGCTTGCAGGAATTTCTCTCTTGGTGAGCGCTTGTATTCAGCAAGGGCAGCATGCTATGCTTCAATAACGGGGATCATCTCACTGGACTTGGCTTCAAACCAGACGTTGTTTCTTGAAGATCTTCATCTCAAAGGCAGCCAGGGCTGTTTCTGCATGGCTCCTGGAGGTGGTCCCATCTTTCAGAGGCAGAGTTGTACGTTTGGACTGTGGACAGAGCATCTCTGAGAGACTTCGCAAATTCTTCAACTTTCTCTAGGTATCGCAACTTGGAGGTGTCAGTGAGAGGCTTCCCCTTGTGTTTGGTACGGTGGAACTTCTTAGGTTGTATCCTGATCTTGCAATACACTGGTGAGTGGTCTGTGTCACGGCCTGCACTATAGTATGCACGAACTTGAGACTTGTTCGTCTGACAATGACCATGTCCACTTGGTGCCAATGTTTTGATCGAAGATGTCTCCATGACACTTCGTGTTAGGCTTCGTCTGGAAGTAAGAGTTAGTCACGCAGAGGCCACGATAGGAACAAAGCTCCAGGAGTCGCTGTCCATTTGCATTGATTTTGCCAACTCCGAAACGTCCAAGGCAGGAAGGCCAAGAGTTGTGATCGGCACCCACTCTGGCGTTGAAGTCGCCAAAGAGGACAAGGGGTTCTTTGCTATGTATAGTCTTGGTATTATCACTAAAGTTAGCATAGAACTCGTTCTTTGCCTGTGGTGTAGAGGCTAGGGTGGGAGCATAGGCGCTAATAAAAGTGACTGGGCCGTCAGACGTATGGAGATGGAGAGCCAGCAGGTGTTCAGATCCCTTGTCACCTCGATCAACTATTTTTAGCACGGAGTTCCTGACTGCAAATCTAACTCTCATGTTGTCTGTGCTCCTCAGCACTCTTTCTTTGCCAGAAGAAGGTGTAGTCTTTCTCTTTGAGCGTGCCTCAGTGAGCTAGGTGCGTTTCTTGCAAGACGGTTATGTCTACCTGTACTCTCAGGAACTCGTCGTTGATGACAGTTGTCTTTCTTGCATGGTTGATGTCTTGGAGGTTCTCTGATAGCCCTATTGTCATTGTACGGACGTTCCAACATCCCAGTTTGAGAACTGGCCTCTTTTGTTTTATGTTTGGTTTTCTTTATTTTTGCCTGGTGCAGGTCTTGCAGTCTACTTGTCGGTGTTTTCCAAATCTCCAAGCACCTAGTAGAGAAGGCAGACAGTGGCGGGACAGCATCTATTTGGCTGAGTGATTTCCAGCTTAGCCGGGCGGTAGCTGTCCAGTGAGCTCTGAGAATCTCTCCCACCATCAGAAGCAGCCTCTGGCGCTACAGTCTACACCACCTGAGCTGTAGCTTATAGCCGGTAGACTGCTGCTTCCCGAGTTGTTTTGACACCATGAGGCCAGGGCGCAAGCCAGGGCATACATGCAGAACAAGCTGTTGCCTATGCAGCATGTGCCATCTCTCCACACTGTTGATAGGACTAAACGAATGGCGGAGGCCGACACAGTTTGGCGCAGGGACTCAAGCTTCATATCTTTCCTCCGGGTTTACTCCCAAAGCCTTTGCCATGATTATATATGCCACAAGGCAGCAGAGATTTGAGGTCGGAGTGTTCCTTCTCCTAGATGAGCTGCCATCGAAGGCTACGAGCCCCATCTATCTAACGCGGCAGGTTGTACTGGGTTACATTTAACCAGTAGCAGAGAAAACCAGACCTGATTGAAATATCGAATCTATATGTTATGACCGTCATTTTCCGATAAACACATTATTGTTTTCTTTACTTTTCAGAACTGATTATCTCGTTGTCTAGAGTTTTAGTGCCTGTTTATGTTTTAATCATCTGTTATGATTTAGCCAGTTTCTTTCCACATTGCTCCACACTCTAAGCACCAAGTGCGCGCGCGCGCGCGTGCGTGTGGTGTGTGTTGTGTGTGTGTGTGTGTGTGTGTGTGTGTGTGTGTGTGTGTTTAGCTGTGTGTGTGTTTAGCTGAATAAACGACAAACAGCTATGCACTTGCCTTTGTGCTCTAGGTGAGAATGTGTACTTGAGAACGGAGGCAGCGTTAGCAAACGTCTGTGTTCCTGTGTTTACGTGTGTGTGTGTGTGTGTGTGTGTGTGTGTGTGTGTGTGTGTGTGTGTGTGTGTGTGTGTGTGTGTGTGTGTGTGTGTGTGTGTGTGTGTGTGTGTGTGTGTGTGTTTAGCTGAATAAACGACAGACAGCTATGCACTTGCCTTTGTGCTCTAGGTGAGAATGTGTACTTGACGACGGAGGCAGCGTTAGCAAACGTCTGTGTTCCTGTGTTTACGTGGGGGGTGGGATAGTGGGGCTGGGGGTGAGTTATGTGGGGATGTAGTGTGAAGGAGTATGATGTTATGATTGTGTTTCATGATGTAAGCTGTACTGCTAGTTGCATGTTTCATGCCAAGTGTTAAATTAAGGGCAGACTCATAACGTACTTTAAAGGACTAATAAAATACTATTGCTTTGTAGTGAATGAGTGTGTGTTTGTTTGTGTGTGTGTGTGTGTTTGTGTGTGTGGTGTGTGTGTGTGTGTGTGTGTGTGTGTGTGTGTGAGAGAGAGAGAGAGAGAGAGAGAGAGAGACAGAGACAGAGACAGACAGACAGACAAACAGACAGACAGACAGACAGTCAGGCAAAGAACGTGCACATGTTCACTTTCCAGCGCTCGCACACCTGCGATGTTTATGTGGCAGAAAAAGGCATTCCAGGAAGTGTATGAGCAATTTCATAGGTGCACGTCCTCTAGTACGAAGACATGAACGAATTCGCGTTTACAGAAGAGTTTGTTGTGCTGGAATTGTATTCCCCAAAAAAGACACTAGCATCCCCGATGTGTTTTCCGTTTGATGAATAAAGTCAGTATCCCTGACAAATGTGCATTCCAGACTGATGCCATCCGTCTCCAATGATCCAAGACATCATCAGCATTCTGCTTTTTCCTGTAAATGCTTCATACAATCCCGTGAGATGTGTGTGTATGTCTGTCTATGAATACGTGACAAGTATATTCGCAAGATTTTTTTCAGCAGTCTGTTGGTAGATCTTTAACCAGTTTGGGTCAAAGGTGTTGATTGTTGAGGAGTCGCGAATGCATCCAGGCTGTCGAGAAAAGCAAGCATCGCTCGCAGAGATTTGCCGTCAGTTCGAAATTCCACAGGATAATTGATCAGTCCTTATTTCCCTTGATATCTGATATAACAGGGATCTGATAAACTTGTGCCTACAATCAGCACTCTTCCAAGAAGGTGTGTGAATAGCACTTTCCCACAAAAGAGCTGACAATATTTATATTCTGTTATCCTTGTAGTGACATGTTTATCACTGCCAAGACTTCACATCAAGTTCAATTTCATCTGATGCTTCTTCGAAGTCTCAGTGATTTTCAAAAGTACAAAATCTTGATTTTGTTTGTAATAAGTTTAATACAAAAAGGACGATAATTAGAATGGCTTGAATATTTTGATTATAGTATATCTTGTCACTGCCTTAAAGGCAAATTTGCCGTTTTCACCAATCATTGCAGTAAACACATGGAAGCCAGACATATTCAAGCTGTTATGGGGTCAGCCACCGGAGAAGACACAGTTCTGATGCTGTGTCACTTCATGGAGTTCAGCAATGCCTGTTCTGATCCAAAGTTTTAA
This sequence comes from Monoplex corrugatus, assembly GCA_030674185.1. Taxonomy (NCBI): domain Eukaryota; kingdom Metazoa; phylum Mollusca; class Gastropoda; order Littorinimorpha; family Ranellidae; genus Monoplex; species Monoplex corrugatus. Next base: position 91,036,896 of record CM060306.1, read on the forward strand.
GGACACTACCTACTGTAACCCTACTAAGACAGTAATCGCTCAGTCGCAATCCAGAGCGAGCGATCGTTTAGGTAAACCATCCCCAAAGCTCTCTTACGACAGCCCCCATGAACCACTGACAGCAAAGACACCAACATCAATTCATCTCAGACATGGAAGCCAGAGAGGCAGCCGACTCTGAGGTCATCACGAGATGAGGGAATGAAAGACCACAGCGTCTTGCACAATTTTCACGATGCTAAAATAACTGATAATTACGTGATAATATGGATGGTGACCATGGTGCTGTGGTGTTCCATCTAGGATTGAGACTGTGTGACAAGGCTGAAGTCTACACTACACACACCTATAGTGTTGGTCAAGTAAGTTAATCCACGCTCTCACTGACGCATCCGTTTAAGTGGATGAGACTGGAATGTGTGGTCCCAGTCTTTCCAAAAAACCCACAACATGTTCAAAGCTGAGGAGAAGCCGGCTAGGTAGGAAAGTCCCACAACGAACCCCACAATGAACCCCAAAACGGAGGTTCGCACCCACGGCCTCCTTGTCAGCAGTCCGTTCAATAACCATGTGGCCACGTTGACTGTTCGTACTGTCAGTATGTCACGGAAACCTTGTCAGCTTAAATATCCCCAGAACTCTGAACGTTTTTGTGTATTCGTATGACAAAAAGGCGATATCGTCTGCTAGGAAAAAAAAGCAAAAGTCTGATGGATCCTGTAGACAACGAAAGCTGATGCATTTTATACACTAATCTCTGTAAATGAATTGCTGCATTTATGGACACACTTTCTGACTTATAAACGTTATCGACCATTGGATCTTTGTTTTGTTGCTGGTTTTGGTCGCGTATTTAATGCTATTACTAATGCATCAGATTCATAGTAATTGTGAGCATTCTTCCCGTACTTTTTTGGAATACTAACGTCCTCATCTTAAATGGTTTCCTTTACTTACTTACCTTTATGGTTCAATGTTCGTCCACAATGCTTGTCAAAACGAAAGATGTGTTATACTTGTTAAATATTTCAGTGTTTGTGCAGTGCCTGTATTAACTCATGAGTTGGTGGGGTTAAGCAAATCGTCCTAAGCAAACGTAACAATACGGTTTTATACAGCATCTTTTGATATATATATTACAAAATACACAAACATGGTCAGACTGAATAACAAGGCGGACGTCAAACCGCACTGTATGCACATTATAAGGTTGTATGTGTCATCCCGGCCATTGTTATTAAAAGCAGTGACTTCTGAGAGACGTCGTTTTGAATTTCATAGGAGAGCCATCCCAAGGGAGTGTCGCGTCCATAGTGAGGATAATGTCACAAGGCAGGGTGTTGTCATCGTCAGACTGTAGAAACAGGTCAGTGACATGTCACTGAACACTGACGAGCACCCTCTCTAGGTCTGTCTATGACAGAAGACAACCGAGACAATCCCCTGACGATGCGTTCATGCTAAGCTGGGCCACATGCCACCAGCTTGATGCCAGCAACTGGCTGGAAATCCTGAACACCTCGAAATATTTTCTACCATAATAAGAGTCAAACGAGAGCCCTACTAGCCGCACCCCCCCCCCCCCCAACCCCAACCCCCTCCAGCTTAAAGAAATGTAAAATAGCAAATTCAACTTCTGGTAAAGTAGCAAGGTGAAATTTCACTTCACTTTGAAATGTTTTCTGTTGTTCCAATGACACTTTTCATGCCTAAAAGCCACAGGTGTTTTATTGATGTCTGTGTGCTAAATTAGCGGTGCTTTTCACGCAAAAAGTCTACATTCCAAGTTCTGGTGGTAAAACAGTTCAGTTCGTAAAGTGAATGTTCAATTTGAAAGTTGTTTTTAGAGCAAGAATATGGTAGCTTTTCGTGCATAAAAACAAACAACTCAGAATTGTGTCAGATTTCACCCGAGTCCGGACTCTCACAAACATTATATTACTTCCCTCCCCTAAAATCTAACTGATTCTGTCTTAATTATGTGAGCGGATGGGAACTGACAGGAAAAGAAAAAATTGTATTTCTGCTTCTCTTTTCTGAGTATGTGCCAACTATATGTAGTATAGGAAGACTGAAGTCATGGTGATCAGAAAAAAACATGAAATCCCCTCATGCAAAATAACAGCAAATGGCACAACCTTGACACAGGTTAATAAGTTCAAATACCTGGGAACGGTCATTTCATCAGACGGCAGATGCACATCGGAAATAGCTGGCAGAATCGGCCAAGCCAAAACAGCATTCATGAAGATGACAAGCATTCTTACCAACAAATACCTATCAATTAACATCAGAAAGAGAGTCCTTGAATGTTATATAGAACCAATACTGTTGCGCGGATGCGAGGCGTGGACAGTCAGCAAGCAAAGCCAGAGCAAGACTGAGGCAGCCGAGATGTGGCTTCTAAAAAGAATGTTGAGAGTTCCATGGACAGCAAAGAAAACAAACGAGACAGTCTTGATGGAGGCAGACACAAGTAGATCACTCATAAGGAAGATTAGGAAAAGGCAACATTTATAGGCCATTTTATGAGGAAGGGGGATTTGGAGCACCTGGTCACAACGGGAAAGCTGGAGGGAAAGAGAGCACCAGGTAGACCCAGGGAGAGAATACTGGACGGACTTGCAGAGTGGCTGGGGATGAGGAGGGTGGGGGAGATGCTAGGTGCAACGAGAGATAGAGATGGATGAAAGTCCATGGTCGCCAACGCCATGCGGCATGGCACCTGATGATGATGATGATGATGATATATGTAGTATAATATGTATATACAATATACAAATATATATAATATGTAATATATATTATATATTATATGTATATATACATATATATATAATATATATATATATACACACACATATATATATATATACACACACACACACACACACACACATATATATATATATATATATATATATATATATATATATATATATATATATAATATATATATATATATCTTGCAGGCATATCGGAACAATAATCTGTCATCCCCGACCACAGGCAGAAGACTGGTGCTGCAGTGGATTACGGCCCACTGTGGGATCCCTGGGAACGAACAGGCTAATCATGTGATAAAGGGGGCGTTGCGGGAGAACAACCCATCAACAACATCAGCTACAGCGAAATGTCATCAGGGCACTCACAACGCCAGTAATGTCCAGAAACGACTACCACCTGTTGTCCAGACAGCAGCTAAGTGTTCTGGTGAGGCTCCGCACCGGACAGAACAGACTGCAGAATCACATGTACCGGACACTGCAAATGGTGTCCCCATAATCACATGTACTGGACACTGAAATTGGTGTCCTCATAATCACATGTACCGGACACTGAAATTGGTGTCCTCATAATCACATGTACCGACATTGAACTGGTGTCCCATAATCACATGACCGATACTGAAATTGTGTCCCATATCACATGTACCGATACTGAAATTGGTGTCCCCATAATCACATGTACTGGACACTGAAATTGGTGTTCCTCATAATCACATGTACCGACATTGAAACTGGTGTCCCCATATCACATGTACCGGATACTGAATTGGTGTCCCATAATCACATGTACGATACTGAAATGGTGTCCCCATAATCACATGTACTGGACACTGAAATTGGTGTCCTCATAATCACATGTACCGGACATTGAAACTGGTGTCCCCATAATCACATGTACCGGATACTGAAATTGGTGTCCCCATAATCACATGTACCGGATACTGAAATTGGTGTCCCCATAATCACATGTACTGGACACTGAAATTGGTGTTCTCATAATCACATGTACCGGACACTGAAATTGGTGTCCTCATAAACCTGGACCTGTGGACAGGAAGATGAGACTATGAAGCATGTGGTCTAGAGATGCTCTTTTTATGAATCAGGTAGACGAGATGTGTGTCCACTGACAGTCCAATGACAACCAAGCTCCATGGAGGCTACCACGAACTGTGGAAAATAGTCCTATTTATCACTCGAACAAAACTGATCGTCTGACCTGCAAATGACAACAAGGGAAGATTTTGTCTTTTTGTCTAGTTGTCACTAGCATATCTTTTGTTTTGTTCTCTGGAGTTTATGAAGGCATCAATAGTATCTTGCACTGTTTGGTTAATTGATTTATGTGTTGCTTGTTTGTACTGTTGCGTCGTCAGCAAATAGTTCAGTTTGCGTTTTATTTAATATATACTGTAAATAATAACAGACCTAGGAATGGACCTTAGAGAACACCTTGTTTCAGTGTTTGTTATGTTGAGACTGATGAGTTCATATTTACATATTGTTGTCCGTTGTTGATATGTTCCTTTGGAAGGTAGAGATTATTCATGGACTCGCAATATAACAATAGTCTTCTGAATAAAATTTAGTGATTAATTATATCAAATATTCTTTTTTAACTTACAAAGATACTGCCACAAATAACTATTGTTTGTCTATCTAACCATTGGTCGACGAAATTAATCATTACTCTCTGGTAACATTATTTCATTATGTCTGACTGGTTGAAATAGATGAGAGTATTGTCATTTAAATGTTTTTAGTACATGTACATACTTATTATTGTTTTTCTATCCGTTTGTATATGACAGGTAAACAGAACTGCGTTCGCAATTTGAGGGTACTGTACTATTTTAAGATTTATAAATCGAAATAACTTTAACCATTTTCAGTGTATTAGAAGCAGTTTTCGTCTAGTAAATGATCACAAATATACGTGTAATTACTGGGGCAGCTCGTTTGAGTAATTTGCCATTGACACAATCTGCTCCATGAATTATCACATTGTGTGAGATGTATAGAGATGGACTTCCAACACTGTCATTACTGGGATACGAGTTTAATTTGGATTTTTGTGTTGTTTTTTTTCATGACAACACTTTTTCAGTGATCCGAGATCGTTGAATTCTGAATAGCATGTGGACATGATTTCGTCAGCTATGATTGAAAAAATGGCAGCTAAGTTCTTCAGTGGATATGCCTTTGAAAGTCTGTGTATTTGTTAAAGAATGTCTATTCGCTATTTCAGTGACTGCTTGCCATACTGAGTTAAGTTATTTTTTGTTGTTGTGAACAAATTTTAAAGAAACAAACTTTACGTTTTTGAGAGTTAATTTCGTTTCTAAGTTTGCTTGATTCCTTATAATGTGAGAGAGGAGGAGGGAGGCAGACTAGATACAAACGAGATAGAGTCTGTGTTGATCTGTATTTACACATAAGCGCATCGCCTGGGTCGACACATGTACCGTACAGCAACCATCAATCAAGATGAAGCGTAGTTGAACAAACAACTATCAATCAAGATGAAGCGTAGTTGAACAAACAACTATCAATCAAGATGAAGCGTAGCTGAACAAACAACTATCAATCAAGATGAAGCGTAGCTGAACAAACAACTATCAATCAAGATGAAGCGTAGTTGAACAAACAACTATCAATCAAGATGAAGCGTAGTTGAACAAACAACTATCAATCAAGATGAAGCGAAGTTGAACAAACAACTATCAATCAAGATGAAGCGAAGTTGAACAAACAACTATCAATCAAGATGAAGCGAAGTTGAACAAACAACTATCAATCAAGATGAAGCGTAGCTGAACAAACAACTATCAATCAAGATGAAGCGTAGCTGAACAAACAACAAGGAAAGCAAAAGTGAAGAACAGAGAGCTACAAAATATTCGGGACAAGAGCAATAACGAGGGAAATGTACTCCCGTGTGAATTGGAAACTGTCCTTTGCTAGAAAGATCCTGTCCTTCAGACTCTTCCAGAAGAGATTTAAATTCCCTGTACAGATTAGGAGAACACCACACCATAGCGTGTCCATTGGGACTGTAAAAGGTCAGTCTCTCTCTTTCGTGTTGGCTTCCTGTCCTGTAACGTGTGAAATGCTTTCTTCTGATCGATTTTAGTTTCTTACCGAAATGAAATGCTACGTAGTGATTTTACAAGCGTTCCGATTTTTCTCGATGTATGTATGCAAGTTGTTTTGTCCCACACTGTGCAGGTGGCATGTTGCTGCACAGTCTGTATACTCGACTCCGTCTTCAATAAACGTGTATGCTGGGTATTTTTATAGTTCATTAAACCAGCCATTGAGAAGATCTTTAACGTGCATGTTTGATATTTTGCATGCTTATACACGTGAAGGCGGTCTAGGCACTGGCAGGTCTGCACATACGCTATCCGGAAGATCTGAAAAAAATATTTACCCACCAGACGAAGGTGTCCAGGAGGATCAGATCCAGAACCTTCTAAGTCTGATGTGTACCCACTTGGCTACCATGCTGGTGGGAAATGATGGAACCTAACAATAATGCTTCGTGGTCATCAGACACTTCCGCCTGGTATTGATAAAGGGTGGAGATTTTTCCCGTCTGTCGGCCCAACATGTGTGCAAACCTGCCATGCCTTAACCCCTGTCTTGTGTATACGTGTGCAGAATAACAAATATGCGCATTACAATTCTGTAAGTCATGTCAATGGTTGGCGTATAGAAACATGAAAACACTCTGCAAGAACAGAGTGGAATGAGGTCAGCTCGCCTTACAGCTCGAGTTCTCCATGATCCATTCAAATCTGATTATGTGTAAGGCGGTTCTACTTTTTCGTGTATGATCTAGCAATGTCTATGTGATGATGATGATGATGAGGAGGAGGAGGAGGAGGAGGAAGAGAAGGAGAAATGTGGACACCCAATATGGACATGACCGACCAGAAGAGACCTTCAGTGTCATGCCAATATTGTTTCACAGCTTGATTCAGACACTGGTCTAATTTCACCAGATATTTTCGTTACGGCTAATGTCGATTGCGTTCATGAAGAACACCATCTTAACGTATATTTGCACTGAACATTTTCACTCATTTTGACTTGAATTGTGTAAGGGTGGACAGATCCCTCAAACCAGCCGTCAGTGACTCCCAAAGAGATGGTGCCATGAAACTGAAAGCACACGATCCGGCTGATTTAAGCACGTGTTTTGGCACCATCGGAAGTTTCTGTATGGGGGATCGCAGACCGTGTGTTATTTGATACGTTCAGAGAAATGTGAAAGGTACGGTGGTATCGGTCCATCAAAATGGCGATAGGCAAAGCTTGCACTTTTATACTGGTGACGGGAGTTGATTAGTAACCTGTGAAATTCTTTGAGTACAGGTGGTATGTGATCATGCCTTTTCTTCACGTCAAGAAGTGTTGCATTATTCTGAATCCTCTGCAGTCGAGAAATTTGCTTTGCTGGTAAGCCAGTTAGCACAGAATTGCACCAGTCCCTCCAGAGACTTATTGTAGAAAAGAAAAATCCTTTATATGCCTTCTTCAAGAGACAGGTCTATGGAAGCAATCTGCCAAGGCGTGTAAATTTGCCGTCAGTTAGACACTGGCATACGCTGATCCAAATGATAAGGTATTAACGGTGCTTGGCATGGTTTTTTTTGTTGTTTTTTTATTTGTTTTTGTGTTTTTTGTTTGTTTGTTTGGTAGGTTGGGTTTTTTTTTTGTTTTTTGCTTTGTTTTGTTTTGTTTTTTGTTGTTGTTGTTTTTTTGTCATCTGCGGAAATGACTGTGCATCGAAGTCTGGGTACATATGGAACACTGCTGGTCTGTTTCAAGGTAAATTCAATGCTCTTTGATGAATCCAAATATTCCTAAGCTGTTGCACCAAATATGTAGGTGTGAGTCATATGCAAAGCTGGCATAAAGACGTGTCGCGTACTCACCGATTTCATTCAGTGATTGTACGTAGTTAACAATGTGTGCAATGCCAACATACAGAGAGAGAGAGAGAGAGAGAGAGAGAGAGAGAGAGAGAGAGAGAGAGAGAGAGAGAGAGAGAGAGCTTTGTATTGCTATGCTAACCTAACAGGTTGCAAGTCAAGGAGCCATGCTGGTTATTATTACTGTTATTATTATAAAAAAGCATATGGACTCGCTGCACATTACACATAATCACACGTTTTAGAATAGCACGAAGAATTTCTGCGAGCTGACCACAGTACTCTGTACAACTGCATACTATGCATCTTTGGTGGGCGTATATGCTGGGTGATTTATTTTTTTCACAATCCACCCACAGATATGACTTACAAGATTTTCAACGTGCACATTTGATATTCTGCATGCATTGACAAACAAAGACGGTTTAGGCATTGGCAGATCTTCACACATGTCGACCTGGGAGATCGGGGAAAAAACTCCTCCTTTTGCCCACCAGGCGGAATTGTCTACACAGATCGAACCCAGGACCATCCGACTAGCAGTCCGACATTGACCAATCTGACCACCGCAACCTCTGGTTAGTTTCCAGATATATCAGGTCGAGAACGAGAGACAGGCGGACCGAACGGAAGAATGATAATAAAATAAAGGGAAAGAAAAGATGAAAACATAATAACAAAGAGAAACAGAAAGAGATATATGAGTTGCTGAAACGCTCAGGACTACTGACATCACTGTGAAAACTTTTTTTCACAGGAGTAGACTCCCTTGAGCTCCTGCAGACACATTTGTCGTGGACAAAATTGCATGTCTTCAACGCCCAAGAGAAAGAAAGATAACTCTTTACAAAGTTCACTTCAACGCCCAGAAGAAAGGATAACTCTTTACAGAGTTCACTCTATTTTTATAACATTATCTGAGGTTCACTGTCATGAATGATGATGTTGATTCAGTTAGCATGCAACCAGGGGTCTGCTTAATGTTGAGGCAGAGCTATCGCCTTCCGATTTCATTGCACGGATATGAGTCTGAATGGAGAAGTAAGTAGGCAATGAAATGAAGTGAACAGATGCTAGCATCAGATTACATGTACACCCGTACATCAGAAACAAGTCACGGAAAAGGGATCAGTAGAAACAAGCATAACAATGTGTATGTTGGTTGATAACAATGGTTTTGAAGGTGAGCTTTATCCGCTACTGTTGAGACTCTTATTTTTCAAAACAAAAACTTACAGTGCTGGGACTGGCCCTCAAGCTTCAGTAGTGTACAGGTACACTATTCCAGTGAGCTGTCCAAAGTGAAAAGGTAGCCATTGTAGAACTTTTCATGGGGGCAGCTGGAGACTTGAACATGAAGAACTACTTATGGAAAATGTATTTCAATATAACATAGGTTGTTTCAGTGATAAGCAGATGTACAATAGATACGAATAATTAAACAGACAAGTAAATTATGGAACCCACCTGAAAGCCTTAAGGCTCCGCCAGCATATGGCGTTCATGCGCGGGCTATGGCATTTTCTATCATGTCTTGGATACGTTTTCCACCACAAGATAAGTGTGTGGTTGGCGTGTATGGATTCCAGCCAAGCGCTGTAAGGCTGCTTGAAGAAACTAAACACTGGAGAAAGATGGTAGTAACAGGTACGTTTACGTTAAATATATATGTTTGGTTGTCCTTAACAGGAAAGAAGAAAGGACTACGACATGAAGGAAAGCAAAAGCAATGTGTTAACACAAAGTTAGCAACAACAAAAAACTGCTGGAAATCAGAAGGAAGAACACTCAAGTGTGTTAAAGTTCTGTAATTCAACAAAGAGATTCAATCATAAAAGATGTTCCTTGATGTCGAAGACAAACACCCCATTAACTGTTTTATCGCAAAAAACGTAAAACAAATACTGACATTGATAGAAGACAGTTGCAGTCACTTTCTTTGGCTATCAAGTAATATATTGAGCTTTATTTGATTTTAAAGTAGGTCATTTTCGCTTTCATTTTAACATCTGCAATGGAGTCATATAGAGTGAACTGATGGCAACAGGCTGCTAAACACTGGTCTAATAAACAAGCTAACAGCTATCAGAGAATGCGAGAAGATACTGAACGACTGGAGGTTGGCAATGTGAAAAGGGCCAGAGGTTAATAGTTTGTTCGACCCGCAATATGTATTTACTTTGGGAGCCAAAACATGTAGGATCTGAGGTAACATGATACGAGCCTCACTGGTCACATCAAAAATTTTTTGTAATTGTTTGATTTTACTTTGTGTTGTAAGAAACACAATAGAAGAATCAACAGAAAGTTGGAACTCAAATACTGACGGTCATCAGGGTAGCTAGAAAATTTCAGAAGGCTGGGAGTAAAGAGAACAGATAGAATTAGTGTTTTAATTCCGACAGATTATAGCTTAGAACTGGACAAATATGAAACCGTGTGCAGAATAAATGAAGATGACTGGGAGGTTTCATTAGCACTGTGTAGAGAACTAGAAGAAGGATTGCCACTTGTTCAATTATCTATATTGTTTCAAGCTGATAGTTGTGATGCTTTCGTTTAAGGGTTACTGATAGGCGTCCTTAATATCGACTGTTAAACTTGAGTTCCAAGATGTCGTGAATGAACAGGCACACTGTGCAGATGCACACAATATATTCAGCATTTACACAACACAACACAACCAGGGAAGTAGGAGTTGCAGCACCACAATCAACACGAACGCGTCATCATCATCATCATCATCAACAACAACACAAACAACAACAACCCTGCAGCAACAGCTATACGCAGTTGTGTATATTTTAAGCCTCTTTCATTTGGTACAATCACTGCTACTTAAAATTCATGTTAAAGTTCAAATGAAAAAAGCCTTAGAGAAGTTCACCTTCCCTTGTGAGCATACCACACTGACGGGGAAACAAGGCGTTTACTGACTTGTTCCTGCTGGAAGTGAAAAGTATTAAAGATGTTAAAAGAGCTTTGCGCTGACATAAACAGTGCAGTTATCACGGGTACCAGACCCACTGCATCAGTTGGTGCAGTGACTGTTCTCCCCAAACCAGTTGTCTCCGAGCTGACGACTGTTGTCATTGATCTGTACACATTGTCCCCACAGACCGTCCCTGGCTGCTTTACTGGTGGAGCATCTCTCTGCTTGGCGTGCACAGCAAGCAAACATTTCCTTCTTCCTGTACCGTAGAGCAGAAAGAATTGCTCATTCTTATACGCCTTTTCGTGTAGTGCTGCTAAAATCACCATACAATCGCTCAGTCTGTGATGCCCATTTTGTGCGATGCTAGACCGGAAACCATGATACAATCGTTCATTGTGCGTTGCCTTTTTGGTAAACATTGGGGGACTGTGTTCCAGTGAAGAGTTAGGGCGTTCACAATGCAAACTTGTCTTTGCCTTACCCAATGCCGTTCATTGTGTGATGCCCTTTGTTTATATAACCAGAACAGCATAGTTCCACTGAATCCACCACTCACTGAGTGATACCTGTTTTGTCTTCCGTCGTTGACGAATTTTGGCACTAAATGTCTCTCTCTCATTGTTGAAGACTTTTCAATGTGTGTGTGTGTGTGTGTGTGGTGTGTGTGTGTGTGTGTGTGTGGTGTGTGTGTGTGTGTGCTGTGGTTTCTTGTGTGTGTGTGTGTGTGTTGTGTGTGTGTATGTGTGTGTGGTGTGTGTGTGTGTGTGTGTGTGTGTGTGTGTGTGTGTGTGTGTGTGTGTGTGTGCGCTTTCGTGCTGCGTATTTCTTCAATTAATGTCAACATGTGTTTCGTTCATGCTGAAAAATGTTAATTTACTGCAAGCCAGTTTTTTAGTGTTTATTGTGGTTGTCCTTCCTTTGTATTTCCCAAGTTTCATTTGTTATTGTATTGCTTTTTCTTGTAATATGTTATGCTCTGTGCTCTTTTAATTGGCTTTGTTCCTGAACAACATCTGGAATCTTCCTTGTTAACTGCAAAGCAAAAATAACACGTGACGTAGTAATGTGTGAGTATCGTGTGCAAACATATAACGTGCTGATTTGACCTAATCGGCGAAAGCTGAAGTGTTAATGTGAGCATGGTAGGGAAATGGGCGATGGTGTGATAAAGAGAAAATTGTAGATTTGCGATGGGTTGATGAGTGAGATGATGGTATTGACTTATGTGCTGAAAGAAGAGACCTCCCAATGGAGAAGCACGATATAACTCCACATAGTCCTTCCTCGGTTCTGGCACACAACACGACACCATTGTGACTGTATTATCGTGTCGTGGAGCCTGTCTGCCACTTGTTATTCGGTTAGTATTCATGCTGTCACGATGCCATAGCCCATATTACAATAATCTTGTGTGCAAGTGAAGTAATGGCCCATAGTCACTCTCCCTCCCATGGAAAGTGAAAGTTAGAGCATAAGTTCAAGTCCTGATAGACAGGAAATTTCTTTCCTTTCCACCAAACCCGGATTTGCGATGTGGGCGCTAACCTTTCAAATGGGAAAGAAAGCAAGACAACAAATATAACAAAAAACCTTCTAAGACAGATAAACAAATATATCAGCATCAGAAAAACAAATCCATGACATGGTAGTGTAGTAATGCGCTGTCCTTGAAAACAGCAGCCAAAATGTTATAAAAAAAATTGAGATAAAAGCAAGCACATACTTAAAAAGAAAAGTCATGAGATATGGGTGCCTGTCTACACAACATTCACGGGGTACAGATTTGGTGCCCTGATATCTGAGTAGATAGCAGGTAACATGGAGAAACGTGTCCCATAATCTTCAAGCGGTAAGAAATCAGGTGGTAGATATCTAATTGTTCTTGAGGCCAGCAGTATGAGGGTGGTGCCCATCTCCTGTCCGTCGTTACTTTTACCTCCCGAAGCCTGAAAAGGGCAAGGTTTCCATTTACTACTGGACGAACTGATCAACGTATATAAACAATTTTCCCGAGCCACACTCAAACCCGTGCAATGAGACTGAAAGCTGGGAACTCTACTCAGTGCCAGCCAGGTCTCCTGTGTAACATATTGCTTGTCATAGTGACATAAACCACATTCGTTTTGTCATTGTTGTTGTTTTATGATTTATTGCTTCTTGTGGTCAGTGCGGCGCGATACTTTGGACTGATGACTGATTTTGCTGGTGCCGTCGTTTTAGCTGGAAGGATCGTTAGTTCAAAACTGTGACCGCGTATAAATTGTTTCCGTTTTTTTTTTAATTTATTCATTTTTGTTGTTGTTATTGTTGTTTTTCCCCCGCTGACGGTCCCTCAGCTCGCGTGCTCGTGTTTGTCGTTCAAATCACGTGTTTTGTGTGAATCAAGGCTGGCTGCACACAGGGTTCAAGGACAGATGAGGAGTCTGCTTTACTCAGCTATAGCGCTCTTATTTTTAATCCCATAAGGCTAGGACATGCAGGCAGCCATTTCCGGGAAATGGCCGGTTGTTGTTGTTGTTGTTACGTAATGCTGTTGTTGTTGTTGTTGTTATTGTTGTTTTTGTTTGTTTCTTCCATTGTTTTTCCGGCCTGGATTTGCCATAAAAACAAAGAGAGTCCTTAATTGACTTCATGGATCGGAAGGGCTGGAACTGTTGATCTACATTTTTTTTTACCCTACCACGTGCAGCCCTCGTCATGTGGGCAGATAACTTCTCGTTCCTGGATATGTCTCCATGTTTATGTGTCCTCATGACACTTTCAAGAGCTTAGCTTGACCTCAAGAATATCCTCCCCGCTCCCCACCCCCCTCCCCTTAGTGACAGTACATCACATTTGGGGCCTAGCGTTTCGACCCCCAGTGTTCGGCCTTCTTTGGAACGGGATTTCGGAAATTGCTGATACGGTGTGGTGTTTGCTGGTGTCGGTTGGCGTATCGTGTATTATTTTATGTTCTGTGCAAGTTTGTGGGTTGAATGATTGTTGTATGATTATGTATTGTGTGTCGCTTAAGTTTCATTTCTCCGTGTGTAGGCCTACATATTCATGTAAATAAATCTACTCTAAGCTTAACTATCAACATCCATGAAGTCTCTAGAACGGTCTTGAAGAATGAGTAATGATTTTTTTTTTAATGTTTTTCAGTGTTTCCATCTTTATACGGATTGAACGACACTTGTGTAAGAATGGAACACACACACGCTGATTGTGGGAAAAAGGGATATATACACGTGCAGAGACTGCAGGTTCAGCCCTACTATGTTATGAAATAGTCCCTTGAGGTATCGACAAACGATGCAGCATCCGCCGTGTGAGTTGTGTTTCCCTGCGTACTTAACTGTTTCCATTTGGCGTAGCTGGGTATGGATGTAGCTATGCATTATTCAGGTTAGGTTACTGTTGTGTCCTTACCATTTGTGTCCCATGGTACGCTTTTGGAGATAGTGGTAGATGATAATCACTGCCATTGTGATAATAGCAGACGACGAGTTCTCACTTATCTGACCCACTCAACCATGACATTCTCTGATCAATGGATTTTTTCTGTTCTGGCATGTGGCACTTTGCTGATGAAATAACAACGATGGGCCGTGCTACTTATGAATAACTATAAACTGTCTGATCATCGCAGATAAACATAGACATAAGACAGTGACAGACACAGGATGGGTTTGTTCAGATGTCAAGCATCGTGAGAGGGACATCATTTGACAACGGAACGTTAACAGCCCCTTATGACTTTCTCACCCTGGGGAACGCCTGCATTAATGTTTTGTACACAGATACCAGACATCCTGGCCTTAACTTGTGAATATTACATACATGCCACTATTCATTGTATTACAGTTGTTGCTCCTACAACTTCTACTAATTTCACTTATACAGCGCCACAGTCCATGTCAAAAACATGCTTGTTGGACTTTACAGGATTTGAACTTATGGATCTTTCAGCCAAGTTAACAAAAACTGGCGGCAAAATATGAAATGAAAATAAATATTAGGAATCACAGTAGAACAACTGAATACAAGTATTAGCGGACAAACATGCAGTGCGCGTGCATTTCCACCCTCTCTCTGTCTTACGCACAAACAAATAAACAAATAGACGGGGGCTGCCCAGTTTGTCACAGGCCCAGTTTGTCACAGGCCCAGTTTGTCACAGGCCCAGTTTGTCACAGTGGGTAGACTACTTGCTACCTCCATGCTACCCTACCCTATCTTCGGCCTGCACCAAGTGTAGGCTTGGGCGGGTTCGAAACCGGGGTTCGATACTTCGAACCTTTCCAGTTCTCATAAGGAATCGAAACCTCCGCAAGGGTTCGACAGTGGAAACTGGAATGAGAACTTGAGAACTATGATAACCGCAGATAATTGAGGCTGTTGGCTAGGTTACAGTCCGCTATTCCGAAAGACCAATGGTCCGAAGGTTCGATAGTCCGAAAATTCACGGGTCCGAAGAGGCGACAGTCCGAAAAAGAATTCGGACCAACGCTCTTCGGACTATCGCCACAAATTTGAGTTCAATGATGTTGCAAAGGTCCGAAGGAGCGTTAGTCCGAATTATTCTAAAATCCATTTGTCCGAAGAGTCGTTAGTCCGAAAAATTGTACCCCACAGCTCCGCCACTTTTAATCACTCCTCTCTCTCTCTCTCTCTCTCTGTGTGTGTGTCTCTCTCTCTCTGTCTCTCTCTCTCTCTCTCTCTGTCTTTCTCTCTCTCACTCTCTCTCTCTCTCTCTCTGTCTCTCTCTCTCTCTCTCTCTCTCTCTCTCTCTATGATGCTTGAAAGTGCTGTTTGTCGGTCGCTTACGATTCCCAGAAACTGTATTTTCAGTTTACGTGATCGCTGCACACAAACTAAAGAGAAACTGAAAGTCTGTTTCTGTAATCAGAAATGGCGGCACACCTCTTTCACAGTGGAAAAGGCAAAGTGCTTGAGAAAGATGGCTATACCTACACATTCCACAGGACAACAAATGATGTTATGCAGTGGAGGTGCACACGAAGAAGTACCTGTTCAGCCATCCTGAGGACTTTTTTATTCAATAGAGAGGAAGAGAATCCACGGATTCGAGTGGTTAACGAGCAGGGTCACAATCACCCGTGCGAACAGGAACGCGTTACCAAACTGCGCTTCATGGAAAACCTACGTGCTGAAACCAGAGAAGATTGCACAAGGATAGTGAAGCGACTCTATGATGCTTGGATTGCACGGGAACATCGCCTTGCAGCTCAGGAAGGTGGTGCCAGACCAGATCTACCAACTTTTCCATCAGTGAGGTCAATGCTGTCGAGAGCTAGAGCAAAGGACATTCCCCCTACTCCGGAAAGTGTGGAAGATGTGGAGATCGAGGGCATGTGGGCTGAAATTTGGAATGGAGAAAACTTCCTTGCGCATCTTGACAGGGACTGGGGATATGCAATCTTCTGCACTGAGGAAAACTTCTCGACCCTGAGACGATGTGAGACGGTCTACATGGATGGGACATTCCGTGCTTGTCCTCAGCCCTACCGCCAAGTATTCACGATACTAGGTGATGTGAGAGGCTTCGTGATTCCTTTGGTCAATGTGCTCATGGCAAACAGGACCACAGGCAGCTATCGTCAGGTCCTAGCCAGAGTGAGAAGAATCACGCGGCAAATAACTCACCACAACTGGCGTCCACAGGTCATCATTGCGGACTTTGAAATGGGTCTGTGGAATGCAGTGGAGACAGAATTGCCAACTGCAACGCTTTGGGGATGCTACTTCCATCTGACCCAAAACTTCTGGAGAAAAATCCAAGAACTCGGACTTGCGCGACCCTACCGAATGAACCAGCGCCTCCAGGACACAGTGAGAAAGGTCATGGCCATCGGGTACTTGCCCATTCCACTGCTGAGAAACAACTTCCGTGCACTTGAACAGAGTAGGAGAACGCGCCGACTTGTGAACCACTTCCCTGCTTTGCAGAATTTTTTCAACTACGTTGGCAATACATACATCCAGCCCAATGCTGCCTTTCCTCCAGCTGCGTGGAATGTTCACAACAGGAACATGGCACAGAGAACCAACAACCATGCTGAAAGTGAGTGGAACTTTTTTTTGGTAATGTTTTTATGAAAAAGACAGCCACGATTTAGTGGTTTATAATCAATAAATAATGGAAATAGAAAAAAGTTTATTGATAGATAACGGATAGATTGATAAAGAGTAAATACACTATAATGCATCTTCCTACTTTCACTACTACATGTACTACTAACTACAACTACTACTATTACTTCTACTACAATTACTACTACTACTACCACTAGGCTACTGGTGCTGCTGCTATTACTGCTAGTCCTCCTTTGCTGAAAGTTTTATCTATATATAGTAGGCCTCCTTCGGTCAGCATTTACAATGGATGACGTATCTTGGGTTCCTAGTTGTCTGTCTGTCTGACTGAAGCAGTGTTATTTGTGGCTAAAGAGACCAATCCGTGAGAGACACTCAACTGAGCAACTTCAATCATAAAACACACTGAGTTGCCGATAAAGGCTCTGAACATTGATTTCCATTTCAGACTATCACCGTGCACTCAACGAAGCTGTAGGAGTCCGCCACCCATCTCTCTGGGTCTTCATCCGAGTCCTCAAAGACAAGCAGGCTGAAGCTGAGAACTCCATGACAGCGGCAGAGATGGGAGATGATCCACCACGACGACGAAGAAAGTGGCGCAATGTGGAAAGGCGTGTGCAACGTCTCAAAGCGCAGTACAATGCAGGCGAAAGAGATCTGGACTCTTTCTGGAGGGCAATTGGTCGCTCAGTTTGGGTTTAGTCGACTTGTCCGCAATGCATTGTGTGTCTGTGCATTTTTTCTGTTCTATCTGACTGCTCAGTTTTGTTTTAAAGTGAACTATTGACACATCATTTTTATATGGTCGCTTATGAATGTTTTTGTTTTCCAGTGTTGCCCGAGTGTGCCTTATTTGTTTTCTTTTCTGACTACTGTGACTTAGAATCCTTTCCCCTCAAAAAGGCTTAAAAAGGTGCTTTGTGAACTATGGGGAACTATGGACATAATTTATGTTTCTGTTATTAAGTGGTTGACTAAGTGTGTTCCCCCTCCAGATTAGCCCAAGTAGGCCTCAGATGATTTCTTTGCCTTCCTTTGTTAGATTGTAAATCTGATGTACAAAATGATGTACAATTAATTTAGTTTTATGTTGTCCTGCATATAAGAAATTAAGATACCAGTTTATTTGTTTTAGTCTAGAATAATTTTGTATGCCTACATTACTTTGGGAC
Organism: Monoplex corrugatus; assembly: GCA_030674185.1. Taxonomy (NCBI): domain Eukaryota; kingdom Metazoa; phylum Mollusca; class Gastropoda; order Littorinimorpha; family Ranellidae; genus Monoplex; species Monoplex corrugatus. The sequence goes on from CM060306.1 coordinate 91,054,834, forward strand.
CTTCAATTTACTCTTCTCATTACTTCCAGTTGCAATGAACATGTTTTTCACACAAACTGTGTTGATCTGTATACAAACTTTTAAAAGAAGCATAATTATGTCTTGAAAGAAGACTCATGAAGAAGATCGCTTTATTATTTCATTTAAGTATTTGAGTATTGATAACAGTCATAATTACAGCATTTTAACACTGTAGTTGTAACTTAAGTTTTTTATTCTCCACCTTCAAATTGGTGGTGTACAGATAGTCCCTCTAAAATGTCAGTTCAGCTTGTGTTGTTCAAAATTTCTTCCTTTTTGTATGCAAATCAAAGCAAATTACTCTGTAAAAATTTCAACAATGAATGTTCTTTGGTTAAAAACAATTGAAAAATAAAATTCTATTCATACAATCAATCAATCATTCATTTACTGTTTTTGAGAGTGTCAGTGATAACTTCCATCATGCAGGGCACAGTCGAGGGTGGGCGCAAGCGAGGACGACAAAGAAAGAGCTGGTTCGACAACATCAAAGAGTGGACGGACATGACCCAGACCCTGCCAGACCTCTTGGTGCAGGCCGAAGATAGAGTGACAAACTGGGCCTGTGACAAACTGGCATGCTTCCCAAATAGACACGCACACGCAACACTTGCGTGCGCGCGCGAAACACACACACACACACACACACACACACACACACACACACACACACACACACACACACACACACACATACCGGATGCTGGGCTAGAGGACATTTAATTCAGCTTGTTACGAGAATGACACGACCAAAACTGTCGTCCTCTCTCTGTCCTACCTACGTACACACACACACACACACACACACACACACACACACACACACACACACATACACACACACACACACACACACACACACACACAGAGGACGCTGAGCTGAGTACACTCAGCCTGTTAGGCGTATGATTTTTTACCCAAATTGTGAACTTCTCTCCATCTAGCTCGTCCAGGTCACGAACACGAGATCGTTGAACATTTGGTACTCACTCTGCCCAGACTGTTGAATTCTTCAAGGAAGTTTGTCCACCAAGTGATGTCATATTATCTTGACACTCTCACTTTTGGCCAGCCAGCTGGGACAGTGTACTGGCTTGTGTTATTTGGAGCCAGCCGTGAGAGATACAAGACAAGGATGTGAGAGATATAAAACACACACACACACACACACACACACACACACACACACACACACACACAAACACACACACACTCTCTCTCTGTCCTTCCTATATCCTATTAAATAGGATACAGCCGCCAGAGAACAAAGGCACTACCCCTATCCCGAACCCCGGTCCCCACGTGGCTTTCACGTGTGAATATTATCCACCTAGATATCACAGCTTTCACATGTGAATATTATGCACACAGGCATCATGGCTTTAACATGTGACTATTATGTACTTTGACATCATGGCTTTAACGTCTGAATATCATGTACATTGACATCACGGCTTGAACATGTGAGTATTGTGCACATCAACATCATGGCTTTAACATGTGAATATCATGTACATTGACATCACGGCTTGAACATGTGAATATTATGCACATCAACATCATGGCTTTAACATGTGAATATCATGTACATTGACATCACGGCTTGAACATGTGAGTATTGTGCACATCAACATCATGGCTTTAACATGTGAATATCATGTACATTGACATCACGGCTTGAACATGTGAATATTATGCACATCAACATCATGGCTTTAACATGTGAATATTATGTACATTGACATCACGGCTTGAACATGTGAATATTATGCACATCAACATCATGGCTTTAACATGTGAATATCATGTACATTGACATCACGGCTTGAACATGTGAATATTATGCACATCAACACCATGGCTTTAACATGTGAATATTATGTACATTGACATCACGGCTTGAACATGTGAATATTATGCACATCAACATCATGGCTTTAACATGTGAATATCATGTACATTGACATCACGGCTTGAACATGTGAATATTATGCACATCAACACCATGGCTGTAACATGTGAATATTATGCACATCAACACCATGGCTGTAACATGTGAATATTATGCACATCAACATCATGGCTGTAACATGTGAATATTATGTACACAACACCATGGCTGTAAAATGTGAAAGTTATGTACACAAGACAAAGGAATCATGTATCGCAGCAGCAGCAGCAGCTAGTAACAGTGCCAAACAGGCTACACAACTGAAAGCACAGACATAATGACATAATACAGAGCACACTATGTGGAGTCAGATCGTCTATCTCCACAGGGAAGTCTCCTGTTTCATCACACACGCCAACACATCACCATACTGACAAGCCTAACACCAATCTGCAATTTTCTACTCTCATTATCACCCCTCTTTGCTACTATGTCCACATCACATCTAGGAGGCACACACTTTCAGCATCTATTCACATCATGTCAATTTTGCAGATATTAGCTGTACGGCATGTCGCAGGTTTGCACACGATACAAATGATCACCCTACACTATCTGTGACTGCTGCTTCATTTTTAATAAACGAGATCCTGATACTCCCATGATTACTGGATGATAGCAACTCACGAAAGAACAAAAGGCAAAACACTTTTTGTCAAACCAATACAAAAGCAAGCGAAATACGGCAAAAACGAAGGAATGTTCAGCATAATAAACATAGAACATAAAAACACTGGCAGTGAACGACGTTAACACAAATTCCACCAAGAAACGAATCCAGACCTAAATATCATCCAATCAAAAGCACGCATACACACACACACACACACACACACACGCGCGCGCGCGCGCGCGCACACGTACGCGCACACACACACACACACACGCACGCACACGCACAAGCACAAGCACGCACGCACACAAACACACATACACATACCACCACAAACTCACCACAAACGCACGCACACATACAGTCTCTAAAATTAGGGGGGAACAACCTACACACAATGATCAACAAATTTTAAGCGAAAAACAAAAACATGTCAACAACGGAAGACCAAACATGCGTAACACAACGTTGTGAAGGAGAAAGCAGAACGACACTGTAGACACACAAGATCGGTCAATACAAACTTAGACAAAAGATATGAAAGCGCCCCATTGGTAAAATAACAAAATAGATAATATCATCTGATGTATAATTGAAAAATAAGGTCGTGGCTTTCATCCACATCAAGCCTGCCCCCCCACCCCCACCCCACTGCCCTGTTTTCCAACACTTGAACAGAAATCGACAAAATTCTTTTTTAATTACAAAAAAAAAAGCATTCTCGTATTATTGTGATTTTGGACAAAGGGGTATCCCACAATGAGCAAAGTGCTGCGTAACTTAAGTGGCGCTGTAAACTGTGCAACACGCTGGATAAAACAGAATCCTAGAGTCAGACAAAGACCCATTACACGACGACATTTTCCGAAGAAGAGCGTTAGAGCGTCACACAAAACCGGCATTGCAAGTGACTGAGTGTTTCTGTTTCAGGGTATAAGAGGAAAAAAGCCTTTGCTTACTTTACACTCCAGCAAAGAGGGACACTATCAGCCAAGCTACACAAAGTTTGTCCACAGGGAGGGAAAACCTTTCACATATCAACGACAACAAACGTCAGTTTGGGGAAAACTGGTTTGGGGAGTAAGGCCCAGGTGTAGACTGGTGCAGTGGGTCTGATATCGAAGTGCCTGTGGTTGCTAGACTGCTTGTTTGTGCCATCACACACATCTAGTGGTGTCCTGGGGCACTTTGTTTCCAACAGACACAAGTCAACAAACTCTCCTCTTTTCCAGTCAGTGCGCTACGCTCACAATAAAAGGAAGCAGGCAGCATAATGATAAGCACGCACATAGATAGACAGACAGACACGCAACCTTCCATGTTAAAAATCGAGATTTTACAAAGAAATGTAATGACATGGTACAAAGAAATCCAAAACAAGTGTGACTGCCCGCGTTCAAGCAAACAGGAACCAGAAGAAGCACGAAAATAGAATAAGAACGCGTATTTAATACAAGACAAGACAGGCGCAAATTTTCGGCCAACTGGCCTTTGTCAAGCGTAAGATCACAAACAAACAAACACCAGATACAAAAATTAGGAGAGAAAGACTGAAACTTCCCTGCTGCTCTGTCCAGTATGAGAAAAGGAAATTACATGGTATAAAGAAACAACGAGTTGAATCACAATTTTAAAGCGTGTGGTCCGTTTGTTTTGAGTACTGATAAAACTGTGCTGTGACTGGGGTCAGGTCAGATAGATGTATCCGCTACTGGTAACCTGGAACCCAGTACTAGTGAAAACAAGCTGAAGATGAATGATGATAAAACTGAGCTTATTGTTACTGGTACTAAGTCAAAGGTCAATCAGGTTACTCATGCCCCCATGTCTATCTCTGGTTGTGATGTATCTTTCTCACAAACTGTTAGAAACCTTGACTTCTATCTGGATGAAACACTGTCTATGGAAGCCCATGTCAAACAGTTGTGCCGTACTCTGTACTATCAGCTACGCAGAATTGGTAAGATTCGCTCCTTCCTTTCCACTGATGCTACCAACAAGCTTGCTGTCTCTTTCATACTATCTAGACTGGACTATTGTAACTCTCTATTCGCAGGTCTCCATGACAATCAACTATCTAAACTTCAGCGCATACAGAACCACGCGGCTCGCCTTGTTCTCCGCAAGCCCAGGCGTGAGAGTGCAAAATCTCTGCTTAGAACACTTCATTGGCTCCCGGTAAAGGCTAGGATTCAATATAAAGTTGCCTGTCTCTGCTTTCAGTGTATCTATCACGAGAACATGCCATCCTATCTTGCCAACCTCCTGCAGGGTTACAAACCTTCTCGAACGCTCCGCTCTTCTGACACCTCACTGTTGACTGTTCCTCGCTTCTCTCTAGACACCTTTGGTAAAAAATCTTTCTCTGTCTTTGGCCCAAATGTATGGAACTCTCTACCACTGTCTCTCAGAAAAACTAAGTGTTTCTCAACCTTCAAACGGCACCTGAAAACCCACCTCTTTCAAACTCATCTAACCTGAAGAGCCTTAGTTTGCAAGTCTGTCATCAGACTAATCTCTCCTGCCTGTATAACAGTATTTTGTATAAGGGCCTATAGAGCAAGGTGTGTGTGTGCGTGCATGTGAGTGTGTGTGTGTGTGTGTGTGTGTGTGTGTGTGTGTGTGTGTGTGTGTGTGTGTGTGTGTGTGTGTGTGTGTGTGTGCTTGAGTGAGCATGTGTGTGTATCACTGTATGTGTACAGCTGAGAAAGGGATAGGGGAGAAATTGAGTGGGAAAGAGACTGAAATACTTTAAGAAACTTTTTCAAATCTTTGTTTGTATGTAAATTGTGATGTATGATATGCGAATAGTTAATAATTTGTGAGGAATTTTGATTGTCAAGGTATTAATGCTGTAATACTGAAGTTGTAATGTTTTTCCTGTATATGGATTAGAATTTTTCTGTTTTTATCTTCATTCAAAATATTGATTATAATTTTATGTACAACTATTGCATAAACACACACACACGCATGCAAACATAGCACACGCACACACACACACACTCTCTCTCTCTCTCTCTCTCTCACACAACACACACACACACACACACACACACACACACACACACACACAACATTCTTACAAACACACGCGCACAGCAACGCACACGCACGCACACACACATGTACACACACATGTACGCAAGCACACACACGCAGCAATATATAAACACAGTATGCCTCTTTATTCATATGAAAAATCTGTTAATCTTTCTTCATTACATAATAAGTCAGTGTTTACATTTTAATATTCTGTGGTTTCTTATGTGTCTTCTTACTTGTATAGCTTTAATGTTTGTTGTTATCTTATTGTGTATGTAATTGTGAACATTTTTTATCACCTTTTGCCTTTCTTGCGAAATGTAAAGCGCTGGTGAGCATGTTTTTATATGGAATATGCGCTATACAAATAAACATTATTATTATTATTATTATTATTACTACCTGTCACAGGGTCGAATTGCTGGCGACTAAACCAGCAACCTCACCAGTCCTCTCAGGAGGATGGTGAGGAGGGTGGCTAGAAACCCTGATGGAAATAAATTAGATCCATCAAAGGACGCCAGCTCTGGAGAGCTACCCGCGGCCATCTAGCTAAGGGAGTAAACCCTGACAGTAAATCCGGTGTGGGGCCCCTAAGGCGGTTGGATGGCAAACTTTGTCACTTTCCGGCAGCTCCTGCGGCCGCGTTGGCACCAAAACGTAACAGCCCTGCTGTTCCTTTGGATCTGTCAGCGAGGTGGAGAGGGGGGACAAGTTGCATGGGCAACAGCCTGTCTTCCATATTACACTGCCCAGGCTTACATCCGTCCATTCATCCACAAACACTCTGCACATACGACCTGGAGAGGACACTCCAGCCTCACTACTAACACTAGTGTCGGCACAACACGGGAAGCAACAGATACCGGTGATAAGTCATTGCTCAATTGGCGTAGAGCTGACGCCAGGGGTTGCTTTTGACGGTGGGAGAGACCTTCGTGTCTTACTGAACAGCTACCGCCCACCTAAGCTGGGCAGCCCCCAGCCAGTTAGGTGCTGTCTCGCCACGACCTGCCTTCTTCATTGGGTGCATGAAGATTAGGAGAAAATCTGAAAAGCAGGTCGTTAATTACCGCACCAAACAAAAAGAAAAATTCAAATTCAAGAAACGGATCAGGAAAAGGATCAGCAGTGAAACTGGGCTGTTGGAATGTCCGAATAATGATGCCTGGGCTCTCCCAAGATCTGCAAGACATCAGCGACGCCAGAAAAACCGCCGTCATAAACAGCGAACTAAAGAGGCTCAATGTGGACATTGCCACTCTGCAGGAAATACGGCTGGCTGACTCAGGAACACTAAAGGAAAGGGACTACACCTTCTTCTGGCAAGGAAAGAGTTCTGATGCCCCAAGAGAGCACGGAGTAGGCTTTGCAGTAAGGAACAGCCTGCTGAACATGATTGAACCAGGCAGCGGCGGTTCAGAACGACTCTTGACTCTCCGCCTCAACACCACCGAAGGCTATGTCACTCTCATCAGCGTTTATGCCCCAACTCTGTCCGCCTCTCCAGACACCAAGGATGAGTTCTACGAAAATCTTGCATCAACCATAAGGAACATCCCCAGGACAGAACAACTTGTTCTCCTGGGCGACTTCAACGCCAGAGTGGGTGCAGACAATGACTCATGGCTCTTCTGCCTCGGTTCCTTTGGAGTGGGGAAAATGAATGAGAATGGACAGCGACTGCTTGAGTTTTGCGCCTGCCATGAACTGTGCATCGCCAACTCCTTCTTCAAGACGAAGCCTCAGCACAAAGTCTCCTGGAGGCATCCCCGCTCAAAACATTGGCACCAACTGGATTTAATCCTAGTAAGACGTGCCGCTATCAAAAACGTTCTCCACACTCGCTCTTATCACAGCGCAGACTGCGACACAGACCACTCTCTGGTATGTTGCAAGATCAGGCTACAACCAAAGAAGTTCCACTGCTCAAAGAAACAAGGGAACCCTCGCATTGACGTCAGCAAGATGTCTCAGCCAGATCTTGTAGAACAGTTCGCAAAGGCCTTTCAGAGAGAATACGATGCATTGCAGCCCAGAGACTCTGCCACTGAGAGATGGGAAACGCTACGAGACACCATGCACCGCATTGCTATGGCCACCTTTGGGAAGAAAACTGTGAAGTCCCACGACTGGTTTGAGGCCAAATCATCAGAGATGACTCCACTGTTGAGGCCAAGCGTGCCGCACTCACCAAGTATAAGCGAGAAGTGAGAAGAACCTGCAAATCCTCAGGACTGCCAGAAGTAAGGTTCAGCTTAACGCCAGGCGCTGCGCAAACGAGTACTGGACAGAGCTCAGCGAAGAGATACAGAGTGCTGCTGAAAGAGGCAACATCCGAGGAATGTATGATGGCATCAAGAAGGCACTGGGACCAACACAGAGCAAGATCGCCCCCCTCAAATCCTCCACTGGGGAAGTAATAAGCAATCCTAGCCAACAGATGGAAAGATGGGCGGAACACTACTCCGACCTCTACTCCACACAGAACATGGTGTCCCCCTTAGCCCTCGATGCCATCAAGTGCATGCCGGTAATGGAAGAACTTGACGCAGAGCCAACTACGGACGAACTCAGCAAGGCCATTGATAGCCTGGCATCAGGGAAGGCACCTGGCAACGACGGAATTCCCCCAGACCTCATCAAGCACTGCAAGACTTCTCTTCTGCACCCTTTGCACGCAGTTCTCTGTCAGTGTTGGAATGAGGGAGCTGTACCACAGGACATGAGGGACGTCAAGATCGTCACCCTGTACAAAAACAAGGGCGAAAGGAGCGACTGCAACAACTACAGAGGTATCTCGCTCCTCAGCATTGTTGGCAAAGTCTATGCTCGGGTCCTCCTAATCCGCCTGCAGAAACTGGCTGAACGCGTCTACTCGGAATCACAGTGTGGTTTTCGAGCAGAGAGATCCACGGTAGACATGGTCTTCTCCCTTCGCCAAATCCAGGAGAAGTGCAGAGAGCAGCGGATGCCCCTGTATGTGGCATTCATTGACCTCACCAAGGCCTTTGACCTAGTCAGCAGAGATGGCCTTTTCAGGGCTCTCCGAAAAATCGGCTGCCCCCCCAAACTGCACAGCTTAATTGAGTCCTTCCACTCAAACATGAAAGGGATGGTACAGTTCAACGGAAACCTCTCCAAGCCCTTCGACGTACGCAGCGGTGTGAAACAAGGCTGCGTCCTGGCCCCAACCCTCTTTGGAATCTTCTTCGCTCTCCTCCTGAGGCATGCGTTCAGCACAGCGCAAGAAGGGATCCACCTGCGGACCAGATCAGAGCAGGACAAAGGTCCGTGAAGCCCTCATCAGAGACATGCTATTTGCCGACGATGCCGCAGTTGTGACCCATACTCAGCGGGACTTGCAGTCACTAATGGACCGCTTCTCCCAGGCCTGCAAAGATTTTGGTCTGACCATCAGTCTTAAGAAGACAAACGTCCTGGGCCAAGACACGCCATCTCCACCAGCCATCACCATTGATGACTACGAGCTTGAAGCCATCCATCAATTCACATATCTTGGGTCCACCATCACCGATAACCTCTCCCTTGACACAGAGGTCGACAAGAGGATCGGGAAGGCAGCCACAACACTAGCCCGCCTCACACAAAGGGTGTGGACAAATCCCAAGCTGACCACAAAGACAAAGATGGCTGTATACAACGCCTGTGTCCTCAGCACCTTGCTGTATGGCAGCGAGGCGTGGACCACGCATGCTCATCAGGAGAAAAGGCTCAATACCTTCCACCTGAGAAGCCTACGGCGCATACTTGGCATTTCCTGGCAAGACAAGGTGACCAACACCGAAGTCCTAACCTGCGCTGGCCTCCCAATCATGCATACCATGCTGAGACAGCGTCGGCTGCGCTGGTAGGGCCAAGTTCGCCGCATGGCAGATGGTCGCATCCCAAAAGACATCCTTTATGGTGAGCTTGCCACAGGGCAGAGAAACATTGGCCGCCCACAGCTGAGATACAAAGACGTTTGCAAGCGTGACATGAAGGCGCTTGAGATCAACACTGAGTCCTGGGAGGAACTCGCAGACGACCGCATCAGCTGGAGAACTACTCTCAAGAAACAGCTGCGGATTGGTGAGGACAAACTGTCAGCTGCTGCAGCAGAAAAGCGAGTTCGCAGAAAAGGGATGACAGCCAACAGACCAGCATCAGCATACACATGCGACCGCTGCGACAGAGACTGCCTCTCTCGCATTGGTCTGTACAGTCACAGGCGACGCTGCTTGGATCAAGCAGACAGCCCATCTAGACATTAGAACGGATGTACTTTGTCCATGGTCAGTCATGACCGAAGGAGGCCTACTACTACTATTGACTGAAGACTGTTCCTTTACGTATAAAAATGGAATAAGTCATACTTTGGTCACTGAAAATACAATTAAGATGGAGGAGTGAGCTTTGATCCTAATTTGATCTGTTCTTGGCTTCATCTAAATGATGTCGACGCCATCACCCACACGCCTGTAGAATGTTCATACAGTCTGCAGACTACATAGTGTCCTGTAGTAGAAGTCACAAGAAGAGGGCATGCACTCATTACCCGGTAAAATGATCTTATGTGATTACATATGTAAATACCGTAGGGTTAACACACACTGTCTTGTAAAAAGTTCCCTGAGGTAATTGTCAAAGTGATGTCATCCGAGGTCTTGTATATTTTCATGTGCAGAATATCATTTTCTCTGTATATGGCGTGGTAATGTATGGGTGCACTATGCATTATTCAGGACAGATCTTTATCACCGCTGCCCTCTAGCGTGCTCGTGGAGATAGTGATTGCTAATACACATAGTTAGCGTGATAATGGCAGGCAGCATGTTCACGCTTATCGTACACACTCATCTGTGTGCATTCTCTACATCATCATGCATTGTTTGTGATTAATAGGGGCTTTTGTTTGTTTGTTTGTTTGTTTTTTGTTTTGTTTTTGTTTTTGTTTTCCTTTTTGTTTTTTTTGTTTGGATTTTTGTTTTCTCGGTGGAGGAGGGTCGCTTTTTTTTTTTGGGGGGGGGGGGTATTATTGTTCGTTATGACTGTGGCACTCTGCTGATGAAATGGCCACAATGGTAGTGCTAGTTATGAATAATTATGCAACTCTCTGATCAATCTAGATAACAGAGATAACAGACAGAGACACATACAATATGGATTTGTCTGTTTGTCAGCATCGAGACATGATAATCTTCTGATACAGAAAAATGAATATGCCCTGGTGGACAGATTTTTTACATCCCTGCTTTCATTGGGGGGAAAAGCGTGGAGATTATGTACGCAGAAACCCAGGATCACCGTTTTAAGAGGTTAATACTATTATATGGGCATCTGACATTACGGCAGCATGAATATCAGCATGTAACAGTGATGCCAGAGAGGCTACACTTCTGGATAACGTAAACACAATGACATAATGTGGAGCTCCATGAGATATGGGCTCACATCGTGTCTCTCCATAGAGAAGTCTCATATAAGTCAACATCACAATTTCGCTGATCAGCCCAACACTAATCTACAGTTTGTAATATCGTTATCATCACCATGCTCTCTTCCCTACTTGTCAATATTCAATTTAACATGCAGGAGTTTTCAGTAGAGAGAGAAAGCTTTCAGTATCTATCCATTACATTTATTGATTATGTTGATTAGGTTTGTACACAATACTCACAAATCATCACCATACACTATCCGATATTGATGGTTTGCTATTAATAAAACAATACTCGATGCTCAACGATCAGAAAAGGAGTGCAAAACAAAAGACCATGCGACAGAATAATTAAAACTACATTAAAAAAATTCTCAATATAACAGCATCAGAAGCAAGTTAACGCGATAAATGTGACACAAAAAGCTGGAATGACAAAGTACAACAGGATGCTATTAGCAACAATATTCGCACAGAAGGAAACCCAGATGTTGACATCTAACTACGTGCGCACGTGCACACACACACACACACACACACACACACACACACACACACACACACATACAGAGAGAGAGCGAGAGAGAGAGAGAGAGAGAGAGAGAGAGAGAGAGAGAGAGAGAGAGAGAGAGAAGATGGTAGGCATAATAATATGCACATTTTCCCCCCTAAATCTTTAAAACAACTGTTGTTGTAACTGCGCACACGAAAAAGAACTCATTTCAGGTCAGCATCATTCAAACCAGTAAAGTATGCTATCTTCTTAAATTAAGCTTGCGCTCCAGTTTTATTAAAGAATCATAAAGAATTAACGTTCTGCGATGATACACATTTTTTATAGTTGTACTCTACATATCACATATCAGACACGATATTTGTTAATTTCACATCTGGGTTTATCTTTTTATTTTGTTCAGTACGGCCCATTCAACTCACTTGTCTCTACATTTTTAATGATTGTGATTTCGAAAATTAGCTAGACTAATAAGTGTTGACACTTGCAGGCGATGGTGAAGGAGAATTTGTATGGTGCCGACAGAGTCTGCCGCAGTTGTTCATTTCTCTACAAGAGAGCAATCCTCATGACATGAAAAAACACACGAAAAGGAGGAAATCTAAAATGGTGTCTACCTGAAGCCTGGTCTTCTGGAGACACGCAGCGTCTGAATGTTGTATTATGTTCTTTTCGAATTTGGAGTGTCCTATTCGAGCTTCCTGTCTCCATGCGTATTTGTCGGCAGCCATTGGTTCCCAGACGTCTTGGCTCATAGCAAGGGCTGCAAGGTCACATCTATAAGCGGCTTTTTATGTCAAAAAGAATCGGCCAAGACCCTTTATACCGCAGGTAGGATAGGCCAAGTGCTTTTGCACCGCATGTGGTATCGGCCAAGAGGCTTTGTACCATTGATGTGATCAGCCAAGAGGCTTTGTACCATAGGTGGGATCGTCCAAGAGGCTTTGTATTATAGGTGGAATCGTCCAAGAGGCTTTGCACTATAGGTGGGATCATCCAAGAGGCTTTGTACCGTAGGTGGGATCATCCAAGAGGCTTTGTACCATAGATGGGATCGTCCAGGAGGCTTTGTACCATAGGTGGGATCGTCTAAGAGGCTTTGTACCGTAGATGGGATCATCCAAGAGGCTTTGTACCATAGGTGGGATCGTCCAAGAGGCTTTGCACTATAGGTGGGATTGTCCAAGAGGTTTTGTACTATAGGTGGGATCGTCCAAGAGGCTTTGTACTATAGGTGGAATCGTCCAAGAGGCTTTGTGCTATAGGTGGGATCGTCCAAGAGGCTTTGTACTATAGGTGGGATCGTCCAGGAGGCTTTGTGCTATAGGTGGGATCATCCAAGAGGCTTTGTACTAATAGGTGGGATCGTCCAAGAGGCTTTGTGCTATAGGTGGGATCGTCCAAGAGGCTTTGTACTATAGGTGAGATCGTCCAAGAGGCTTTGTACTATGGGTGAGATCAGCCTGTTGTCCTCTTTCCCATCAAAGGTTTACCACAAAGGAGGGTTTTGGTATGAAACCCATCCTCCATGATGAAGATGGCCCAACTATCACAGATTTTGTGCTTGCAGAGATTGTATGTGAAAATAATGTCTGCTCCAATGAATACTGACCGAATGTCTGAAGGAGTTCTTCTCATTCAAATATTGTGCTGTTGGGTATGAAGACATAAGAGACTGCCTAGGCTGCGCCTATGCAAAGCATTCAGTTTGTTCTTGTTCATTTTCTATTTGTGTTTTGCTGTAATAGTGCTTACAATGAAAATCTTGCAGACCTGGATTCAAGTGGGCTCGGTAAGCTCGTTTAGACCAGATTCTCTTTGTTGTCCCACATAGCGGAAGCTTTTCTGAGGCACGGTTTGACTCACTCGTGTTTTCTCCCTATGAAAACAGAGAGAGAGGAGAGAGAGAGAGAGAGAGAGAGAGAGAGAGAGAGAGAGAGAGAGACAGACAGACAGACAGACAGACAGACAGACAGACAGAGAAACAGAGAGAGAAACAGAGAGAAAAGAGAGAGAAACAGGAAGATTGACTGGTTCAGATTTTACATCAGTACCCATGTCAGATCTTCTTCTTCTTCTTCTTGGCGTACGCTGCTACACAATCATCTGAGTCCGGGCGATGAATGCAGCCGTCTTCTCCAGCTCCTTTCTGCACCCATGTCAGATGACATTGGTTGATCGGGATAAACCTTCCACGTAAATGTGTGTGTCAGAAAGGGTGGTCGTTAGAATTACGTGATTCTACATTTACAACACCAGACTGGCAACACCTTAACAAGGACAGCAACAAGGTCAGTTTAGTGCAACGCACCCAAAGTTAAAACTAACTGCCACTGACATGGGATCAGAAGCTCAACCAGCGGAGATACTGAGACTCACTGCGTGTGTGTGTGTGTGTGTGCATAGTTATGTGTGTGTACGTGTTTGGCGGGGAGGGGGGGGGGGACGTTTGAGAGAGAAGCAGAAGGACAGAAATACAGAGTCAGACACGTATACAGAGTGAAGTAGGATGGAGAGACGTGAGAACATACAGACAGAGAACAAGCACTTTCACAAAATGCTGTCAATTGCTGCATGAATCATGATCATTGATGCTGCTGTGTCGATGTTTCCTCCTTGCTTTGTTTTATTTGTTTTGTTTCGTTGGAGCTGTACATTTGTTTTGGCTCCATCCCTCCGACACCATTCCCCTCTCTCTCTCTCTCTCTCTCTCTCTCTCTCTCTCCCCGTCCTCTGACTCAGCCCAACACACACACACACACACGAAACACACACAAACACACACATACAAACACACACACAAACACACATACAAACACATACACACAAACAAACACACACACACACACACACACACGCACACACGCACGAACACACACACACACACACTGTCTCTCATACACACGCTACTATACTGCTAGTAGTAGTAGTAGTAGTACTAGTACTACTACTATACAACAACAACAACAACAAAACAAAAGAAAAAGACTCACCGATTCCAGGAAAGACGAAAACAACGATCATGAGAAGAGCGTTGCACAATGACTCCATAGCCGGCAGACAGCCAGTTGGGGTCCCCATCACCACCACCACAGTCACCTCCCCCCCTGTCCCTTCAGCCCTCACTCTCTCTCCCTCACGGGGTTCCCGTCGCTCTGTCCACACCTTCACAGATCCCTCCCTCGGGAATCCGCCAATGGAAGCGGCGAGCACTAATGACGTCACCGGCGCAGCCCATTCCTGTCCACATGCGAGAAACCTGAGCCGGAAGTTGCCGGGAGTCCCTGGGAGTCCGGGTGTTGGTTCACGCCATTTCCGCCGCGGGGTGAAAGAAATGCCCCTGCAAAACAATTAGCTTAATGACGGACAGAATCTGATTGAAGCAGTCTGCTGCAGTCTGCAGGGACAGGTGTGAGCAGTTAGAGGTGCAGCGTGAGCGAAAAACGGCAACAGACAGGTATGAATATTGATATGTGGCACTACACACAAAGGATCTGTTTATAGGTGCAAGCTGAGTGAAAATGGCAACAAATACAAATCAACTTTACGTGGGTTACCGGACACAAGGGGCCTGCGATTATTTCTAGACAGAAATGCCACAATTATAAACACGTCACTGGTGACGGATATTAGACTACACCATTCGGGGTGTGACATTTCTGGCATGGAAATAAAAATGAATATGGACATTCGTCCTGGAAGCATGGCATCGTCTCTCCACAGATAGGTGGGGGTAAAACAGTGTATTCTCACAAAACGGCTTGCTCTCAGTGGTAGATCAATGTCTAAACCATTTCTGCTACAGAACATCATCATGAGATCTGGAATACGTTAACTGTATCCAGTATCCGTGTTGTCAGGCATTTATCAGCAATGGATTCATATACTAAGTATGGTAGTTCGGTACACACACACACACTCTCTCTCCCCCCCCCCTCTCTCTCTCTCTGTCTCTCTGTCTCTCTCCTCTTTCTCTCTCTCTCTCTCTCTCTCACACACACACACAACACACACACACCCCAAGGATCATTATTTCTGTTGTCGTGACGATGATGAAGATGAGAAGCTCTTGACAGTGATGAGAAGGAGCAGAAGTTGCACGGATCATTACCAGCTGGCTCGACTGAAAATCATCATGGAATAATCAAGTTGTATGAATTCCTTGAGAACAGAATTCAATTTGAAAATCGTCGAAAATGTAGCAGGACATAGTTTAAGTTCCGTGAATAAAAACAAAACAAAACAAAAAACACAAAAAAAACGCAGTATACCGTTCACATAGAGATAAGATAGGTGCAAGCTGACAGTTTCGTGCATGGTGCAGGTTCAGGCAACACTACATACATATACCTGGTATACACGGCAGTGGGTGCATCAACACTTCTGTATCATCGGTTCCAAGTCCACCGCTCTTCACTTCATGATTCATTAAGAGAGAGCTTATCAATGTATTGTTCATGGCCATTGAAAGCAAACAAAGGATGCATGTTTGGGAACACAACAGGAGTAATATATAAGTCAGCTGAATTGTAACGATACATCAACAAATAATAAAGGGCCCACAAGAGACCAAGCAAGATAAAGTGCCTTGGCAAAGACAAAAGCATTTAAACAAAAAAAATACACATACATGCGCACGCGCGAGTACACAAGCATACAAATATACGCGCGGGCGCGCGCGCAAACAAATACCCACACAAACACACGCATACACGTTTAGCAATATCAGAACACATAGTTCTAATTCAACACGCTCACGATTTATATATGTGGATGCAGGTGAATATGAAAAAGAAAGCTCCTTCGTGCTGTATTAATTATATGTACAATTAACAGTTAGAACTTGACAAGATAATCATAATGTATACGGTATGTGGCAGAAAATGGGCTACATTGATTATCTACGGAAATACTCAGTTTGGTAAACACTGGGGCTAACCCTGAAAATATCATCACTTTTAAGCTAGGAAATACTCTTCTTCAGTATAACGAATCACTTACACTCTTTTTTGCGAGTTTTCCTTACAGTAAAATTAACTTGAAATAAGGATATCGAATACTTATTAAAAAAAAAGTTCAGAAAAGTTCAACTTTCTTGAAAATAGTTTGCAAGCAAGTGTGGCATGGTGCAAGGTTCCTCAACACTTGTACATCTTTGTAAATCGCTCGTTAGATCTAAACTAACCTATGCCTAAGAAACCTTCAACCGACCAAAATCGAGGGAAAAAAAACACCTGCAAAGCGTGGACAGTAAAGTTTCAAAACTTGCACTTGGTTTTCCAATGTATGCTTCCTGTCTGCGTTCACATACAGTGAAATCAAGATTTGCGACTTGATGAACACAAGAAAGTTGCCTCTACTAAATTCATGTTAAGAAGTAGGCCTACCGCCATTGAAAATATTTTGGCCAAAATGAGCTTAATCGATAACTTGACAGGTCACAGTTGCAACATAGACATATAACGTCACGAATTGCCCTGAAATTGATCTAGACGCAGATCCTGTATTTATAAAATCTTCATTTTTCACGAGTGCCCGTTTAGGAAGTCCAAAGAGCACGAGTTGACATACACCACGCTGATTTGAAAAAAAGAAAATAATATTATAATACCACGATGTGCAAAATGTGTGCAAATTGAAATAATTCAAAGAATCGAGGACTTTTTTTTTTATAAAGATCTATACAGCAAGAAAATGTT
>CM060306.1:91082116-91094616 GCA_030674185.1 Monoplex corrugatus
AACGTTGGAGGATAGACAACAACTTTTCCTTGTACACAATCTTTCAAAATCCACATTGCATTTTTATGAACACGCGGGGATGAAGGCAGTTATTGCTGAAAAAAGTAAAATCCATCTAGTATGCAAGCTAAAAGATATAAGAATAGACACACACACACAGACACACACACACACACGCACGTACGCACGCACGCACGCACACACACACACACACACACACACACACACACACACACACACACACACAACACACACACACACAACACACACACACACACACACACACGGAAATGAACAAACAAGCTAAACTAACGACCTGAATTTCACGAAGAAAAATCTCTAATGGCGAGATACAAATGCAGTTCAAAAGACTATAACACAGCACAATACATTCTTAAGCCAGATATAAATGTTTTTCAAAGGCATATAATACAATGATTACTGAAAAATATATTACAATTATTCTCATATACAATCTCAAGTTTGTATTCTCTTCTGTAAGTATAATGAGACAAATGGAAAATTCGACATTGTACTGTTAAACCTTTTCGACAAAAGAATCAAACAAACAATACTATAAAGTTTAACGTCATATTCTAAAAGTCATATCATATAAGCAATGGTCTGATGTTTCCCCCAACCCTTTCTTTTGTATTGACACCGCTCGTGCGTAGCGGTTTGTGCCGAGTTGAGGAATCTTGTCATCACCACCTTGATTTTGAATGACAAAATATTCAAAGTACAATAAATTCTTGTAGAGCAAATTCGGTTTCTGCAGTCCATTTAACAAAATTGAACAAAAGCAGAAGAAAACAGTTCAAGGTAAGAAAAGGAAAGACCACAAGGCAGTGTGCACACACATACTGATAAGTCACGTGTAAACTGGCAGTTTCGTGCATGATACAGATACTGATAACACACGAGGCAGAGATACACGATACACATGGCAGCGGGTACATCACCACTTCGGTATTATCGCCTCAAGTGCTCCATCTTCACTTCATGCTTCTTTACAGAGACGTCAGTGTATCGATAGATTTTCACGGCGATTAAGCACACATGGATGCTGCATGTACCGGAACCCTACATGGATGATTTGCTGGTCAATCGGAGTTTAACACTACGTCAAGGAAGAACGATCGTTTCATTGTGATCCACAGTCAGGGAACCACGTCACCAAAATATTTTATGTGTGGGGAAAATAGGAAAAAGGAAAACAAAACCAAAAAAAAAGCAAAACACGAACAAACATGATCTTATCTAAAACGTGTGTGTTATAAACAAATAAAACGTCCTTGTCAGACTGCTGTTGACTTTCAGCCTGTATGAAATATTACCTTCCATTATTCCTTCAAAGAATTAATTTTTCCTTTAAAAATCGATCGAGGTCTTAGTGTTCAGACCACAAAAATATGATAGTCAGACATTAATCATTCTTTCAGAAGTCTTTGAGTCAGAAAGTGAAAATCAACCTGTCCCGATGATCAATGCGTGTGGGTGCTGGGTTCCAATATCAAACATATCATGAAATAGCTCATCACAGGAACAATTCTTGGCAACAGTGAAACGACACCAGTTGCTTAGTTTGGTCATCTCATCCTTTTGACACGCTGTCCAAGACCATCATTCACAGTAAGCTACCTTGAAGAGAGTTGTTGTCGATGTCAAGATGGCTGGCAAATACCAAAAATTGGCCAACTTCAGCATGCCTGCACTACTTGTTTTTGCACTCAGGGACAAACATGAAGAATCTTGCCTCCTGCTGTGTTCCTTAGCCCATCCCCTCCCCCATTCCTTTGTGATCACACTGGATACGGAAATTAGTGATGATAACAATGCTTCTTTGGGATACTGGTAAACTTTTATGTCCAGTAGGAATCCCAAACAAATGTGACTGTCCGCGTTCAAGCAAACAGGAACCAGAAAAAAACACGGAAAAAAAAGAATCAGATCGCGGATTTTAATATAACCAGACAAGACAGGCGCAAATTTTCGGCCAACTGTCCTTTGTCAAGTGTTAGACCACAAACAAACAAACACCAAATACAAAAATTAGGTTAAAAAAACTTAAACTTTCCTGCTGCTTCGTCTACTGTACTGGTCCATTGCTGTACTGGTCCATTACTGTACTGGTCCATTACTGTACTGGTCCATTACTGTACTGGTCCATCACACTACTGTACTGGTCTATCACTGTACTGATCCATTACTGTACTGGTCCATCATTGTACTGGTCCATTACTCTACTGATCCATTGCTGTATTGATTCATGAATCACCTGTATTGTTTTTCTTTTAATTGACACAACAAAATAATCTCACAGCAACAGCTCTTCGAAACGCTTGTCAAAACTGTAGTATAATATCAAAATGTTGAATTTTTGTTAGAAAACTCAGCAATGAAGAGTTTACGACATGTTTGCCCGGAAACAGCCAAGGAAAAAAATCTAAGCAAAATCTTTTTGCCTCATCTACTATACATGAACTAACAGTAACACTTTAGAAAACCAGCAGATCTCGGTAAGAGATCTAGTTCACGCAGAGTATCTAAAATAAACCATGTACTGTGAAGTCTGCCTTTCATTTTGTGTGCTGATAAATACTGTCTGTGAGCAGGTTCTGAAAGCAACCCTTCCATGTTGGCATCTTTCAGATCTCTATCATCTGATTTACTCAGGACATCTGAAGAGCCATGAACGTTTACAGGAATGATAGGAATCGTAAATCGTGTGTTCGTTGAGTGAGTAGACCTGGCACCAGAGGCTGACAGAATGAGCGATTTATTCTTCCTGTAATGTGAAGCACCACCTTTTGGAGGCTGTTTCTTTCTGTTGGCACCTGCTTGATTTGGGTCATTTTGTTTTACGTGACAGAAGAGGTGGGGGGGGGGACAGAATGTATAAGCTCATAGTACTTGCAGCGATGAAGTAGCAGGCTTTGTAATCTCAAGAGAAGTGTGATATCTGCAGCCATATTCTCAAACTTACTGGTACGCTTCTAACCGCACATCTGACATATACAAATATATGTTACGTTGACGATGCTGCCGCTGATAATGATGAAGGTGATAATGATTGTGGTGATAATGCAGTGCTGGGATGCCAGAAGCACAGATCTGAAGAGCATACATTTACATCAACGTTTCTGTGTGTCAAGACATGTTAGGTAGTCTTGATCTGAAGTTGTCATTATGATCATTTCAATCCAAAATCTAACCTGGGGGTCTTTTGAATAATCTGATCTTTACTGTGCTAAATATGTGGCTGATGCGTAGCAAGACAATAAACTTTGCTTATTGTTTGGTAACAACTGTTTCTGTATAACATGAGGGTCAGCGTCCCCTAGGAAATCATGTTTGCCTTATCACAATATGATTCCATTTCCCCCTTCCGTATATGTGTTACGAATATATTTACGCTATTTGCTGCACACAGGACTACATTGCCTCATATGAATGGTCCAACCACTACAGAAAATCAAGCGAAGGCGGCAGAAAATTCCTGTCTCGCTAAGATTTTACACTTCTGACTTATGCTTTCCATGTGGGTGCTTTCACCACTATATCATAGCGTTAGCGTTAACGTGTTTCCTCATCCTTTGTCAGTTGTTAAAACTTCCTTTACTTTCTTCTTTTCCTTTGTTTTTCAAACATGATTATGTTTTAAGCTTATGTGTACAGTAGCAAAGATTGGCTGCACAACAGGTCCAGTGGGAATCTAACAGTAATACAGAAATTAGAAGTTTGAAGTTTACTGAACTGGGCCACCACTCCAATGCATGTGGAAGCAGTTTAATGTCAGACTTAATCAGTTATAAGAACCAAAGGAGGTGTAAGAATCTCTGATAATCCTCCATTGCAGAGCTTAGGAGGCAGTCTAATAGTTTGCTGGAACCAAAGGAGTTGTAAGCGTCTCTGATAAAGCTCCATTGGGCCGTTCTACTGTTACGTTCGTTTCCATCAATAGAACACTATCAATTGGCGTCAAACGCAGACTCATTAAGATATTGCATTTTTACGCACACAAAATTGAAACACAAACACGCACACACACAAATACACACACATACACACACACCAACATACACACATACAGACACACACACATGCACGTGCGCGTGCACGTCTGTCTGTCTGTCTGTCTGTCTGTCTGTCTGTCTGTCTCTCTCTCTCTCTCTCTCTCTCTCTCTCTCTCTCACACACACACACACACACATTCACACGTATACCCTCACATACACAGTTAAAAAAAACAACAACAACAAAACAAGTGTGATCTTGACTTTATCAAAATCCTATACTCGCTACTGCACCAACATTCTGATGGCACAATGGCAGTAAGAAGTCAGTTTATTCACCAGGCGCTGTGGTGTAGTAGTTAGCGCAACAGAATACCGATTGAACGCTGCGGGTTCGAATCCCCATCTATCCCTTCAAAAATCATTGTGAGATTTTTCGGGTCTGACCGGCTCCTATCCAGAGTTGAGTGTGCTGTGGGCTCACTGGAAAGACTGGAACTACACACTCGAGTCTCATCCACTTCACAGATGCGGCTTTGAGGGTGTTGCTCAAATCTTCTGACCAACACTGCAGGTATCTCTATCTCTTGGGCCCGGTTGACGCCAGGATATATTTTTATTGTAAGCGAAGAGTACAGCCCTGACGTGACAGCAGTCTCAATCTTAGATGAATCTTCCATAGCATCATAATTATCATTCTCATCGTCGTCGTCATCATGGCATTGTAAAAACTGTGCCAGCTTCTGTGACCATTAAAATGGCGCAGAAAATGGCATAAGAGAGAGGGGAGAGAGGGAGGAGAGAGGGAGGGAGGGAGGAGGAGAGAGATATAGAGAGAAGACAGAACCAGAGACAGAAGAGAGGTAAAAAGGCGATTATAAAAGAAATATCTGTAAAAGATCCTAAAAAAAAGTGAGTTGATTTTTAATCATAGCGTGTTGTGTCTTCCTCTTGTGCGCAAGGTAGCCAATGTAAACAGTTGTGTTATTCATCGATAGCTGATATAATCAAGTTGAACACGAAGAGATCAACTGCACGCAGAGGACTATGTAGGTTGAGAGTCATGAAAATTGTTGCTGACACATCTGGACAGAACACACCATCATCAACTGTCCATTTGTGATTAATCCCCTTTTGAGCAAAGTGTAAACTCCATGTATGTCATCGCCTAATTAACGTTTGTGCTTTGCCGTGACGAGGTGTGTTGAGCTATATTAAGTTGTGCTGTGCTGTGACGAGGAGGGTGGGGGAGATGCTAGGGCAACGAGAGATAGAGACAAATGGAAGTCCATGATCGCCAACGCCATGCAGCAGGGCACCTGATGATGATGATGATGTGCTGCAATGCACTATGGTTTATCATGCCGTACAGGACTGCATTGTCTCGTGTTGTGTTGTCTGTTTTATGTCCTTGCGTGGTTTGGTGTTATGGGATGGAACAAGAACGTTTTGGCTTTAGTAGTGATATGCTAAATACACCAAAATATATTATTCCTTTATATTTGACAGCGTATTGTCTTACGATTATCAGTAAAGTAGATGGATTATATTTTTACGTCAACAAAATCACAAAAACATCTTGGCAAATCGATCATCTGTATCCTCTCAAAGTAAGTGTACCCTCTTAATAAAAGTTTAGATCACGATGATATAAACCATCAAATATTCTCCTACAGAATGCTTCATAAATGTCTATTTGGCAACGCTATTAGAAATGAATTGCGAAAATCGTGAGTAAATAAATTGTCATACACTGAACGAATTACACACTGAGAATAAGGGAGAGAAAACCAGGGATAAGTGGGAGGGACGGAAAATGAGAAACGGAAATAGAACAAACAGAAACAGAGACGATGATAAAAATACAAGTTCTAATTTGCTGTGCTATGTTAAAAAAACTTTCTGACTTGCTTTTCATATCTTATTTGATGCACCTGAGCCTAACCTGTACTCGACCAGCAAACTTCACACATAGAGCCGTTTGATGCAAAGTGTTTGATGCAAAGTACAATCTAAAATTGTATCGTGTTCTTTGAAGTCTGCTTTTCATCCTATGTGATGATAAACACTGCCTGTGAGGCAAGATCTGAACTCCACACTGGCAGTTTCTAGACTGCCTTAACTCTAGTTTGTTCAGGATATCTGAAGAGCCAAGAACCTCAGCGCCGAAATGATAAAAACCGTGAATTGTTTATTCATTGAGCGAGCAACCAGGCAGATCAAATGGCTTGATAGTCGTTCATAGACTGGCATGATTGAAGCTTATTTTTCTGAAATAAGGAGGAACACTTTTCTGCGATAAGTTTCTGTAAGTTGGCATCTGTTTGATTTGAGTCATTATGAGGATGTTTTATGTGAGTTGGGAAAAATTATGTGCCATCTGCAGCAATGAAGCCGCGTGTTTAGACTTAATGCCACAGAAACAGCCATGCGGTTTGTGCCGCTATATTCCCAACTCAGATTTGACTAACATGAAGTTCTGTTGTCGCTGCTGCCGTTGCAATTGCTGCTGTAAATGATAAAGGCAAAACATGGGTAAGGCCTGGAAAACATCGATGTAAAGCCCTCCACTTTCAAATCTAGTTACTCTGGTTCCAGTCTAAATTGAGACAAATACTGTGCATACAGTTGTGAATATGACCCCGTTTAGGATCTGGGAAGTGAATGCAATGATACAGAGAAGATACCGGTCCCCAAACGATGAGGTTTCTGTCCCCTCACTCCTCGACGACGTTGGTGTCACAGGACAACCTTCTTCGTAATAGTGATTGTGGCGTTGATACAACAACAGTTCTATGTATCATTTATTCTACATTCACAGTCCCAACAGTTTATCATCATATGTAAACATCAATTGAGCCACGAAACCATTTCTAGAAGCCTTACACACATAGGTATTGAAAAATACAGTCAGTTATGCATCTTACTGTAATTTCTCAAAAAGACACTGAATTCCTGTTACATTTTAATAACATCAATATTGACACAAGAGGTTATAAAGAAAGACGGAAAATTCAAAAACCTAGTAAACATTCTTTGCTGGCCGATGAATTTCAGCATAGAGAGTTGAGGATCAAGAACAATGCCAAGATTCTTGACTGAATCAGAAAATGCAATGGTGTTGTCATTTTGGTGCACTTACAGCCCCTCACAAAGCCTTCACAATGTTGGATCATCCACACACAAGTGATATTCCTTGATTTTGTATGCTCGTCTATATGTATTTTATAGGAGCCTCTGGTTTGCTTGCCTCTCCTGTTCCATGCCACCAGCGATTTCATAATTCCACGACCTGTTATGCCCTTCATAAAAAGTGGTATGATTATATCACTCCCTTGTTTCATTTTCTCCAAGGTTTCGGTTTCTTAAAGAATTTCATATAAAATCAATACATCATGCTACAAGTGTACCAATGGTACTGCATCTGTTTATCTTTGTGATCACCTCCAAATATACACCCCCCGCCCAATTTCTCTGTTCTGCTTCTGATATTAGGTGTTTACAAACTTCTCGATAGAGACGTTCCACAGTCGATCGCCACTCTTCTGTGTCTCGGTCCATATAACTGAAACAATCTTTCCCCATCTATTCGACAGTCACATACTCTGCTT
Source organism: Monoplex corrugatus (assembly GCA_030674185.1). Taxonomy (NCBI): domain Eukaryota; kingdom Metazoa; phylum Mollusca; class Gastropoda; order Littorinimorpha; family Ranellidae; genus Monoplex; species Monoplex corrugatus. The sequence goes on from CM060306.1 coordinate 91,089,744, forward strand.
TCCTTAAGTCGAGCTTGAAGACAAACCCTTTTGTCCAACAGTGAACCCCCCCCCCCCACCCTCTACGTGCCCTCCCTTTTTTCCCCACTCCCCTCCTGTCCTCCCCCTCTCGGTTTGCATGTACTTTGTACCCTGGAGTTTTGGTCATTGCTTTGGTAAACGATGAGAGTGCGCGCTTTGACTTGATTCTTGTAGCAAAATTTGAAGCCTTACAAGTGTCATTATCACTATCAATATTTACGTTAGATTCTGTAAAGAGTTGATTTTTTGTTTCTGATGCGATGTCATGGTTCTGACAAAAGATCAGGGTATTTGTCAATCATTCCAATGCAAACAACAACTATTACTGTTTGTTACACTTGTACTGGTACCGATGCCAACTGTTATCGTTACTGGACTGATTACTAATTACACATTTTTCAAATAGGTGTATGTGTGTGCATACACGTTTTTTTCACGCAAAGAAGTAAATACTTTTTTTCCAAATACATGAGAAACAGAGTGAAGCTTTTTCTGGTATCATGTTATTTATTGTCCAACTGACCTCGAAAACTGTTTTACGACTAATTACATAGAGTAGAAGCAGGGGTTGCACCTGCACTAGCAGCAACAGCACCAAAGGCAAAAGACTGACGTAAGATTCCTTTCAATAACAGTCGTAGTGACCAATGCTTCTTTTATGCAGACACATACCGTCAAAACAGCTTTTGCTGTAATGAAGGCTAAGTCAAACACATAACACAGAACATATTTTTATAGCTAGTCATGCAAAACTATGCATGACACACATGGAATAATATGGTAAGCATCTTAATGACCCAGAGCCTAGTTCCTTCTATATCACCATGCCTATTTTTTGCTTGTGCATTTTCTTCTTAATTCTTTTCTTCTGTTTTGCCTAAAAAATTGAAGTATGCACAGTGTTTACTGTTGCCGAAGATAACACTCAGCAAACACACTGTTGTCGGTGTTAGTGAAACATAATACAATGGTTAGTGTTCTACAGCAACTAGGTGAAGACAATATTTTCTCAACCATAGATAGGTATGTAAGTAAGTAGGTAACTAAGTAAGAAAGTAAGTAAGTGAATAAAAAGTAAGTATGCGAATAAATAAATATAAAATAAATTAGTATGTAGATGAATAAACAGGTAAGAGATGAAAATAACAAATAACGTCTGTTGCGCATACCACGGCATTACGGCGACTGGTAAACTATTAGTGTTGAGCGCTTTTGCTGTTGTTGTTGTTGTTCTTCTTCTTCTTCTCCTTCTTTTTTCATGCCATAGTTGTACTTTGCAGATTGTTGTATCTGCTGGTCAAAATACAGCCATTTTATTTAACTGTGTATTAAACATAAGATCCATGGACCTTTCATAACTAAACAGCAGGCGGGCGACTTAGCTGAACAGTTCCCGTTTTTCGGATGATTTTTTTTTATCGCTGTTGAACATTCATCAGCATTACGGGAAAACATCACTCTGGTTATATTTATGATGAATTTATATACAAAGTCTACACACAGTGTTTGTCACAGGAAGTCTCATTCCCTTGAGTGAGTGTGTGTGCATGTATGTGTGTGTGTGTGTGAGAGAGAGAGAGAGAGAGAGTGGTGTGTGTGTGTGTGTGTGTGTGTGTGTGTGTGTGTGTGTGTGTGTGTGTGTGTGTGTGTGTGTTGTGTGTGTGTGTGTGCTGTGTGTGTGGTGGGTAAGCGTGCGTAGGTGTATGTTTGTATGTATGTGGGCGCTTCACACATCACATACTCTCTCTCTCTCTTCTTCTTTCTCCCTCCCTCCCTCTCTATTTTTCTATCTTACCATATTCTGATTCTGATGAGGCGATGGCTTTTTTGGAATCCATTCTGTAAGTGTGATCTCTCTGTCTCTCAACTTCTATAGATAAGATATGCCTGTAATCGCCTTTTACCAATACACTTATAGAAACTATAATGATACTGAGCTATTATTTGTTTAGTTTGAAAAAGCAGGAAAGAAGATAAATACAGTTCGTTTTATATTGTCCTGTACATAGGCTTTTAAATAAATTCAAAACCAGTTTCTACTTAGTTTGATTATGGCTTCTAAGCATGAAAGCACATTTAGGAATATGTCGCTTCGTTTGTACCAGGCATTTGAGATTAAATCTATTGCTGTATCATTAAATGCAAAATATACATGTATGTATAATGATGTGATTGTCTTGATGACAAAGGATCGTATTGCTTATGTTCCTCTCTCTCTCTCTCTCTCTCTCTCTCTCTCTCTCTCTCTCTCTCTCTCTCTCTCAAAGTTGTTGAAAGCACACACGTTCATTATTTTCAAATTATACACATGCAAGCAATTTTTATACTTTAATTTTCTAGATGATGTGGTTTAAAGAGGTGCTTTAACATACCACATGTGATACAAAATATTTCATTTTGAGAACTTGAGCACACTCACACGTAAGCACATATATACAGACACAGAGAGAGAGAGAGAGAGACAGAGAGACAGAGGAGAGAGAGAGAGAGAGGATGGATTCTGACTCCTTTCCCCCCCCCCTGCCCCATCTCTCTCTCTCTCTCTTCTTGGCACAAAACAAGATTTATGTGGGTTTCCTAGGGGAACACACGGTCAATATATTTCCAGCTGAATGCTTATGACAAGAATTTTACGACTAGACAGATATTCACCCGTAGTACAGTTTTTGATTCTGAAACTTGCAGCAAACAGCTGCATCTGTGCCAGTTCTGTTCTCACGGAGACTTTATATTAAGGTAAAGGTTAATGATGATGATAACGTAACTTATATATTTTAGCATCTTAGAAATTACTAGTTTGATTTTCCGTATTCACCCACTCATTCTAAATGTCTTACACCATGAAGCGTAAAATCAAACCAACAATGAAATGAACAGCTACACATACGACAACATGGGCAACGGCCAATTCTGACATTAAAAGCCAACAAAATATTATACAACAAACATCGTTTCACATGAAAATATTCAATAAACCTCTGAATTACAAAATATCAACGACCGTCTGTATGTATGCATATATGCAAGTGTGATATATATATATATATATATATATATATATAATATATAATATAATGTGTGTGTGTGTTGTGTGGTGTGTTGTGTGTTGTGTGTGTGTGTGTGTAGTGTATTGTGTGTGTTGTGTGTGTGTGTGTGTGTTGTGTGTGTGTGTGTGTGTGTGTGTGTTGGTGTGTGTGTGGTGTGGTTGTGTTGGGTGTAATTTTTGAAGGGATGTCTGGAATTCATCTTTATGTAGGTTATCTTATTTCAAGAAAATTGTTAAGAACACTAGTGTATCTACGTTGACTAATACCTTTATATAAAGGTACAAGTGTATGTCCATCAAACTGATATGGACAGTGAATTTCAATGACTCTTAGTGTAACTAAACTGTTTATATAACACAAGTGTACTTCTATTGGACTGTTGTAGACAATGAACTTCTACAAGTATCAATGTTGACTAATATTTTTTCACATGCGCACAAGTGTCCTTCTATCCGGGCAGTGAAATTTACCAGTGTTGACAAACACTGTAATACAAGTACAAGTGCACTTACTTGCTAATTCTTGTGTATGAGATTTTCATCCCATACTTGAAGTATTTCGGCTTTACATTGAGGCTGTGCCCCTGATTGTATCAATATCTTGTATATGCCTTGTATAGACGATGATGGCTTAGTCTGTCTGATCAGACAATGGATGCGCCTGGTTGAAGACTCAGACGGATATGGAACAGCGTCTGCTGTGGGTGAACAAGACTATTCTTGAATGGCAGTCTTTGCATGCCCCCTGCACATGAAGGTTGACAGCTGTGGCTGAGTGGTTGTTGCAGCAGCTTTCCTTTTCTCTCTTATGTCCCACCAGCCTGTATTTAGGGCCTACCGCCAGGCACAGCAATTTGTAGTTGTCTTTTCCAAGTGTCCACACTGATATCAAAAGACTTCAGGTCACGTTTGCGGTCGTCCCTGTGTCACAGCAGTGGGCGCCCTGTTAGCCGACACCCCGCGGCAAGCTCTCCGTGTAAGATATCTGTAGGGATGCAGCCGCTCTACATGCGCCAAACGGGCCGAGACAACGCGCTCGTTCTTTTGTGAACAGGGTGCTTGGCATGCTGGCCTGGTCCAGAATGCCATTGTTTGACACACACCGTCTTTCAGGAAATGCCCAAGGTACAATGCAAGCACCGCAGGTGGAAACGTTTGAGGTGGTGCTCTCGCCGTACGTAGGTTGTGTAGTTTTCATTGCCATAGAAAAGAGCATTCAGTGTGCAGACTCTGTACGCTGTAAGGTTGGTGTCAGTGGCCAGTTTGCCATTTCCCATACTCTCTTTGACAGCTTGGCAATAAGAAATTCAGTTATCACTTGCAGGACGTGATTGATGATGTTGATACTGGAATCTTTGCTGACGTTCTGGTCAATGATCTGTGTCTTATTCAGGCTGATAATGAGACCAGACTTTGGCAATCATGCATTACGAGCTATCTAGTCTCGGGAGACCAGATTGTATTTGGAATACCAAGATAGCATCATCTGCGAAGAGTGTCTCCCAGATCAGAACCTGACATACACTTTGGCCTTTGGTCTGAGGCGTGTACGGCTGAAGAGCTTGTTGTACACCTCGTCATCAGATGCTATGAAAGCATACGAGCAATGTAGAGGCTTCTGTAGTAATTCCATCTATTCTGGCTGTTTTTGATGCTGCCTTTGTCGCTCAGGGGTTTTTTTTTTCCCCATCTTTGTCGTTAGTGACAGTTGTTGAATCAGACAGAGATTTTTGTCATCACCGCCCCACTTGTGTCTAAGTGGTAGTCTAGGTGTTGGTCTTCGGGGAATGGGATGATTGACTTTGG
>CM060306.1:91099616-91109616 GCA_030674185.1 Monoplex corrugatus
TGTGTGTGTGTGTGTGTGTGTGTGTGTGTGTGTGTGTGTGTGTGTGTGTGTGTGTGTGTGTGTGTGTGTGTGTGTGTGTGTGTGTGGGGTGTGTACACGAGAGAGAGGAGGGCAGGGACATTAAAGAGAAAAGGAATGACAGAAAGACAGTGAGCACTTGAGCACTGACGACGATTTAGCTGCCTGTGAGTTTTGAGGGACAAGGGCATGGTGGATGGACGTGGGGGATGAAAGACAGAAAAAAAAGATAAAAGATAAACTGAAAACAAACAGACAAACAAAACAACAGATGAACAAATATTTAAACAAACACAACGCCAGCACACAAATTAACACGTGACTTTCAAACAGTCCTCAGATCCCCAATACATACGCACTGACGGAAACTCAAGACCTTCAGTCGAAGACCAAGATTACAATGGTTGGCAGTGACACACCAATAATTATAATTACATGTACAGACAAGGCAATACACTGGTGCCTGGCTGCCTGTAGCTGTCACAGACCTTCACCACACAGACCCGAGGAGTTCATTCAGCGTCAGTCCGCAATGACCAGTATCGTTTACCACAATTGGGCCTTTGATTCAGATCATCATTTGCTGTTTTGTACTCTGAGGGTGTACGTTGTGCGTATTATTGGGCTGTTAGCTCTTGATCAACAGTATAATTAATGGTGGCTGGTAAGTGGTCTCTAAAGAGTTCAAGAGCTGCTAAACAAGATCCCACAAAAGCTTAGGTCAGAGAAATGTTTTTGAATCCGTTCATGTCTGATGGCTAGTCGTTTTTAGGTAATGGCCAGAAACTCTCATGGAAATCTAATCTTTGCATTTTATCAGGTTCGTATTGGGTACACGACCGGGTAATCTAAAAGCAAACGAATCAAACCCAAGTTATGGTAAGACAAATGAGAAACGGCAAACTTTGGATATGCCAATCAGTAACAGACAAATCTAAAATACATAAACACATGAACCAGAAGAACAAGAAAACCAATGTAAGCGCGTATCCAACAAAACAAGCGTAAATTTTCGGCCAACCGGCCTTTGTCAAGCGCGAACGCACGGTCACAAACAGACCACAGACACCAAACAACGGATAATAAAAACAGGACTAAAAACTTCCCTGCCGCCTCGTCCAGTGGTCCCTTTTTATCCACTGATTCCATTTGGTCCCTTTTTATCCACTGGACGGGGCGGCAGGGAAGTTTTTAGTCCTGTTTTTATTATCCGTTGTTTGGTGTCTGTGGTCTGTTTGTGACCGTGCGTTCGCGTTGACAAAGGCCGGTTGGCCGAAAATTTGCGCTTGTTTTGTTGGATACGCGCTTACATTGGTTTCCTTGTTCTTCTGGTTCCTGTTTGCTTGGGCGCGGGCAGTCGCACTTGTTTTGGATCACATAAACACATGAAATAAAAATAGACATGAAAATCATAAACAGACAAATGAGGAAGTTTCGATAATGACTACACCTCTGCCTCTCCATGATTCCTATTTCCTACTTGCATCTGACAGGAATGGGAAGATGAAGGGAAGACGGTAAGGTAAGAAAACAGGTACAGAAACAACAATAAAGACACAACAACCCAGGACGAAAAAAATGAAAGAAACAAACAAAACAAACAAATCATAATCGTATGAACAAACCCATAACAGACATACATGCTTCCTACAGCGCTGAAATTACAGATATATGCTGGTGGAAATCGAAAACCACCCATAGAAGATAAGGATGGTAGCGGCTGGCAGTGAGTTTGCCATAATTCCAATCATTACAAGTAAATACACTGCAGTAATCATGAACCTTCACCAGACAGACTCATGGAGTTTATTCAGCGTCAGTCAGCCGTGACCAGTCATCACAATGGGTTTTGTTTACGGATAACTGTCTGCATTCCGCAATGTGAATGTGTGTAGTACTGGGATGTTGACATCCACGCCCACAAGAGAAATAACTATGATTGAATGAAGCACTCTGATGAGTGTTGGAGCTAGTTATAATAGGATATATGGCTGCTCGATCAGCGTCAGTCACCCAGCCATACTATGCCACTTTTTTTTTGCCATAGCTTGGCCCTGGACATGGACTTGGCTACTATCTGGATTTCCACAGTGAGAATATGGGCATTATTGGGCTGTCAAACCCGTTAGAGATGACTAGAATTTGGTGTGTGCGTGCGAACAATTTAAAATCAACTAAACAGACTGACCGCAGACAACAAGTGGCCTCTCAATAGTTCAGAAAGTAAGCATACTGGAATCTTATTGTCAGTAAGATGTTTATGAAATGGTTTATATGTTTGATAACCCTTTTGCAATTAACAGTAGAATCAAATTATCGAAATCTATTATTTGTACTTACTACTTGTTGGCAGGCGAATCAAATACATGCGAATCAAGGCCCTAGTAAAAAATACAGATGAAGAATAACTGAAGACTGGATAAACCTGACATAAGCAAACTAGTAATGCACAAGCACACAACAGATGAGTAAAACAGATGAAACTGAAATGTGTGATACAGTATAGGCGGCACTGGAAGACACTGATCAGGAAGATAGGGCTCTGAGATGTGACCACGACTCTGGTTTCAAAGGATGATCATGCCACACCTGATTTATGATAACAATGGTAAGATGAATGGAAGGCAGAAGGGAAAGAAAACACGCACAATACCGAAAACAACAACACCATAACTTAAGCAAAGCAAAACAAAGAAAACAATATCATGCCACAGAATATTACTTCCTATACGAGCAAACGCATATCTCATGATTAGTCTCCAAACAAAACAAAAGTATATGCTGATGGACACTGACGGTCATCAATGAAAGATTAGCACAGCAGTGGCTGGCAGTGAAACAGCCATAACTATGTTTATGGATAAGTGAATGCACTGGTGCCTGACTGACTGAAGCATTCATGGACTTCGCCAGACAGACTCATGGAGCGCATTCAGCGTCAGTCAGCCATGACCAGTTATCATTCCTTGAAAACTGCAAGACCTTGGATATGGATAACTACCTGCATTTCTGCACTGTGCGTGTACTACTGGGATGTTAGACTGTACGCATACAACGTAATTAACTCTGACTAGACATTGCTTTCTGCAAAGCTCACGGTTAATAAGGTGGACTGTACGAGTATTTGTTCCTCATGCTGCATCAGATAAGCATGCCACGTCATCAGTATTTCACCACAGTTCGGCATGGGATAAGGATCAGTCTGCAGCTTTCTGCACTGTCAGCGCTTATATTAGTGGGTTAAACAATGTAACTGACGTTGGTTTGATACTGCTCTGTAAAGATTTAAAGAGCTGCTACATACTAGATAATATTATGGAGTCAGTCAGCCATGTCACGCCGCCATTCCTTAACCACAGTCGGACTTTGGTGATACCGATCATCATATGCATTTCCACACTGTCTGTATGTGTGTGTATTTTATGTTTTGTTGCTTTGTGTGCTAGATTCTATATCAGCAACAGAATAAGAGTGGGTGGGCTTTGGTTTCTGAAAACTTCACAAGCTAAATACAGTGAAATACAATTGTTGATAAAGACTGGACATTCATCTCTGAAGAGTTTATAACGCTGACATTTGGGCTTCGATTTTAGATCATCATCTGGCTTTCCACACTGTGAATGTATTATGTATTGCAGGCCTGTCGAACTCTAGATCTAAAACATGATCAATGGTAATCTGATGTTGGGATGTGATAGCTGATTGTTGTTTGATCCTGAACATTCAGGAGGTAAACAGACTGAAATGTAATGGTCAACAAAATGGCTTTGTGTTAACTGTAAGTTTAATAACTAGTTTGTTTTAAATAATGATAATAAAGTATCAAAGAAGTCTGATATTTCAGTATGATAATGATGAATGATGATGATGATGATGATGATGATGATGATGATGATGATGATGATGATGATGATGATGATGATGATATGAGATCTTGTGTAGCGCCACTTCACTGAACACACGGCATTGACAATTTCTTGAAATATCACTAGTTTTTTCGTTTCTTTACTTCATTTATTCAATGGACCTGTTGGACGCTTGCTTCATCGTTTTTTAGTTATCCATTTTGATGGTAGACTGTTGCTGTGGCAAAGCAATACAGGCAGGGACCCTTCCTTAGACATGACTACAGCGCTTGTAACATCCCAGTCTGTGATGGTGTTGTGTATCACTGACGGTCCTGCTGCCCGATCAACACTGTGATGGCGCTGTGCAACAATAACCTGACTATAATACCTTTCATACCCACATTCCGAACAGTTGTCAGAGATCTTGCCTCGTTATCCAACATCATCCACCCACTCTGATAAGAAGAAATTACACAAGTAAAACACAAAGAAAATCAGACATGAAGAGAAACACTAATCACAATGACTACTACTACTATTACTACTACTACTACTTCTACTACTACTAGTAGTGGTAGTAGTAGCATTAGCGGTAGCAGTAGTAGCAGTCGTAGTAGTAATACAAGTAGTAGTAGCAGCAGCAGCAGCAGCAGCATTAGTGATAGTAGTGGTAGTAGTAGTTGTCGTAATAACAACAACAATAATAGTAATGATAATAATAATAACAATAATAGTAATAATGATGATGATGATGATGATGACGATGATGATGATGATAACGACGATGATGATGATGATGATTCTAATGATAGATAGATAAATAATGATAGCATTAATGATAATGGAAGTGTAACTAGAGACTGCGGAACCATTTCACAGACAACACATGTGAAAAAACATGTGCCTCTAGGATCAGTCTTCTATCCCATTTGGAGACCCATACGATCAGACGATAAAGGACCAGTGTGGCTACTCATCCGTCAGATCGACAGGAGTCTCCATCATCATCATTGTATCATTATCATAATCATCATATGCATGATATGACTGCATATTGGATTCTAAACTTGTGAAGAGTTCATGAGTGAAATATGATGCTAATGTGTGGCCTTCCAACACGTATTATTATCATGATTTTTGCCTAGTGGATATGCGTTTTGTGTATATCATCGGTCAATTAGACTCTAGCTTACGACGTAATCAACAATGAACGGACATCGGGATACAAACAGTTGAAGGATTACTGAGTGTAATAAATAATGACTGCTGATAAGGATTGGTTTCTGTAGAATTCAGGAGATAAAGCAATTCGTTTTTATACTGGTTTATATGTCTGATCCCTTGTCATATAGCAGTCAATCTTTTGTTGTCCTTGGATCTTGGATATGGATTAGTTTTTCCATTCTATGATTGTGCTTTGTGTGTATTAATGGATCTTTGTTCCAACGCTGGATTCTCGATCCAATGCTATTAACGATCGTATTATATACAGATAATGACTGGCCTCTGTAGCGTTTAGGAGGCATATTGATGCATAATGGTAACAAATGTTTCTGAGTTTGTTTTAATGTGTGATAACGTTTTGTTCTAGATATTGGGAAAACAGTTACGGAGCTCTACAAATTCTGTTGGCCCAGGTTGAATTGTACATATTACCAGGTGATCTAAAAGCAAGCAAACCAAGACCCTAGCAATGGTGCAAACAGTTGAGTTAAAGGCAAATCCTACACAGACAAATCGGTATGAGATAATTCTACAAGAGGTCACTAATAATCGAGGAAATTTAGACTAGATAAAACAACAATATATGAAATGCAATACTTGCACAACAGCAACAGACAAATCAGACGGACTCCATTTTCAGATGTGACCATAGCTCCCATTTCTCAGGTTACGCATTCCATCTGGTAGGATTCAGTAGATGAAAGAAAAAGGGAGGAAACGCAAATAAACAGGACCACAAAATAAAAAATTATCAAAACAAACCATCCAAATTAAAATGAGAGAATCAATAAACAAAACAAAAGTATACAAACTTATAAACGAATACTTCAGAGGATAAGAATGCGCACGAAAAATCCAGACACAAGGGGCTGGCAGTGAGACAACCGTAATTCTACTCATGAATTAAGGAAATGCACAATGCTTGACTGACCGTACAATCATGGACCTTCAGATCGATTCACAGAGCTTTTTTTGTGTCAATCAGCAATGACATGCCGCTATTCCTTCATTTCAGTCAGTGGAGTATGCATACGGTTTATTCTCTGCATTCCTTGCTGAGCGTGTGTTTTGTGTCTGTTATCTGATGTTGGAATCTAGGGACACACAATAATTGACTGCCTGCTGGGATCTGAACAGTTCAAAAGCTGCTAAATATAGTAAGCCATGACCGCTGACAAACACTGGCCACCACAGAGTTCAGGAGACAAAATATTTTGAAATATAATGGTCAAGGAAATGTTTTTGAATTGTAGCCGTAATCAATAAAGCATTTGATAGCTACAAAACAGTATTTGATAGCTACAAAACATATTGATAGCTCCTATGTACTTATGCAAAACGGATTTATTGTCTACATTTCGCACTGTGGCTTATGCTCATTGTGTGTATGACTGACTGTGGACTCTACTTCAATCAGAATTAAATCAGACTTGGCTTAAAGCAGAGTTCACGGCTCCAATGGTGACTGAGATATCAGAATGTAATGCTGCACACACATACAGACACCAACAGACACAAAGACAACACACACACACACACACACCACACACACACACACAAACACACACACACACGCACACACACAACACACACACACACGCACTCACACACCTCACACACACACCAACACACACACACCACACACACACACACACACACACACACACACACACACACAACACACACACACACCACACACACACCACTCCACACACACACACACACACACACACACACACACATACACACATATATACGCACACACACACATACACATACACATACACCACACACACACACACACACACACACACACCACACACACACATACACACACATGCACAAGCCAAAAGTCATACACAAACCACTCTCGCATATCAAGGATTGAAAAGCGAGCAAACGCACCAACAACAACACAAACAACCGCTACAACAAAACCTGACGTATGATTTCAGTTGGATATCGATCATGTCATGTATCATTTGGACGGAAAAAGCAAAATGTCACTTCCTGTTCATTGTGTTTTGCTGAAAGGTGCACAGCCCGGTCTAGTGGTTTTGTTTGATGATTTTGTTGTTTTGTTTGTTTGCTGACTAGTTGGTTAGTTGGGCTTTCGATGGTTGGTTGGTTGGCTAATTGATTAGTTTGGTTTTGGTAGTTGGTTGGTTGCTGTCTGGATGATTGGTTGGTTGGCTGCTGGATGATAGGTTGGTTGGTTGCTAGTTGGTTGGTTGGTTGGTTGGTTGGTTGGTTGGTTGGTGCTGGTTTTCCTTGGTTGGTTAGTTGCGTTTGCGTTAGTTGGTTGATTGATTAGTTGTTTTTGGTTGGTTGGTTGGTTGGTTTGGTTGTTGGTTGGTTGGTTGATTGGTTGGTTGGTTGGTTGGTTGGTTGGTTGGTTGGTTGGTTTGATTGGTTGGTTGGTTATTTTTTCAAACATTTTTTTGCATTGATGAGAAGATTAGGAAAAGACAAGCGACACTTTATACGACACTTTATGAGGCAAAAGAAATTAGAGCACCTAGTCATAACAGGAAAGCTCAGGGAAACAGAGCACCAGGAGACCCAGAGAAGAAATACTGGACGGACGTGCGGAATGGATTAAGGGTGATACACTTGCTGCGAAAAAAGATGTGTTCGTTTGGAAGGTCATGATCGCCAACGCCATGCAGCAGGGCACATATGATGATGATGATGATGATGATGATGATGATGATGATGACGACGACGACGACGACGAAACGATGATGATGATGGTGATGATGATATATACATATATATTACATGTATACACATATGTGTGTATATATAGTGTTACTGTTAGTAGCACTATTTCTAATTTCATATTATGATCTGTTGTTATTTTTACGACTTATCAGTGTATCTAATCTATCTATCACTATCTATCTATCTATCTATCTATCTATCTATCTATCTATCACCTATCTATCTATCGGTCTAGCTTTCGGTCTATCTACCTGTGTGTGTGTGTGTGTGTGTGTGTGTGTGTGTGTGTGTGTGTGTGTGTGTGTGTGTGTGTGTGTGTGTGTGTGTGTGTGTGTGTGTGTGTGGTGTGTGTGTGTGTGTGTGTGACAGAGAGGATGACAACTTGCGTCAAGGGTCACACATCTTACAGGCTTAATATGCCTTAACTCAGCACCTTGCGTGTGTGTTAGCAGCGAGTGTGTTTTTGTCTGTGTGCGTCTGTCTGTTTGTTTGTGTGTGTGTGTGTGTGTGTGTGTGTGTGTGTGTGTGTGTGTGTGTGTGTGTGTGTGTGTGTGTGTGTGTGTGTGTGTGTGTGTGTGTGTGTGTGTGTGTGTGTGTGTGTGTGTGTGTGTGTGTGTGTGTGTGTCCTTCTCGGGCGCGGTAAGGAAGTAGGTAAACGTTGGACTTCCAGTCTGTAAGTATCGGGTGCAATTCCCCTGGATACCTCCACCTGGTTATTGTTATTGCTGTTATTATTGTTTAAAGCCCAGCCGACAGCACAAAGCAATATCAGGGCTATTACCATCTCAAACATTACACAATACCTCATTAAACAAAACACCAGAAAAACAAAAATAAGTACACGTATCAATGAATTACGCACATAATGTAAGAATATACCTCTGCCGTTGACCATTCCGTCCAATTTATCACCACAGAGTTTAAAAAACTACAAACAAAAGTAGACAGACAATAGACAAGGATACTAGAACATATATAAAAACTATTGGTCTGAATTATCTAAAATTACTTCTGTACATCATGTTTCCGTAGAGCCAAATATGCACGCAATACATGCACCAAATTATCAATCCTAAGAGAAAGTATGTAAGGCTTTATAGAAAACATAGACGTTTATGGATCAGCTTGGCAGAAATGGTAGAAAGAGATGACAGACAACTAAGGAGAAACGACAGAAACAAAGAGTGTGACAGAAAAGGGAAATTTCTAGCTCAGAATTTCCAGAAGGTGGGGATGTTATTTATACTGAAAGAGTCCCCTGCATCATCTCACGGCATGCCTCCACTTGGTGGGCGGAGGATGGAGTTGTGTTTGTGTGGTGTGTGTGTGTGTGTGTGTGTGTGTGTGTGTGTGTGTTGTGTGTGTGTGTGTGTGTGTGTGTGTGTGTGTGTGTGTGTGTGTGTGTGTGTGTGTTGTGTGTGTGTGTGTGTGTGTGTGTGTGTGTGTGTGTGTGTGTGTGTGTGGTGTGTGTGTTGTCCATCTCCCAGGTCAACATGTATACAGATCTATCAGGACCTAAGCCCCCTTCGTGTGTGTATACGCATGCAGAATATCAAATGCACGTTAAAGATCCTGTAAGTCATAATAGTAACTGGCTTTAAGAAAACATGAAAACAGCATGCAAACAAGAGCATGTCTGAAAATGGCTTCTAGTTAATAACTTCTAATATTATCATTATCATTATCCTTTTAATCATAGTTTTCAGTGTGCGTGTAGTGTAATACAGAACGTTGAACTTTGACCGCTCTCAGTCAAACGTTGAGTACAAAGATCTCTCTGAATAACCTCTGTCAATAAACAAGATAGGAACATTTATTGACGCATGCATCTATCTATATGGTGGTTGTGATATATTCATTTACGCATTACCCCTTTTCATCCAGGCAAACTGAGGGTTCAGTCTGATGAAATATCATCCATACCTTCACAGCCAATAACCCTTACTGACAGTGATATTTTGTTTACAAATAGAGAGACGCATATACAAGCTCCTCATTTCGGGTTACATAACAAAACAAAGCAAGAAAACAAAGGCAATGACAAAAATACATAAATAACTTGCTACAATTCAGGCAGGACTTTTCCCCAAACTGCTGCCGTTAATTTCCTGTATAGAAAACGACACACTAAAGTCATCATCAACATCAACAGAGCAGAACTTTTGAGATGCAAATCATATCGATCA
>CM060306.1:91119616-91122116 GCA_030674185.1 Monoplex corrugatus
ATGAATATTACTTTAAAAAAGACAACTCCACAAAGAGCGCAGAATTACATTAGGAAGTTGTATTAATCTGATCTTGATAATCTTGGAAACTATATGTTAGAAAATGATCTGTCGTTGTCAGCGGAAAAAACTAACATGATGCTATTTAATCCTGGTGGTACTTTAAGTAACTTGCCTACTTTCAGATTGCTTGGTGAAACAGGTTGTAAAATTCCTGGGAGTCTTTATAACATCGAAATTAAACTGGACTGTCCATTTTGATTATATTTCAACAAAAGCAAGAAAAGCCTTAAATTTTCTTAAGATAATAACAGATTACCTTGGGGAATGGATACAAACATACTGATTCATCTATCAACAGCACTTGTACGATCTAAATTATCCTATGCACAAGAAGTGTTCTTCAGTGCACCAAAATATTTATTAAAGAAGATGCAAAGCTTAGACTGCAAAAGTATTAAAATTGCTCTAGTGTCACTGCTCACGCTTCTAATCTGGAAACGTACAAAGTTGCTGGAATTCTGCCTCTGAACAACTATCGTGAGCTAGCGACAACAAAATTTGTCGTTAGAAGTACTTCACAAACGGACAATTTTGTGAGTAAAGAAATTAAAATTAGATCTGATGTTGACTTTCCAAAGCGAGCAAACAGCATTTCATCACAAATGACTATTGCAACTTACATATCTGACTTGGTCAAACAGTCTCACCTAAATATGGATGAAATAGCTGAGACACCATCAACAACGCCTATCCCTACATGGGAAATGCAAAAAGCCTCTTTTGATATTGATTTTACAGACGCTAAGAAACATGAAAACGTCAACATTACGATATCCACAGCAAGACAACACGTCGATGAAAAATACCGTACCCACCTTCATATTTTTACCGATGGTTCAGTCTTAGAAAATAAATGTGCTGGAGCAGCATTTTATGTTCCAAAATTTAAAATAAAAAAGTCATTTTTCATTGGGGCAAACATATCTATATTCACAGCGGAATTAGTCGCTATTATACAAGCATTGCATTATCTGGTAAATCTTAAACCCGTGTCTTTCAAAGTAGTTCTCTTTGTTGACTCAAAATCTGTACTATATGCCTTACGGTCTTTTGATGCCGACACAAGACCTGATTTAATTACTGAGGCAAATCATCTTGTACATTGTTTAAGGATAAAAGGTACAGATATCAGTTTATGCTGGGTGCCTTCTCACGTTGGTCTTCATGGCAACGAAGTAGTTGACAGAGCAGCTAAGCAAGGTGCAGAGAATTCTGTTAATTCTATAGAATTCCATGTTCATACTTCCGTAAAAGAAGCTTGCAACATGCTCGAATCAGCCTCATGGATTCGATTTCATGAACATTTCAATGAACAGTTTGTGTCACAACAAATGATAAAACTTTCCGTTCAAAATTTATATAAAAAAATGCAGTATTCATCCATGTATCATTTGCGATCGATTGTTGCTGTTCGTTTTCGTATTCAGCTAAACGCATTGAAAACAAAATATTGTAAAAATGTCAAGTGTATTTGCGACAAACAGTTCACATTGTTTCACTGTTTATTTTATTGCAAAATGCTACGTTCTTTTCTACCGAAAATGTTTACACAAGAAAACTATTCTGAAACTCATTTCAAAAAAGTAACATCAGATCAATCTTTGCTTGTTAAAATTTCAGAATCACTAGTTCACAGTCCTGTTAATGCATTACTTTAACTTTATGCAGTTTGTGTTTTAGTGTTAAATTTTCCCTTCACATTGTTGCAATTAATTGTTACTAATGTTAGAGTTAAGATTTCGTTCCATTTTACAATTCTACCACCTATTTATGACTTTTTCCTCTGTCTCCCCTCTGCCCCAATCCAACCTGTCCAACTACCGTTCTCCATTTTATTGTATTTATACTTTTTTTTTCCCCTCTCCCCTCCCCCCTCCCCCGTCTAATATCACTTACAGTGAAAAGACGTTAAATCAAAGAACGAACATACATACATACATACACACACACACACAACACACACACACACACACACACACACACACACACACACACACACACACAGCACGCACGCACGCACGCACACACTATCAACATTACTTTTCTGTAATAAAAACACAAACAACTGCGCTGTAAAACATCATTAATCTTAATATTTAAATTTCCTATCACAGAAAAGACAGTCTTGATGGAGGCAGACACAAGTAGATCACTCATAAGGAAGATTAGTAAAAGACAGGCAACATTTATAGGCCATTTTATGAGGAAGGGGGATTTGGAGCACCTGGTCACAACGGGAAAGCTAGAGGGAAAGAGAGCACCGGGTAGACCCAGGGAGAAAATGCTGGACGGACTTGCAGAGTGGCTGGGGACGAGGAGGGTGGGGGAGATGCTGGGGGCAATGGGAGATAGAGACAGATGGAAGTCCATGATCGCCAACGCCATGCGGCAGGGCACCTGATGATGATGATCACAGAAAAGCATCAAGCAGTTTCAG
>CM060306.1:91129616-91139616 GCA_030674185.1 Monoplex corrugatus
ATTGCTTCTTTTAACAATCGCATGTAGGCCAGGTGCAGGAGAACAGCAAAGGATCTGAACCCTTCCCAGTAAAGAACACAGTGAACAAGGGATGTATTCTTGTGCCCACACACTTTTCAGTCCTCTCCAATGCTAACTGACTCAGAGACTTTGACAGGGGTATGTACATTAAATTCCATTCTGATGGAAAACTTTTCAATCTGCAGGGACTCCAAGCAAAGATCGAAGTGCTGAAAGCAGTCCTGGACTACCTACTGACTGGAACGGTTCCACTAAAAATACCTATGCAAGATCTGCAGCATCACATGGAATGATCGAGTGTCCAGTTTGCAAGTTCTGAAGAATGTGGCATGCCAAGTACAGAGTGTCACTCATCAAATGCCAGCTTCGTTGGTCAGGTCACGTTGTCCAGTATGGAAGACAATCATATTCCAAAGACACTCCTGTACAGAAAATTGAAGAAATGGGACCGTGATAAGGGAAGCCCATTAATACGATACAAGGATTCTATAAAGTCCAACCCCATCAGCTTTGGAAATGCCACCACCAGCTGGAAAAACGTTGCCCGCAACAGAGCAAACTGGCAACAAAGCGCATGCAGTGAACAATCGCATTCAAACAGTGCAGAAAAGCTGCTAAAAAGACAGAAGAGTAACTAGCAGGAGCAGAATCTAAGATCAACAGAAGAGGAGCTGGCAGGAGCAGCAACTAAAGTTGCAGGATTCCGTCCCATGTGGTGCCTGCAGAAGAACATGTGCCTCTGTGATCGATACTGCATTCCACATAAAGACTCATACCAGGCTATAAAGGACCAATACTCATAACCATTCACCAGATCAACGTGAGAGTCACCATCACATTTCTTGGTTGTGACCGGATTTTAGTCTAAAATTCAAGTTAACTAGAACATCCACACCCTGCCAGCATGAAAGGTTTATGCACAGAGTATGGCATTGTCATACGTACTTTTCATTCCTAACACAATGTGTTTGTAGTGTAGCCGATAATCATGGTATCACGTGCGCACTATGACGCTTTGTGAAGTAAACCGAAGCCTTTACACTGATACTACAACATCACATTTTGGGGTCTCTCAAAATCTTGCTATCCCCATCACACTTGAATATTAATTTCACTCTAATAAGAAACCTAGTTGGTGTAGGATGGAGTTCCCACCTTGTAATCCGATTGCACGAGTTCGACTCTGGCTGATGAAAACCTTTGTGCTTGTGGACCCATCCACCATTTGTGCATGGATCTTAACTCTGTTCACAGTTGGGGAATGTGAAGCAGCAAAAGAGAACTAGGGCATTGCTCTCATAATACACGATACATACGTTACAATTCCTGCGTGCATTCATGCCTGCCTCGTGCTGATTAAAGGTTTTAGTAAAAAAAAAATAAAAAATAAAAGAGTATCTATAAAGTTTGTTGTTTATTTCTTTTCAACTAAGAAAATATAAATATACTACTGACATACGAATAAATACAAGTCTAATCCAAATTACCTTCCACCTCTATCACTACATGGCATACATGACTTTAATTCTTTGACTCCCGCACGCTATCCACCAACTGCAAAAACTTAACCCTTTGATTCCCTCACCCTATCCACCAGCTTCCTGCAGGAAGCTGGTGAATAGGGTAGGGAATCAAAGGGTTAAGTTTTTCCTTTGCTAGCATGGTTGACAATGCAGGATGTTAGTGGACAGGGTGCAGGAGTCAAAGGGTTAAACAATCGTGCCTGACATTGCCGTCATAGTTAGCCGGATGTTACAAGCCCAGCCAAAGCCATCAACTGTGCCAGACGTGGCCTTAAAGCTGACAGCAGACAGCACTAAGTGTAAGCGTGTGCCACAGACTAAACACGTCTGTTGTGACAGCTCCCAGCCTACATACCCATCCCCAGGTGACACATTCATTACAGTACAAAAGTCAGGTAGCTGAATTATGCCAACAATCTCTGAGGAATGAAAGAGTAACAAACACATGCACGACTTGCATTACCACTACTAACACACACCACGATCACCACCACCACCACCACCACTACTGTTACTACTACTACTACTCTTACTACTACTATTATTACTACTGCTTCTACTAGGACTATAACTACTACTATTACTACTACTACTATTACTATTACTACTACTATTACTACCACCACGATCATCACCACTACCACCACTACTATTACTACTACTGTTATTACTACTACCTCTACTATTACTACTACTACTACTACTACTGCTGCTGCTGCTGCTGCTGCTGCTATGCTGCGCTGCGCTGCTGTACTACTACTACAAGAACAACAACAACATGATATATCGTCTTATAAAGAACTGTTACTGCTGTACGGTTGTGAGGTGTGGACAGTTAACACGCAAAGTCAGAACTAAAGTGTGGCATCTGAAATGTGGTTTCCAAGAAGAATGTTCAGAGTTCCATGGACAGCAAAGAAAACAAACGAGACAGTCTTGAAGTAAGCAGACACAAGATGATCATTAATAAAGAAGATTAGGAAAAGACAAGCAACATTTATAGGACATTTTATAAGGCAAAAGAAATTAAAACTCAAGCTCGAACACTTGGTCACAACAGGAAAGCTGCAGGGAAAGAGAGCACCAGGTAGACCCAGGGAGAAAATACTGGACGGACGTGCAGGGTGGCCGAGGACAGAGAGCGTGGGAGACGTACTTGCAGTGACAAGAGACAGATTAGTATGGAAGACCATGACTGCCAACGCCACGCGGCAGGGTACATGATGACGATGATGATGATGATACACACACACACACACACACACACACACACACACACAACACACACACACACACACACACACACACACACACACACACACACACACACACACACACACACACACACACACACACACCATATCCGTCAATGTACAGGACATAAGGCAGTAGGCAAGTTCTGCAACTTGGGCAGAACAGCAACAAATCTCTTGACGCTGAGGTGGTGCTACACATTTCAAGGTTAGCCCTGTCTTGGGAAAGCTGACCAAGTGGTTGTAGCATGATCACGGCATCAAAATCGCCACAAAGAATGCTGTGTACGGAGCAGTAGTCGTGAGCATCTTGCGCTACTGCTGCGGGACCAACGGCACATTCAACAGCTGGAGCATTTCACCAAAGATATCGACGCAAGATCTGCAATGTTCACGTGACAAGATCGAATGCCCAACCTCCAAGTATACTGTGTACTCATCAAATGCCAGCTTAGTTGGACAGGACACGCTTTCCGTATCATTATCATTCGTACATTAGTTTTATAGTCTATCATCATTATCATCATCATCATGTGTCGTCATCATCATCGTCGTCATCATCATCATCATCAGTGTGGTCGTCGTCGTCGTCATCTCTTCATCTCACCGTCGTTGTCGTTGTCGTCGTAGTCGTCGACATAATCATCATCGTCGTCATAACCAAAGTCATCACATGGCCATCAGATGAGATCGAGGAGCCATTACCAAGTCATTGTTGGAAGGGATTGCTGGTGTTCATTGTCCTCAGCTGCGTACAGATGGTCAAAAGCGGTGTGGTCTGTCCATCTGCTTGTGTTTTCAGTAGAGGTCTTCTTTCAGACGGTCCTCAATCGTTTCCCGTGCTCTCCGTCCAGAATCTGTTGCAGGCATGTATAATACATGTGCTCAAACGTCTGCATGCTTCATTCTGTTTTAGCTGTAAAATTCAGCTCCCACTTCGTACAGAATACTGGAGCGGCGACCTGCACTGGAAAGACGATGAAAGTGTTTTTCTTAATGTTTTAAAGTTTTGTCATAAGAGTTAAGCTAGGGGGAGTTGTGTCTTGATTTCCTGGGTCAACCTGCTATTGCAGGTTTTAACACATCGTCTTTCTTTGGATAAGGTTACAATGTTAGATACTGTGTCGATCCTTTAACAGTGACGTTTTTACCAGTAGACAGTGACACGATGTCGTCTTTAAACACTTTACGAAATGGCCATAGGAACTACAGCCTACGTTTTTCTTCTGCACCAGTTGAACATCAGAAAAATAAATCTGCTTTTCCTCCATGTGCAATCTGTTGTTCAGAATATTTCATGAATATCGTGATCAGCAAAGAACCTCATACAAAGCCTTAGCCACTGACAGATACACCGCTGGGTTTGACTTTAAAACGAACACGCGAAGTGTTTTTCGGGGAAAGAAATTGTTACATTCTGTGTCAGACTTGCTCAGCCTTGTGAAGAATTCCTTCTGTCTTTCTCATACAGTACAGATTCTGAACCAGCGTATATCCGACGTAAGTGCATCAGAAAACATTGCTATTGTCTAAAATGTCTGGACGAACTGCGTCCTTGTCCTTTTTCTGCTCCCTACTTGGGCATTTTAAACGTAAAACGATGTTTCATGGCAAGGCGCACTGTCGGTCAGTACAATTTACTACTGTCTCCCATGCATACAGATTGTGTGTCGCACAGAAACAATGCGGGCTGGCTGGTTCCTTTGACAGAGCTCGTGCTTCTATCATTCTAATGGTGTCAGCTTAGGGTTTCATACGTCCCTTCTCCCCTCCTCCTCCCATTTGAAGATCTTGCCAGGGCATAAGGTTTTGCGCTGGCTCAAGGAGTCTGCCAGATGATTGCTGGAAGATTTGGGAATATGGAATTGTCCGAATCGATGAATCCCTCTCAAACACATTCCAAATCCAAACCAAAACAAAGCAGGAATCCAACGAACAAAGAAACGTACAGAGAAAAACAACTAACAAGGACAAATATAACCAAGCCATGCCAATAATCGTTCTAATACAGCACTATGGACACAACTTCAGAGCTTAGGTTTTGAAGAAATAAGTGAAAGCAGCAATCACAATCCCTGCTGGACTAAAACCACGCACACACACACTTACGCATTCGCACGTGCGCACGTGTGTTTATGCAGATACACACACACGCGCGCGCGCGCGCGCGTGCAGCGCGCACACACACACTCATACACACACTGCGCCACACACACACGCACACACACACGCACGCACAAAGCACCACATACACACACACAGATACACAGACATACACACGCACACACAGGCGCGCACGCGCGCGCACGCACACACACACACACACTTATGGAGATGTTCATAACCAATGACTAATTCATTGCCTAAACGTATCCAACTGTATAATCCCAACTATTGTTATTTTTTTAAATTTATGATTATTAGTAGTAGTAGTATTACTATTGTTATTATTATACTATTATTGTTGTAATTGCATCATCACATCATCATCGTCAACATCATCGTCGTCATTGTCATTGTTGCTGTTGTTGTCGTTGTTGGTGTTATTCACCCAACTTTTCCCTTCTGAAAACAGGTTCCAGTTCTACAAATGACAAACTGGCCGTTATGCCCTGACTGGTTCAGTATGGTACTCGTTGTATGCTTCAGTGCCTCGTGTTTTCATTTTGGCGAGCCGTATTCATATAATGTCTTTGTTTCTGGTACAAACTACCCATTTTGTTTCTGCACCATCCCCATTTCTTTTGATATAACATTGATTGCCAGAAATCGATGAAGTACTTTGATCTGAAATCATTTCAGATTATTGGTTTGTTTGTTTGTTTGTTTGTTTGTTGTTTGTTTGTTTGTTTGAATTTTACTTATTTTCAAAGCAAAGATTCCAGCATTATTTTCTATTTGAATGTAAATTTTCATTTACTGCATCAGTTTGGTCCTTTTTCTTTTTGATGATATGTCTTACTATCGTCTTGAAACGTCAGTAATGGTTGATTGGTGTGGGTGAACATAACCTTTGAGGATCTTTAACTTACAGTTATATTTAGTTAACGTACGTGTTTTAACGGCATTCGAGTAACTTAACTCCAGTATACAATGCGTTTCACGGTGATGTTCTATTTTGTAACAAACATTTGTTTTATGTAAAACTTACCGGAATCATCGATTAGGCTGCCAGTAAGACAAATTATTTCTTGTTTGCTATATTCTGCGCAAAAAGATGTTCACCACTCGCTGATGATGCACGGCAAACATCAATGCTATGATCAGAAAACTTTTTTTAAACATACAAATGGCAGCCTCTGACATCTCTCGGACCAGGTACCTTGCAGAAAGCATTAGCTCAACTTCAAAGAGATTTCTCTTTTTTTTTTCGGTATCGGGAGATTAGCTGTCATTGGGAAATGTATTTCATATACACATAAGTCGTCTGAAATGACACATCCCTTCTCTCTCTCTCTCTCTCTCTCTCTCTCTCTCTCTCTCTCTCTCTCTCTCTCTCTCTCTCTTGTGTGTGTGTGTGTGTGTGTGTGTGTGTGTGTAAGAAGTACAGAGAAAGGGAGAGAGATAGAGAGGAGGGTGTGCCCTACGATGTATATTCACCATGCCTTGCGAAAGGCAAGATCTTGCAGAAAGCCTCTTACACTTAGTGACGACGCGCATGTACATGTTTAAATACATATATAATCTCTCTCTCTCTCTCTCTCTCTCCTCTCTCTCTCTCTCTCTCCTCTCCTCTCTCTCTCTCGCACATGTTTAAATAAATACATATATGATATATATATACATATTTATATATATCTCCCTCTCTCTCTCTCCCCCCCCCCTCTCTCTCTCTCTCTAAAATACGATATACGATAATATACTACGTCCCCAATATAGCTTTTCTGAGGACAAGTTATAGCAAAAGTTTCTAAAAGTTATTGACCATGTGGCTTTTATGCTTACGTATAGCCGGTGTATTTATCTCACCGCTCATGACGCATTGCGGCTTTTGCAGGTCGTTTTACGTCAATACTGATCTCTCATATTCTTTAATAGCTACGTTAAAAGATTAAAAATCAGCTAGATTTTGTTTGTTTGGTTTTCCTTTAATGCTTTGGTGACATTTTGTTTTTGAACCAAAGAAAAGGGGAGGAGGGGGAGAACAAGGAAGCAGTAAAGTCAAGCCATACGAACAGCTTCCCTTTAAAAAATTGATTTACACAAACACACATGCACACATACAAAAACAACGCCACGCGCACGCCCGCACGCGGGCACACACACACACACACACACACACACACACACACACACACACACACACACACACACAACACACACACACACACACACACACACACACACACACACACAGAGAGAGAAGAGAGAGAGAGCTACCAAAGTGTTAATGATCAGTTTGTGCATGTTTGGTACTGGTGATGAAAACAGACCATGTTCACACACAAGTTCTGCGTCAATGACGATTGACAGACGTTCTTCAACAAACAGCCCAGACATCTTCGATGTTCGATTCTTGTTGCTTGACCTCAACATAATAACTATAACATGAGCAAGGTTACACACGGAAACAAAAGGCAGTGTATTTCAACCTTTGGGTCTTCTACGGGAAAAAACACCGAAGAAAAAAAAAGTGGAAATCAATGAGTGTTTGTGAAAATTGAAAAAAAAAATCTTTGATTCTCATTCCAGTGTGCTTATCTGCAAAACTACAAACGCACGAAATATGACAAACATTCTGCACAAATTCTTTCTCGGTGATGATTTTTGACAATCAGTGTAATCAAAACTAAACCAGTCAGATTGATTGGGCCGTCCCAATTTAATCGATAATTGCTTGATGGTTGTGCATTTCTAGAAAATCTGGAACAGATTCACCATAAACAGAGAAAGCCTCACTGAGAAATCTGTGGGCACGTTCAGTGTCACAATGATCCAAAACAAACGACAATTCCTATTTGTTTACGAATTATTTATCACAAAATAGTTACGTAACTTACTAGGAAATGCTGGATTTGTTCAATAGCTGAAAATACATTTGCCAAACTAATGTCAATGAATAGCAAAAACGTGACGTGGATACATTTTTAGTGGAGGGGTGGAGGTGGGGGTGGGGGTGGGGGTGGGGCCTTATGATTCAAAAATCGGAACCTGCTTGTGTAAAATCTATTTCAGAATTCAACATTTCCTGACAAACTTGACTTCTAACACACTTAGAGAAATGTCATCCACTTTGAACAACCAAAAACACTCGCTCCCACACACACACACACACACACACACACACACACACACAACACACACACACACACACACACACAGACGCACACACAACACACAAACATACACACGCACGCGCGCACGCACACACACACACACACACACACACACACACACACACACACACACACACACACACACACACGAGTGCAACCACATACAGACGCATACACAGCCTCCAATCAGTATATTAAAATCAATCTTCCCTCAGGAAACTGCAAAAGGGATTAGAGCATTAAGACACTGGCAACAAATCTATGTGAAATCCCGATTTTATGCTATCTGCAAAATAACATACATACTCTCTCTCTCTCTCTCTCTCTCTCTCTCTCTCTCTCTCTCTCTCTCTCTCTCTCTCTCTCGCTTGCTCGCTCGCTCGCTCGCTCGTTTACATCTACCTGTGCATGTATGCATCTATGTATGTATCTACACGTATCTATCTACCTGTCCATCTAGCTAGTGAGCTAGCTAGCTAATTACTCACAGAGAGATTATCCATCTATCTCTCTACTATCTATCTATCTATCTTCTATCTGTCTATCTGTTTATCTGTCTGTCTGTCTGTCTGTCTGTCTGTGTCTAATTATCTATCTGTCTATCTGTCTACCTATCTATCTGTCTGTCTTGCCCCCGTGGGAATGCCGGGGCTCTTTCAGTATATATAGTATACCCACCTTCTGGAAATTCTGTGCCAAAAATTTCCTCTTTTCTGTCACTCTCTTTGTTTCTGCCTTGTTCCTTTGCTTCTTGTCATTTCTTCCTATCATTTCTGCCATGATGGTTCATTCACTTCTATGTGTTCGATAAAGTCTTAATTATATTTTCTTGGGATTGATAATTGGGTACATGTATTAAGTGCATATTTGGCTCTAGGGAGGTGAGATATGCCGAGCAATTTTAGGTAATTTGGACCCGTTTTTATATATGTTTTGGTGTCCTTAGATATGCTTAAATTTGCATTCAGCTGGGTTTTTTTAATCCTCTGTGCGATAAATTGGACGGAGTGGTCAACGCCATGGGCGTCTCCTTTGATTATGTGCGCGGACGTATTGACATGTGTACTTAAGTGTTTTTTTTGCCCCCGTTGAAGTAATGTTTATGTTTTGAAACACGTTACAAAGGTCTGATATGGCTCTACGCAGTCGGCTGGGCTTTAAACAACAATAACAATATCAATAACAATCTGTCTGTCTGTGTGTCTGTCTGCCTGCCTATCTGTGTCTGTCTGTCTGTCTGCCTGTCTGTCTGTCTCTCTGTCTGTCTGTCTGTCTGTCTACGTCGCACCTCACAGTCTTTCTCCACAAAGACGGACATAAAGCTTACACAACAAAAGGTAAATGACGAAACAGTGTAAGAAAACAATAAACAACCGAGCAGCAAGAAAACGAACAAAACGAACCAAAAGGCAAGACATTTCCCTTCTTTCAACACATTATGCATATCATCCATTCACCAACACAAAAAGGGAAAGAGGGGAGAAAGAAGGAGAAAGAGAAGTAGAAACACGGACGGACAGAGACAGACAAGAGTCGGTGGAAGGAAAGAAAGAGGCACAGAGAGAAGCATGCTGCACGGTGCTGTTTTCCTGGGGAATGGACTGAACACATCACCGTATCTAAACGACTCCTCCAACAATCTACTGTCCCATACACAAAAATAGATGTATAAACAAATTGCTTCCGTAGACTGGTATAACAAGCCCCTCCACATTATTGTTATTGGTCTACAAAAACCCATACTGGGAATCCCGTTCGGGGGCATGTCAGACCTTGCTGAGCAGCAAAATGGGCTGTGTCTGGAGCATCATGCCTGGCCACTTTCGCTGCCGTCCGAGCAACCCCTGTGGTTGAAGTAAAACAACGTTGGGAGCTTCCGACTGCTAAGTGTCAAGACTATAGTAAGGGGAGAGGTGCTCACAGCTAT
>CM060306.1:91144616-91147116 GCA_030674185.1 Monoplex corrugatus
GACAAATTCCGTGCAAAAGAATGCAAAACGACCAAAAATCAAGAACCAACATTTTAACTTCAATCAGTCCTCCTGAAAGAGAAAGACAATGTTGATTTGTCTTTTTAAAACATATCAAGAAACACTGTTACAGGGAGAAGGGGACAAAGCAAACGCTGTTCTTCCCTCCACAGAAAGCTCTATGGAATCTTATTGCTTCAGTAAGAAAGGTATAACATGACAGCGTAGGCATCAAAGTAAGCAACAACTATTTCTTGTTGTGAAGAGCTCTCATCAGGCTTCCTTATTCCACCTGCTTGCTGAAAAACAACACACATCCTCGTGAAAAGATACAACAAAGTGACAGCAGCAGCATCTCGTTTAGAACAGGAAATTGTCCTGGTTACGCAATAGCAGCCCCAAACAACAGTCTTGATCAGCATGTCACAGAGTGAAACAACCCTACCTTGTTCTGGACACTTGTAAACACCAGTCTGGTGCTTGTGAACATTTTGATGATTATAAACACCTGCTGGACCTTCCATATAAACACCTGTCATACTGGGTCTTCCATCTAAACACATGTTATGCTGGACCTTCTGTCTAAACACATGTCACGTTGTGCCTTCCATATAAATATCTATCACGCTCAGCTTTCCATCTAAACACCTGTCACACTCAGTCTTCCGTCTAAACATCTGTCATGCTGGACTTCCATATAAATCTTCTGTCATGCTAGGCTTCCATCTAGACACCTGTCACGTTGAGCCTTCTATCCACACACCTGTCACGCTGGGCTTTCCTTCAAAACAACTGTCACGCTCAGCTTTCCATCCTAACACCTGTCACGCTGGGCTTTTCATCTGAACATCTGTCACGCAGAGCCTTCCATCTAAACATCTGTCACGCAGATCCTTCCATCTAAACACCAGTCATGCAGAGCCTTCCACTTAAAGACCTGTCATACTGAGCTTTCCATCTAAGCACCAGTCACGCTCAGCCTTCCATATAAACACATGTCACACTAGGCCTTCCACTTAAACACCTGTCATGCTGAGCCTTCCATCTAAACATTTGTCACGCTCACCCTTCCATCTAAACACCTGTCACACTGAGCCTTCCATCTAAACCCCTGTCACACTGGGACTTCCATCTAAACCCCTGTCACACTGGGACTTCCATCTAAACATCTGTCACGCTGGGCCTTCCATCAAAACACCTGTAACGCAGAGCCTTCTATTTGAAGAACTCACAGATTGACATAGCGCTTTGTTAAACATGTCATCTTCTTTTGTCTTTTACCTATATCAGCTTACATCTCGAATGTTTTTGCTCAGAGCGTATCAACATAATTTACTTCTGCTATTATAATAATAATATAATAATTACAATATTTATATAGCGCAAAATCTTGATAAAATCAAATCTAAGCGCTGAAGCAGACACACACGCAAGCACGCACGCACGCACGCACGCACACGCACGCACGCGCACACACACACACACACACACACACACACACACACACACACACACACACTCACACACACGCATGGCTATAAACGGGGAGAAAGAATAAAAGCAATAAAAGCAAGAATAAAAGCAATGGAAAATTATAGAGAGCATAGCATATACAATTATATATTATAACCATGTGATTCCCCTCCGAGCGGAGACAGGCTGCAGAGGGGGGGGGGGGGGGTTGAGTGAGGTTAGGATTTTATGCGGAGGAGAAAAGGTGAGTTTTGAGAGCGGACTTGAAGGAGACAAAAGTAGGTTGCTGACGGACTGAGAGAGGAAGTTTGTTCCAGGAGAGTGGACCAGAAACAGAGAAGGCTCGTGGACCATAGGTATTGAGCTTAGTGCGTGGAAAGCGAAAAGTCAGAGGATCGGAGGCAGAGCGGAGGGTACGTGAGGGAACATAGATCTCAAGTAGGCTTGACAGGTAATCGGGGGCTGCGTTATTGAGGCTTTTGTAGCACATGGTGTCTAGTTTGTACTGTATGCGCTTTGATACAGGGAGCCAGTGAAGTTGTGCCAGGAGAGGAGATACGTGGTCAGCTTTTTTCTTTTTGAGTACAAGGCGTACAGCATTGTTTTGAATGCGCTGTAGGATGTGAATGGTGGAGGCAGGAAGACCAGACAGGAGTGAATTGCAATAGTCAATGCGAGACATTATGAAGGAGAGAACGAGTTTTGCAGTTGTTTCGACAGAGAGATACTTCCTGATCAGCCTTATACGATGGAGATGATAGTAGCAAGATCTGGCAGTTTGAGAAACAAAGTTGTTCATGGAGAGGGTAGAATCAATGCAGACACCAAGGTTTTTAGCTGAATCAGAAATTGGGACTGATGTGTTACATAATGGGAGAGAAAGAGGAGGCAGCTGAGAAAGTTTCTGACGGGTGCCAATGAGGATAGCTTCTGTCTTGTCGTCATTAAGCTGAAGTTTGCACAAAACTCGTGAAAAAATTGAACTGACATAAGAATAATGGTTCTTGATAAGTAAGCACGCGTTGTA
>CM060306.1:91152116-91164616 GCA_030674185.1 Monoplex corrugatus
GTCTTCATCTGATGGGCGCTGGCATGGAACGTGCTGGCAAGATGTTTGATAACCCCCATCCCCCACCCCCCGTCTGTTCCTTCCCAGATTACCTTACAATCAGTTCAACAGCCGTCGCGCAAAAGAAAAAACGGTCGGCAAGAGATAACACAGATAATCAGTCAAAATGTGCACCATTCTCCTGATAGGAGGCAGAAAGGTATGGGATAGGCATCGCCCCTGTCTGTTCCCTGTAGCATATAAAACAACAAAAACCAGTTGCAGGTGTGTGTTCTTTCCTCGCCATTTACAATCACCAGGGAAAGGTTTTCGTGTCATTCACCTTTCAGTTTGGTGTATGTGTATAGGACTTCTGTGACGGGGGTGACTGACAAGTTGTTTTGATAACATGGCAATTACGAGTTGTTGTTGTTGTTGTTTTTTCACATTTCGTTTCTTACTTTTATACACATAAATATATAGATAGTTAGACAGACAGACATACAGACATACATACATACAGATAGATAGATAGATAGATAGATAGATAGAAACAGACAGACAGACAGATAGGCAGACAGATAGATAGATACATAGATAGAGAGATAGGTAGAGAGACATTCAGACAGATAGATAGATAGATAGATAGATAAGATAGATAGATAGATAGATAGATAGATAGATAGAGAGATAGAGATAAAGAGAGAGAGACAGATAGACAGACAGACAGACAGATAAGTAGATAGATAGATAGATAGATAGACAGACAGATAGATAGATAGATATAGATAAGTAGATAGATAGATAGATAGGTAGATAGATAGATAGACAGATAGATAGATAGATAGATAGATAGATAGATAGATAGAATGCATGAAACCAAAGACAACTGCAGTCATCCGTGAGCAAATACATGTAGACATGTTGAAAATGTTTTTGTCTTATGCACTTTATAGAAAGGCGTTTCCATAGGGACTGGAAAGAGAAATGAAAAAATCCTAACTCGTTTATCTTACTGGAAATCGGGATAAAAGACGTTATATGATTTTGCTCGAAAGTGGAGGAAACGACGTAAAATATCACATCTGATTGGAATGTTTCCAAAACAACACGTCAGTTATAAATTTTACATGAATGCACAAAACGGAAGGGTGAATGACACGAAAACTCTGTTCTCTTCTAAATGTGAACGGCGCAAAAATCACAAAAATCTGCCTTAGTTTCACTTTGCTTTACCTCCTAAGAGTATAGTTTTATGCACAGCAATCTGCATTCGTCTTGCTACACAGAAAAAGAGAGGGCAATGACCATCCCAAACCTTCCTGCGTCTTATCGGAAGAAAGATGTATTTACGCCCTATCGGCACATTTAGCTGTATCGGCATAGAAGCAGGTGTTTTCCAATCCACACATCCCGACTAACAACTCCTCCTCAGAAGCACTTAGCACTGGTCCAGCGCATTCTTGCAACCACGTGTGAATTCTTGACAAGAGCCATGGAAGAAGAGCGCAAACCGGATCTCTTGTATATATATATATATATCGCATTTGGCACCGGTGGTCAGGCAGCGCGCATAGCCATGCAAAAAATTAATCCATTCCACTTGATATTTCGTGGACATTCCTTCAGTCTTTGAAATAACACAAAGTTGTTCATGTAGAATAAATTCATAGGATATTTTCTTTTGTGCACATTAGACTGAAATAGGGCTGTCTATCCAAATGATGAAATGGCTCAAACAATCTGTTGGGGGTGCAGAAAAACAGATCACCGTCCACCGTAAAAGCAAACAAGACCAAATGCAGGCCGAGATAGAAAGGCCAAATAGTACCAAGAAATTTACAGAAAGTGCATTTATTACATAATCATGATCTTTTACTGTTCATTGTGTACACAGTTACAGTCTTCTGAAGCAATCTGTTTGAACGTCAAGCTTTAAATTTCGCATATATTGTTGTGTGTGCTGTTTTCTATGAAATATGTCGATACAGTTAAGTGTCCCGATAATGCGTTAATGAAGGTATGCACTGTGACTGATCAGTATCAGTATACCTACCTACGCTTTTGTGCAATGACTGTTAAGCAGATCGAAGATGAGGAGTAAGCGCGAAATAGGAGAGGGGAGAGGGGGGATTCGAGGACTCCCGTTATCACATTCTGTGCTCAATAGACGCAGACATGCCCCGATAGCTGGGGTCAGACCATAGAGCTTAAAAGCAAGCCGGAATATTGCCACATGAGAGAACGGCCCTGAAAATGTCTGTCTGCAGAACGAATGAAACAGCAGGACATGCCAGGTGAGATAAATAATAGTCGTCAGGTAACTGCACCTGAAGAGTTGATCGCTAATGATTTGTTGAATGTCTGTCTAGAGAGTCATGGCACACTGAGTAAAAGGCTGCGATAATGACAGAACGATTGGAACAGGAAGACAGTTATCGGAGCAGAGATGAGAAGTCTCAAGTATTCTTCATAAGGTGATAAGCCAAAGATTTTTTCCCGAGTGTTTTCGTTCCTTTTTGACAAAGACACAAATAAAAAGATATTGCTTTAATGCTAAATCGGAGTCACGAAACACCGAGAGAAAAATCGTAAAAGTGACCATCAGTACGAGTGACTGAAGCGGCAAGAACAGTAGTGGTGTGAACCAAGACGTAAATCATAAAGGTTTGTAAGTGCCCACGCGTCTTTGATGGAATGATGCAAGTTTTCTTGTTCATGTTTTTTTTAGGAAATGTGGTTCTCTCATAATCCTGAGGTCA
The DNA here is from genome assembly GCA_030674185.1 of Monoplex corrugatus. Classification (NCBI taxonomy): domain Eukaryota; kingdom Metazoa; phylum Mollusca; class Gastropoda; order Littorinimorpha; family Ranellidae; genus Monoplex; species Monoplex corrugatus. Next base: position 91,154,858 of record CM060306.1, read on the forward strand.
CTGGGGAGTGAAGTGGTGAAGATTTTAACTTTTCTCAGAGCACATCCGCTTCCTTTTTCTACCTTCCAAAGCTATGAATAGAATCAGGTGCCCATCCACAGCTGGTGAGTAGATGCCATACGTGTACATAGTCATTTCTCGAACCCGGTTCCAACCTATACAGTCAAAGTGCCAATGAGAAAAAAGGGTAGGGGTGTGGAAGCCTCAAGACGAGTATAAGTTTGCAATAAATGTCTAACAATCTCGTTCGATCGATCCGTTCGTTATTCAGGGAACACAACGCCCAGATCTAACCATTAGAGAAGAAGATAGGGGTGAAGAAGGAGGGACACACAAGTGGTCTAAGATGACACAACAGGTGTTAATTAATAATATTGAACAATGGCTCCACAACACCCCCTTCCCCTCTTGTAATTCTTCCTCTCCTTTTTGTTCTCTTCTGTCGTCCATCATTTGTGTGTAGACTCATCGTAAGGTGTTGCCGTTTCATCGTACTCTAAGTCTATGCTTAAGACTTTTATATGCTGGTTTAACTTCGTCACCCTCGGGAGTAACTACAGTTACGACATCTGAACAATTAATTAAAAAGGACAATGAATTCTCAGTGATTCCTGACATCGACGTACCTATGTGCGCGTGTGTGTATGTGTGTGTGTGTGTGTGAGTGTGTGTGCGTGCGCGCGCGTGTATGTGTGTGTGTGTGCGTGTCTGTGTCTGTGTGTGTCTGTGTCTGTGTGTGTGTTCCGTGTGAGCGTCCGTGCGTGTGTGTATGTGAATGTGTGTGCGTATGTGCGAGCACATTTGTGCATACATGTAAGAGCGCGGGGGTGAGGGCGTGTGTGTGTGTGTGTGTGTGTGTGTGTGTGTGTGTGTGTGTGTGTGTGTGTGTGTGTGTGTGTGTGTGCGTGTGCGTGCGTGTGTGCGTTTGTGCCTTTGTGTATGTGCCTTTGTATGTGTGTGTGTGCGTGCGTGTGTGCGTGTGTACCTTTGTGTATGTACCTTTGTGTGTGTATGTGTGTGTGTGCGTGCGTGCGTGTGTGCGTGTGTGCCTTTGTGTATGTGCCTTTGTGTGTGTGTGTGTGTGTGTGTGTATGTGTGTGTGTGTGTGTGTGTGTGTGTGTGTGTGTGTGTGTGTGTGTGTGTGTGTGTGTGTGTGTGTGTGTGTGTGTGTGTGTGTGTGTGTGTGTAAGACAGTGCTTACATCTAAAGTAAGAGGGGCTTCAACAGGAACAAATCCCCATGAGTAAACGGAATTTCCCAGAATGACTTCCGTCAAGCGAATGATTTATTTCTCTATACGTCGTGTCTGTTCGTTTGCTTGTTTTCTTTTTATTCATTTCTTTGTTTATTTGTAAATTCCTTGTTTGTGTTTATTTGTTATTCTTTTGGTGAAAATCAGTCACTGTGCGAACGTGTGTGGTTGTGAATGTGTGCGTGTGTGTGTATTGTGTGTGTGTTTGTAATAATAATAATAATAATAATTACAATATTTATATAGCGCAAAATCTTGATAAAATCAAATCTAAGCGCTGAAGCAGACACACACGCAAGCACGCACGCACGCACGCACGCACACACACGCACGCACGCACGCGCACACACACACACACACACACACACACACACACACGCATGGCTATAAATGGGGAGAAAGAATAAAAGCAATAAAAGCAAGAATAAAAGCAATGGAAAATTATAGACAGCATAGCATATACAATTATATATTATAACCATGTGATTCCCTCCGAGCATGGAGACAGGCTGCAGAGGGGGGGGGGGGTTGAGTGAGGTTAGGATTTTATGCGGAGGAGAAAAGGTGAGTTTTGAGAGCGGACTTGAAGGAGACAAAAGTAGGTTGCTGACGGACTGAGAGAGGAAGTTTGTTCCAGGAGAGTGGACCAGAAACAGAGAAGGCTCGTGGACCATAGGTATTGAGCTTAGTGCGAGGAAAGCGAAAAGTCAGAGGATCAGAGGCAGAGCGGAGGGTACGTGAGGGAACATAGATCTCAAGTAGGCTTGACAGGTAATCGGGGGCTGCGTTATTGAGGCTTTTGTAGCACATGGTGTCTAGTTTGTACTGTATGCGCTTTGATACAGGGAGCCAGTGAAGTTGTGCCAGGAGAGGAGATATGTGGTCAGCTTTTTTCTTTTTGAGTACAAGGCGTGCAGCATTGTTTTGAATGCGCTGTAGGATGTGAATGGTGGAGGCAGGAAGACCAGACAGGAGTGAATTGCAATAGTCAATGCGAGACAATATGAAGGAGAGAACGAGTTTTGCAGTTGTTTCGACAGAGAGATACTTCCTGATCAGCCTTATACGATGGAGATGATAGTAGCAGGATCTGGCAGTTTGAGAAACAAAGTTGTTCATGGAGAGGGTAGAGTCAATGCAGACACCAAGGTTTTTAGCTGAATCAGAAATTGGGACTGATGTGCCTGTTTGTGTGTGTGTGCGCGCGAGCATGTGTGTGTGTGTGTGTGTGTTTGTATGTGCCTGTTTGTGTGTGTGAGTGTGTATGTGTGTTGTGTGTGCCTGTTTGTGTGTGTGTGTGTGTTTATGTGTGTGTGTGTCTGTGTGTGGTGTGTGTGTGTGTGTGTGTGTGTGTGTGTGTGTGTGTGTGTGTGTGTGTGTGTGTGTGTGTCTGCAGGAACGTGGGTGTAGACAGTCAGCATGGCAAAAGGTAAGGGTTGTTCTATACCCAGAGACCAGAGGGAATTGAAGCCTTAGAAACTTCATCTTCTCTCGGAGCCAGCAATATAATGGCAGAACTCATTTCCTCTGCCTTACTGCTTTATCTTCTCCAATCCCTAGTATGGAAAGATACCTCACTTTACAGCTGGGTGGATTGGAAGTGATCATTCTTTTTTCTTTTTCTTTTTCTTTTCGCCAGAGTGAAAGCCAGAAGCATAATTATCCAAGCACACGTGTCCTGGCTTGTGTGCACAATAGTTAGTCTTGCTACGTGCTTCAGATTCAGTGTATTACCATAAAGATGAGTTGGTTACCTAAGACACTGAGAACGCAAACTGTGTATGACCCAAGGGTGAATGTCATGCAATTACGCTAAACAAAGAAGGCTTTGTCTCTGTCATCGTATGTATAACAGAACTGAAGAAAGACCGAAGTGCACTTATACACACTGCAAACACGGCCAAGTTACAAACACTACGAACACATGCAAGAGGTGTTGAAGTCATGGATTTTACAGTTGCAAAAGGTTGGAGACTGAACGCCACAAAGTATGACTTCAATAAATCGATTATTTTAAAGGCACGGAATATTATCCGGCGGTTGACATTTTTTTTTTATGCGGGCTGGTTGGTAAAACCATGGACTCAACATCTGATATCTTGAGTTCAATCCCAGCTGCAACATTAAAAACTGGCCTGTTCGCTGACCGTCTTAATGCTTCCATCATTTTGGTGGTGTCAGCTTAGTGTTTGATAGGTCCCTTCTCCCTCTTCCCCATGTCAAGACCTTGCCAGCGCATAGCGTTTTGTGCAGGTTCAGGAACTCTGTTAGATAACTGCTGGTGGATTTGGGTGGAGCGCATACGGGGATGCTCGAGCGCAGTGAATCTCTCTTGAAATAACTGCAATCTCTCTTGAAATAACTGCAATCTCTCTTGAAATAACTGTAATAACTCCAATATGTTGTTCAATCACTTACTGACTTGGTGCTGTGGTTACTTAAAATCCCTGTGACATCCTCTGACTCTAACAATGTATTTGCATAACACACAGCGACTATTTCTAACAATGCCACCCTGGCCTGGTTGTATTGGTGTTAAAAGGTTTATGCTGTTTCACAGACATTCGACAAGTAACGTGGAGTGTCTACTTATGCTTCGACATGGCATGAGGGCCTGAACTCACTAACTTCTCTCAACCCTCAACGACTATGATATGATAATGCATTAATCATGTCCTCGTTTGTTTGATTTCATGTCTGACAGTTTTGCGTTTTATCAGTATGAACGAACAGAGTGGTTTTCTTGGTGGCTAAATTAATGCTCGGTTTGTTTGTTTGTTTCTTTGTCTGTTTGTTTTTTGTTTGTTTGTCTGTTTGTCTGCTTGCATGTTTTGCTTGTTTGTTTGTTTGTTTGTTTGTTTGTTTGTTTGTTTGTTTGTTTGTTTGTTGTTTGCCTGCTTGCTTGCTTCCGCGCTTTATTTTGTCTTGTTTGTCTGTCTATTTGTTCGTTTGCTTGCTTGTTTGTTTGTTCGCTTGTTTGCTTGTTTGTTTTTTGTTCGCTTGTTTGTTCGAAGAAATAAATTAAGGCGCAACATGGACCATAATAACCCTAAAAGCTTTGTCTTAAACTGTCTGGCAACACACACACCAAGGATAGTTGTCCACTATTTGAACAATCAGACAACAGCAACTAAAATGGATCAGGAAACATAGGTAATGATTCAATTATTTCCGATTTCGTGCCAAAGTTAAAAAAAGGGGAGGGGAGCCTAAAAACATCAGATCATATTCTATATGTCTATAACACTATCCATCGTAGTCGTCGAAAAGCATGCTACGAGGTGTAGCCTACCAGTTTTCGGGTTCGACTCACTCACACCCATTTTCAGTGGAATAGTATCTCACACTGTTTTTAATGTTGTGGAAGGTAAAGCAACATGGAAGAGATGGGCACCGCCCCTTTAATGTTGGACCAGAAAGGTCTTTACCACCTCATTCCTAGTCGACCTCTGAGTTATGGCAAAAATTTACCTTTTCCTGCTTTTATAAAAACAAATTCAAGTCAGGACGTCATCCAATTGTTATCACGTTTATCATGAAGCGTACGGAGTGTTTTGATGTGACATCACATTTCAGCACCAAACGGTTGCAAGTTCTTCTGGAAGTGAAAACACAGCACATAAAGAAATTATAGTGAGCAGGAACGCACCACCGTCAGTTGGAGGTGGCTTTTTGCCTTTTTGCAGACGTTTGGTTATCGAAATAATAGCTAATAAAACTTCTTTTTAAAATAAGTCAGCACTTGCGGTTTTTTTCCCGATGTTTCGATGAAGCTATCAAGGGCTTGCTACCAAAACACATGGACGGTCAACGAATTGTGACCTTTTTAATTTGCATACAGCTGTGGACCGTTCCACAACGCGGGCTGGTTGACTTTGATTCAGCTGTTGACTAAGATCTGGTGTTTTTGTACCATGCCTCACCTTAAAAGTTAGACCACCTGCTGTCTATTGTAATGCATCAGACGATCTGATAGCGTCTGCTTGACATTTCCTATCTGCCATCCATTTCTGGACCTCATCTGTGCGTCCGAGTTTTGTTAAGTTCTCCAGATATATACGCTGGCAGATAAATACAGAGCGAATATGAAACAAAAATCTGCATACAATGGATAATGGTAAAGCTGACGTGCAGGTAGAGTTCTTGCCTTCAAATACGACTGAACGAGTTCGAATAAGACTGGCATGCTACCTCCGGTACCAACAGCTGTGGATGAGGACCTGACCTTGTTCAGGCTTGGAGGAGGGGAGGGGGCGGAGGGGAGGAGATGGGCACTGTCCTCAATGGGGGTCTTGATAAATAACAGTCTCTACCCTCTAAATCCCCTGCGACCACAGAACAGTGGACAACTTTTAACCTTTTGTTTTGTCATTATCATTTCAATGAATTCCGCTTGTACAACCTTCAAATCCCTTCTTGTAAAACTCAACTTGGATCGCAGGAGGTTGGGCAGAGAGGTTCCACACAAACCAGACGGACTGTAATTGCGTAAGTTTCGCCTCATTTTCCTACACCATCCAATAAAATGACAAAACCCAGACAGTTGTGTTGCTGACCTAATCCCATCATACTGGCTGGGTTATAGGCATTAATTGTTTCCATCCCGAACACAACACCAGCAAAATGTCAAGGATAATGACTGTTTAATACACCTAGACTGTTTAATACACCTATCACATAATCACACAATTCCCTGTGTATTTGTGATGATGATCCCTATCATCTGAAACATCGGGTTTCCTTTCTTTTTCGATTCTTTTCCTAATGTATTGTTTCTCTCTCATCATGGTTTCTTTTTTTTCTGAGCCTTTTTTTTCTCTTTATCTTGCTGTCTTTCATCCATTCTCTTATCTTTTATACACTTTTAATGTTCATTTTCCACAAGAAGTTAAGTCATAAGCTACAGAAACAACAACCTAATGATGATCTTTTCTTGTCTTTTCTTTTGTTCCGATTTTTTCCTTTCTTTCATAATGTGTGTGTGTGTGTGTGTGTGTGTGTGTGTGTGTGTGTGTGTGTGTGTGTGTGTGTGTGTGTGTGTGTGTGTGTTGTGTGTGTGTGTATGTGTGTGTGTGTGTGTGTGTGTGTGTGTGTTGTTGTAACTGCGTGTGCGTGTGAAAGTCTGTCTGTCTGTATGTCTGCTTGTCTATTTGTCTGCCTGTCTGTCTGTCTGTATAACGGGCTGTGTACAATGTCAAACATTATCCAGTTTTGACAGACAACGTCAAGGGGACTACAAAATTGGTACTATCACAGGACCTGTTCATGTCGTAAAATACTGCGTGAAAGTTATCGATAGCTGACTGTACATGTATTAAGCAAATGGAAACCAAATAATGACCTTTCGACGAGCTGAGAACGTCATAGGTCATTCTCCGTCCTTAACTCGAGTGCAATGTTGTAAAAAGTGCTGTTTCTGCATTTCTATAAAACACATTGTGTGAACATCCAGGAAGAAAGAAAAAGCCATTACTACTGACGATAAAGACCTGCTCCATGTCAAAAACTTCAGACTTCATTCAATATTCAAAAACTACATAACTGCATTCTGTGTTCCTTCCTGGCCCAATCAGGTCAACACACAAATTACAAAACGGCACTTGGCATGTAGTACATAAAAGAACAGCGGAAACAAGACTAAGAGAATTAAACTGGAAAATAATACACACTGTATACCCCACAAATATAATCTTGAATAAAATGGGTCTTGTCAATTGCACAAAATGTTCATATTATAGAGATGAAATTGATTATGTAGAGCATTTTGTTTGAATGCAGTAAAATCTCAAGCATACCGAAATTTGTTTCTCCAAAGAAATTGAACAAAATTTGAATTAGAAATTGAAAAAAAATAATACACAAATTGTTTTACTAGGGCATCTAAGAAAGAAAGAAGTTTCTTCAGCTAATAAATATATTCACTCAGTCATTCTTGCAAAAAAATGTATACAGTTAAATTTAGGTATGGTATTCCATTCAACATTACATACATATTTGTTGAACAATAACTAAATGTAGATGTTCAGAACAGGGGCATTGGTGATGAGGAGAGACAGGGAAGGAAAGGGGAAGTGAAGACATGGGAGCACGATAGGAGTGGTGGAGAGAGCTACAATGACTGAAAGATTTTATCTCAGTACATATTGCACACACGCGCGCATAAACAAGCACACATGCACACATTCTAAGACACACAAAGTCTCACGAAACAAACAAGCAAACAAAACCACTTCAACGAAAATGTGAAATCGTACATCTAATAATAGTCATATTTCTTTTATATCTTCACGTCGTTAGGATTTGTTAAAATGTTATACTTCAACAACAGCAACAACAACAATAACAACAACAACAAAGAAAAGCCAATGATGGAAGATATGTAGCAGCACACAAAATGCTGTATGGATTGCATGCAATTGAAATCTTTAAAACATATATATCTTGTAATGTGATATATGTGTGTGTTATGTTAGTGTTGTGTTGTGATGTTGCGTTGTGTGTGTGGTAGTGTGTGTGTGTGTGTGTGTGTGTGGTGTTCTCTCTCTCTCTCTCTCTCTCTCCTCTCCTCTCTCCTCTCTCTCTCTCTCTCTCTGTGGAAAATGGGAAATGGTGATAAAATATTCACCGTGTAAGTGTCTCCCAAGTGGTCCAGAGTGATCAAGAATGGTCGTGCGCTTGAGAATATAAACACACAATACGTGAACACACAAGCACACACACACAACACACACACACACACACACACACACACACACACACACACACATCCATACACACACATGCACGTGCACACGCTCGCGCAAACACACACACGCCAAACACACACACACACACACACACACACACACAACACCATCTCTCTCCTCAATCCCTTCATCATGCCTTCTCTCTCTCTCTCTCTCTCTCTCTCTCTCTCTCTCTCTCTCTCTCTCTCTCTCTCTCTCTCTCTCTCTCTCTCTCTCTCTCCCTTCCTCACTTATTATCGAGGGACTGATCTGCTTGTAAACTAAAGATAACAGCTTCCTCAAAAGCAATCACAATCAAAGTCCCCGTGAGACTGGTATTTCAGACACAAGATATAGGCACATTCATTTGACAAGCACATAAAATAAAGCATGTACTATCACACCCGGTATGACGATGACATCAGTGTGAGACAGCTTCTGTGAGAACAATAAACTCAGACAACATATGCCTTTAGGCCTAGATTTTGTCTTATGCATTATTTAATACTGGTATCCTTTACATTCCAAACACTACTCTTCGCTAGTGCGTCATAGTTCTCATTTCCACTCTGACATCATATTTACTCAAAAGCACATTAACATTCATCTTAGTCAGTTTATTCCTTTTCTTATGTTGGACACAGCAGCAGGGAAGTTTCAGTCTTTTCCTTATAATTTTTGTATCTGGTGTTTGTTTGTTCGTAATCTTACTCTTGACAAAGGTCAGTTGGCCGAAAATTTGCGCCTGTCTTGTCTTGTTGTATTAAATACGCGTTCATATTCTTCTTTCGTGTTTTTTCTGGTTTCAGACAAAATGGTTACGGAATACTAACATCTTCGTTTTCATAAATATGTTATGGTAGCATCGTATCAGGAGATGTCCAGCAAGAACGATAAAGAACTGACCACGCTATATTAACATATCTGTTTCTATAAAGTCACTGTGAATTTTATGGGCCTTCGATATTTCTTTCTTATTCGCATCTCGTAGACGTCTACGCCATTCTCCTAAATGACAGCAACTATGGTCAGTAAAGCGCATAAGAGAACTGAATGTTTTTTAACTGTATGTCTTGAAATACGTATATTCATAATACGAAGTTTATTAATAATAATAATAATAATTACAATATTTATATAGCGCAAAATCTTGATAAAATCAAATCTAAGCGCTGAAGCAGACACATACGCACGCACGCACGCACGCACGCACGCACGCACACACACGCACGCGCACACACACACACACCACACACACACACACAACACACACACACACACACACACCACACACGCTGGCTATAAATGGGGAGAAAGAATAAAAGCAATAAAAGCAAGAATAAAAGCAATGGAAAATTATAGACAGCATAGCATATACAATTATATATTATAACCGTTGTGATTCCCCTCCGAGCGGAGACAGGCTGCAGAGGGGGGGGTGGGGAGGGTTGAGTGAGGTTAGGATTTTATGCGGAGGAGAAAAGGTGAGTTTTGAGAGCGGACTTGAAGGAGACAAAAGTAGGTTGCTGACGGACTGAGAGAGGAAGTTTGTTCCAGGAGAGTGGACCAGAAACAGAGAAGGCTCGTGGACCATAGGTATTGAGCTTAGTGCGTGGAAAGCGAAAAGTCAGAGGATCGGAGGCAGAGCGGAGGGTACGTGAGGGAAGATAGATCTCAAGTAGTATCTGTCTTCTTTATTCATTTTGTGACACTTTGTTCTGACAGATGATCTTCGAATTATGTTTGTCTCCACCATCTTTGGCGGCGGCCAAAGTTTGGTCC
>CM060306.1:91169616-91187116 GCA_030674185.1 Monoplex corrugatus
ACACCCACTATAGATGCTAAGGAACATAAAACAAATTAACCTGCCCATTTCAAAATCAGTGATGTTTCTTGTATTTTTTTCTTATTAAAAGAATGGACAAGTGTCAGTTGTGGCAATTATTAAGTGAGGACATTAAAAAACAATTGAATCCAGTTTTGTACAACTATAGACATGAATGCATTAAAAAGAAAAAGAAAATAAATCCGAAACGCAAGCAAAATGGTCATGTCATAGTTGCTTCCCTCGAAAAAGCTGCATAACTTTCACAGAAAGAAGTTGGCATACTGAGCCACTGTAGTTCACTTATACATACTTTGCAGACATTCATTTCTTTTACACTTTGTCAGAAAGAAGTTGGCATACTGAGCCACTATAGTTCACTTATACATACTTTGCAGACATTCATTTCTTTTAAACTTTCACAGAGAGAAGTTGGCATACTGAGCCACTGTAGTTCACTTATACATACTTTGCAGACATTCATTTCTTTTAAACTTTCACAGAGAGAAGTTGGCATACTGAGCCACTGTAGTTCACTTATACATACTTTGCAGACATTCATTTCTTTTAAACTTTCACAGAGAGAAGTTGGCATACTGAGCCACTGTAGTTCACTTATACATACTTTGCAGACATTCATTTCTTTTAAACTTTCACAGAGAGAAGTTGGCATACTGAGCCACTGTAGTTCACTTATACATACTTTGCAGACATTCATTTCTTTTAAACTTTCACAGAGAGAAGTTGGCATACTAAGCCACTGTAGTTCACTTATACATACTTTGCAGACATTCATTTCTTTTAAACTTTCACAGAAAGAAGTCGGCATACTGAGCCACTGTAGTTCACATACTGAGCCACTGTAGTTCACATACTAAGCCACTGTAGTACACAGTTTTGCAGAAAGTCATCATAATTGCTCATCGGAGTAACCTGATATTGAATTTTGATAGGATTAATCAAGTCTCACAGATCATGGAAGCAAAAACTGAAAACAAATTATCTCTTAAAGGCAAAGTTCATCTTAAACTACGTATATACATGTATATATATGTGTGTGTGTGTGTGTGCGTGTGTGTGTGTGTGTGTGTGCGTGTATGTGTGTGTGTGTGTGTCTGTGTGTGTGTGTGCGTGCGTGTTCGTGTGTGTGTGTGTGTGTGTGTGTGTGTGTGTGTGTGTCTGTGTGTGTGTGTGTGTGTGTCTGTGTGTGTGTGTGTCTGTGTGTGTGTGTGTTGAGTGGATGAGTGGATGAGTGGAGGGAGTGGATGGAGTGAAATACATTTAGAGACGGGGGCCCAATGAGACGGGGGCTCAAAGACATCATCCCACATTTACACTGACAGTCCCATGAGACATTAAATCTAATCACACAGAATAATAATAATAATAATAATGTGCACTTATTAAGCGCCTTTTCACCCGAAGGTGCCCAGGGCGCTTTACAAACAATTCAATACAGAACAAAAATGACAATTACATCAAGAATATATACAAATGCAAAAATCAAACACACTCACCCACACACCCAAACACACACACACACACCCACGCACACACACACATACACACACACACACACACACACACACACACACACACACACACACACACACACACACACACACACACACACACACACACACACACACACACACACGCACAAACTTATGCTGTCAGAAGGAATTATCAAAAATACAGAAAGTTGAGATTAAGCAGAGCAGGTTCACGCAAATAGATGAGTTTTCAGGGCCGACTTCAAAGTAACTTTGGAATCAGCGAAGCGAACTGTTTGTGGCAGACTGTTCCAGACTGAAGGACCGTTATAATGAAAGGCTCGCTGGCCAAAGGTTTTGGTTCTGATCTTTGGAATACAAAGGATGCGTGTGTCTGCGGAGGAACGGAGCTCTCTTGACGGTGTATAGAGCTGTAAGAGAGAGGACAGGTAAGAGGGACAGGAGGAAGTGACACAGTTATAACAGAGAGTGGAGATTTTGAACTGAATCCTCGCATTTACGGGAAGCCAGTGTAGAGTTCTGAGTAAGGGCTGAACATGATCTTTCTTGGACGCTTTCAAAATTAACCTGGCTGCTGCATTTTGAACTTTCTGAAGTTTCTCTAGCAAATAATGTGGGCAACCAGACAAGAGAGAATTGCAGTAGTCAATGCGTGACAAAACAAACTTTGAATCTGATTTGAAAACTGTGTTTATACTTGATCTGTCATTCTAACATTATTAAAAGCAGTTAGTTAGACCCTATCAAACTTTCTTCTGTTTATGCTACACAAGAAAAAGGAAAATTCCAGCTCATTATTACACACCATATGATATAATATCTTTCCTCAAAATACAAAAACAACAGATTGGTAAAGCTCTAGGAAAACATTAATTTTAGTGCACCAGATTTCTGCTGAAAATATGGAAATAACACTGCAAAAAAAAATCCCCTTTCTTTATTCATTATGATTAATTAATCAGTTTTTAGACGAAATGGGAAAAATGACACAGGAGAAAAAACAGAAGATGGGCATTTAATTGATATCAAATCATTTGTAAGATAATTCGTATGTTAGATTAAAAAGAAACAAACACTTCATCAGTTGTGATAACAGCCATTATCCACCATTATGTCTGAGAGAAGAATCATCACAACTGATTCTGGTTGTGGTGTTATAGAGCGTAAAACTTCTTAAATAATTGTAAAAATAAATCACCACCTACAAAATAAAAGAAAATTGTCATTCTAACATTATTAAAAGCAGTTAGTTAGACCCTATCAAACTCTCTTCTGTTTATGCTACACAAGAAAAAGGAAAATTCCAGCTCATTATTACACACCATATGATATAATATCTTTCCTCAAAATACAAAAACAACAGATTGGTAAAGCTCTAGGAAAACATTAATTTTAGTGCACCAGATTTCTGCTGAAAATATGGAAATAACACTGCAAAAAAAAATCCCCTTTCTTTATTCATTATGATTAATTAATCAGTTTTTAGACGAAATGGGAAAAATGACACAGGAGAAAAAACAGAAGATGGGCATTTAATTGATATCAAATCATTTGTAAGATAATTCGTATGTTAGATTAAAAAGAAACAAACACTTCATCAGTTGTGATAACAGCCATTATCCACCATTATGTCTGAGAGAAGAATCATCACAACTGATTCTGGTTGTGGTGTTATAGAGCGTAAAACTTCTTAAATAATTGTAAAAATAAATCACCACCTACAAAATAAAAGAAAATTACAAAATATGTAAAGTACTCTTCTCGTCCTGCTTGAAATTTTTATCACGTCTATCACCAACGGCAACACCACAAAGAAGATAAGTACGTCACTAGGAATAACATTTATCGTCTTCTAATCGATGGTACGTTCCTTCCGTAAAATGAAAGCATCAGATGTGATTTTGGACATATTCTCGGAGATGTTAGAGGTGACGATGGAACTGATGGAAATTCCACTAAAAACCCCAACAGCTTCTTTGGGAAGGACCCATGTGACGATCATTGTATTTCAGTTCAGCAATGTTTAGGGCACCTCTTCAAGGCATAATATCCTTCACCATAGTATTAGTTCAAAGTGTGGCTATGGTTTGGTTAAATATAATTCCAAGAGTCACTTGTGATCGCCTGAACAGGATGGACATATTTAAAACATTACCTGTTTTTCTCTAGTCTGATATCGTCTGCTCTCGCTTTCGTTTGGGGGAGGGGGGGGGGGGCACGTGATCTGGCAAAGGGATACAAAGTGTATATGATAGAGATATCTGTCGCGTTAAATTTCTGCCATCAAAATGTCAGTTATGATGATCGGACATAAAAACAGTGCGTAGAAAATGTGTTCCGTTTTTGAAAAATAAGTTTATCAAACTTCTCAATCAACAGGTTTATTGTGTCACTGACACACTTTGAATTTAATAAAATTAAAACATTGGATCGTTTTCAACAATGCATGAAAAACAGTGGTGTTTAAGTTTGATGGCATGTCTCCCAGACATGGTGAATCATATTCGACCAAGTACACTTTCGGATTCGACTCGAACTTAACAAACAAAAAATCCTCTGGGAACTAAAAGGCCGACAAACGGATAGTTTAATCGTTTCATACACTCCAGCTTGCGTCCCGACTTTGCAACGGCTGTGCGGACATGTTTGTGGCACGTCAGCAGATGTCCCATTTTGGCATGGCTAATTTTGACTGTTTTCTTTTCACAAAGATCGGTATCAACAACATGATCTAATCTATCTATCTGATCTTGTAGTTTATTTCTTTATGGTACATGCTATTAAAAAGAATACAACGATACAAAGAAAAATGTTTCTGGATAGATTTTTTTTCTTCAAATTAAACACACACATTTTGTCACTGGCACACACACACACACACACACACACACACACACACACACACACACACACACACACACACACATACACACACACACTTACAGATATATATATATATATGCATGTATGCATGTATGTATGTATGTATGTGTGTATACATATATAGAGAGAAAGATAGGTAGATAGAGAGAGAGATAGAGAGATAGATAGATAGATAGGTAGGTAGATAGATAGATAGAATAGACAGATAGACAGATAGATGATAGATAGATAGAAAATAGATAAGGTGGGGTTTCGAATCCAAGACCTTATCAGTACTCCGCTGAGTAACCATGTCTCAACGGTGACTGGTATTCGCAATCAACTTTGATAGAATCAACATTCACAAAAGCTTGCGCCAAAACAAAAACTTACCTTTAAATTCCAGTTCGAAAGCAAAGTCTTGCCCAAAACGATAGAAACCACAAAAACAGGAGCAAAATAATCCAGGTATGGCATGTAAGTGATAATTGTTTATTGACAACACACTCGACGTTCTAATTCCTGCACACACTGTTTTAACGAAGCAGACGACTTCTTCGCTTCCGGCTCGTGCGTAGCGCGCGAGATGCTGGGAGATGAAAGCGAGGGCGACAGAACATGTGGGAACTAGCTGACTGCAAAACACAACCACAACACACACACACACACACACAACACACAAGTACAGCTTGGATGGTATCTGATCAACATGAACACTCGGCGGAACTCGTTTCGACTGTGACTTTATTTTCAGGACAGGCGGGGTTGAAGGGTGGTGTTTACCGTCTCCATTACTATCGTGGCAGAGGATGATGGAGCGTCACAAACTCGTAAAACATGTTTGAATAAACAATTAAAACAACCTAAAAATCACTCAAGAAAGTGTGTTAACCCAATATCTACGCCAATTTTGATGGGCACCCAATTTGGGACTATTCTCCCCAATGTCATTATGATGAGGACGGTGGGAATGATAATCAAGATGCTTATGGAGTTCTGTTGCGGATTGAGACTGCCTGACAGGATTGTGCTCTAAGGTTACTTTCATAATATGTCCCGGCGTGAATTAGACCCGGAGTGATACAGATACCTGAGGTTTGGGTAAAAAAGAAAATAATAAGCAACACCGTCAATGATGCAACTTTGAAATGGGTGAGACTCGACTGTATGTGGTCTCAGTCTTATCAATGAGCCCATAGCATGCTCGACTCTGTAGAGGCTTCTATTGGGATCACCGTTGTTTTCACAGGAATGGTGCAATTCGAGCCCATAACTTCCAGTCGTTAATCCTTTGCTTTAACCTCTGCACGCGGTATGTAAAATAAGTCATTAAAGATAATTGATCTCTTAAAGTCTAGAGCAAGGGTAGAGTGGAGGTTGGTTGTTTCAGGTTTTTATTCAACACCCACCTCAGGTGGTCTACCAACGACAGTAAACATCTCGGGGAGACAGGGGATTGTTCAATTTCACATTCACAGGACAAGGACTACAATTTACAATGACCGGCAGTAAGTAGACCACTTTAATATACTGCACTCCGGACCGGAACAGAGAATGAATCCCATGCTCGGTCAAAAGGCCTGCTTCATTAAGAGAACAGAGGTGATGATCGTTTACTATTTATCTGTGTTCTCTCCTCCGTCGTCACTGAAGTAAAAGCAACAGTGGCTGTCATTTACAATTCCGACTGTTTTGCCACATTGAATGTGGCTTTATTGATTTTTGTGTGTGTGTGTGTGTGTGTGTGTGTGTGTGTGTGTGTGTGTGTGTGTGTGTGTGGTGTGTGTGTGTGTGTGTGTGTGTGTGTGTGTGCGTGCGCGTGTGTGTGTGAGCGAGTGACAGAGTGTATGTGTGTTTAGTTTGTGCCATATCAAACCTGTGAAAAACGTATGTAATCAAGTTTGGAATCATCAGACTGAGAATACAAACAAGTGTTTCACAGCAAAACAGTTTGTGAATGTTAAGTTCAGCTCAAGTAACGTCCTGATATCATAACACTATGATTCATCACCTTGAAAACGTGCTACGACTTCGCTCGCATTGCAGTTATGACATGGCGCTCTCATTTTCCGAAGAAAAAAAATGTAACATCTAACCCCGTTCGCCAAAAAAATGTATGTGACATCGCTGCTAAACAAAGTTAATGTTATTCCTATTACAGAGGTAAATGTTGTCTCATACCCCTGGGTCGTTGAGGAATGAGATAGTAGAGACTTCAAACAAATGTCTGTCAATTAACATCAGGAAGAGAGTTCTTGAATGTTAATAGAACCAATACTGTTGTACGGATGTGAGGCGTGGACAGTCAACAAACAAAGCCAGAACAAGATTGAGGCAGCCGAGATGTGGTTTCTAAGAAGAATGTTGAGAGTTCCATGGACAACAAAGAAAACAAACGAGACAGTCTTGATGGAGGCAGACACAAGTAGATCACTCATAAGGAAGATTAGGAAAAGACAGGCAACATTCATAGGTCATTTTATGAGAAAGGGGATTTGGAGCACCTGGTCACAACGGGAAAGCTGGAGGGAAAGAGAGCACCGGGTAGACCCAGGGAGAAAATGCTGGACGGATTTGCAGAGTGGCTGGGGACGCGGAGGGTGGGGGAGATGCTAGGGACAACGAGAGATGGAAACAGATGGAAGTCCATGATCGCCAGCGCCATGCGCAGGGCACCTGATGATGATGATGATGAGAGACTTCAAGTTTTCTCGAGCCCAGCAGTGCCCTTCTTCTCTCCCACGCTGCTTAACTTTCAAGAATGTCACATACCCCTATATCGCCACGGGTTCTTTTACGTTCGTTAAGTACATGCTGCACATAGCACATTGCTTTAGTGTGTCGTCTGAAAGACTAGCACCCAGACCACCACACAACGTCCAACGACGGTAGAGAAAAAAATCTGTCCATCTATGACTAAAACTCCGTCCCTTTGGATTCTCTTTAGTCGTTTTTAGGATGGATTAACTCTTTGAATTCCGCACCCTGCCCACCAGCCTCCAGCATTGTCAATCATGCTAGCACAGCAGAAACTTAACCCTTTGAGTCCCTCACTCTTTCCACCAAGAAGCTGGTGGATAGGGTGAGGGCGTCAAAGGTTAAATTTTTGCAATTGGTGGATAGGGTACGGGAATCAAAGGCTTAAAACACACAGGTGTTCTCAATTGTCTACTACTTTGTGTTGCATCAAGACAGATTCAAGTATACGAATATTCTTAATTGTCTATTGCTTTATGCTAAATTATGTACTGTATGTATTTTTAATGCAGTGTCACTGACATTGTGCAGGCTAGCTTACCGTGACTCCATCTTGACTTGGATTAGTGGCTAATTTCGATAAAAACATCAGGCTTATATTTTAAAACACCGCGAGAAGCTCGGCACTATAACATTGGTCAAATTGACAAACGTCAGAAGTGAACCATAGAGGGCGAGCAGTGTTCCATGTCAGTGGTCTCATTAACAAGCCAGCCTGCACCAACTGGCTGTGATCGACGGCTTAAGAGATTGAACACGGCTCCAGTACAACAGAGTCGGAGTCTCATTTGTTCAAACACCATCAATATTTCAGGTGGGCCGTGCACGATTCCTTTGTACATGATAGAGAGAGTGGAGCAACTTGAAAAAAAAAAAAAAAAAATGCCTTGCCAAATCAATCCCAGCAGTTAATGCTGTACTCTTAGGTAGTCTTTGCATACATGGAATGACCCCTCTCGCCAGACTCCATCTCCACTCCCTATGTCACGCTAAACGTGTCTGTCACGCCGTAAGTGTCCATGTAAAGGACGCCCAGTACACGTGGAAGAGATTATATCTAATTTCAGCGCAACACAATTGTAACGTTCAATTTCAATTTTTTAACCTATATCAAAGCCACATTATACAAAATGTTACTTCCACACATCATCTCACAAATTCCCGTGTACCTAGGGTTTCCAAACAGTATGACATAACCTTTTGCTTTTCAGTACTACTTCTGGAGCTTCGTTTAGCAGTGTGGATGACAGTGTATTGTGCTTTGCTTACTGGAAAGTAAGAAAGGAGAAAAACAATATATCCTCTCAAAATCTCACGTCACATTATTTTAAACATATTGTTCAATAGACGCATGAGTTGTCCATATGTATCGAACTCTGTTCTTGGATAGAAAAGATGAAGCACAGAGAAAGAAGCACTGGAATTTCCTGAGATGATTAATTCAAAGTGATGAGGTTTCTGTTATCTCACTAATTAGCAATCTTGCATTCTTGAAACGCAATCTAGCTTTCACATCTAACTTTTGAGCATTTATTGATACACACAAGCGCACAATTACAGCACGAAAATGATGATCAAAATTCTCTTCCTTTGTGATTTTAAAGCACACCATTCTTAGAAGGATCCCTAAAAATACTTAATTCTACTTACACATAATCTACTGAATCATACACAATTTTCTGCCCAGTATCTTTGAGAAGTGAGAAACTATTCAGTCCCTTTCTACAAAAAAATGCACTGTTTTCATGTTGTTTCCAGATGAATTTAAGGTCTGGTTCCTATGACTATATCGTTAACCCTGGAAACAACAGTAGTTTAAAGCGTGTTATCATTTTGGTGTAGATCGATCTTAACACAACATACTCCCTCATCAGGTTTTGCTTATTCTTTATTCCTGAGTCCTATTCATGAAAATTGGAAACTGATCTGAATCTTAATTAAAAAAAATAACTCTTGAGAGTCACGTAGGAATTATCTCTCATATTGCAGAACTTCTCAAATCCAACACAGCTTGCGCTACCCATTCAGCTAGCATAGAAGCAGATACAAAGCAGAAAAACCATAAGCTCAGAACTCAGGAGTGATCTGAATCTTATTTTGATTCTGTCACACGCTAAATATGAAGAACAGCCAGATTCAGTCTGATCTATATGGAGCTTACTGATCACAATGTCAACACTTTATGATTATGGAGTCAGTGTGGTCATATCTACAAACTGATTGTATTGTCAGCATGTCACATTCACAAACTCATCGTAGCGTCAGCATTGTTAGATACACAAACTGACGATAGTGCCAGCACTGTTTTAACAACTGATTAATGGCAGTGTCAGCACTGTCACTACTAAAAACTGATTATAGTGTCACCATTGTCACAAGAACTAAAAACTGATTATAATGTCAGCGTTGTCACATCTTCAAACTGATCATAGTGTCATCATTATCAGGTGTACAAAGTAAATATAGTATTACCATTGTCAGATGTACAAACAAATCATAGTGTCATCATTGCGAGATGTATAAACTGAATACAGTGTCACCATTGTCAGATGTACAAACTAATCATAATGTCATCATTGTGAGATGTATAAACTGAATACAGTGTCAACATTGTCAGATGTACAAACTAAACATAGTGTCATCTTTGTGAGATGTACAACCTGAATATAGTGTCACCATTATCAGATGTACAAACTGATTATTGTGTCAGTGTATTACAACTAAAACTATATAGTGTCAACATTGTCAGTGTACAAACTGATTATAGTGTCAAACATTGTCAGTTGTACAAACTGATTATAGTGTCATCATTGTGAGATGTATAAACTAAATATAGTATCACCATTGTCAGATGTACAAACTGATTATAGTGTCATCATTGTGAGATGTATAAAACTAAATATAGTATCACCATTGTCAGATGTACAAACATGATTAAGAATTAGTGTTGTCACAATTAAAAACTGATTATGATGTCAGCATTGTCAGATAGCATTGTCAGATAACAAACTGATTATAGTGTCAGCATTGTGAGATGTACAAACTTTACCCATCTACACACTGAATGCACCACACAGTCACATTAGGGTCTGGACTGAATAGATATGGAACGGAATGTCAGCAGATTTTTTTTTAATCATCTATATAATCCAGGTATTTAAATAGCTCTGTAGAGAACCAGAGGAGATGAAGAAATGAAGAAGCAGAAGAATGAGTCCCCTATCAACACAGCACTGAAGGACAGACAGACACAGAGAGAGAGAGACAGACAAACAGACAGACAGACAGACAAACAGACAGACACAGACAGAGACAGAGACACAGAGAGAGAGAGGAGGGAGGGAGACAGACAGACATACAGACAGACACAGACAGACAGACACAGACAGACACAGACAGACAGAGAGACAGAGAGAGATACAGATAGTCAGAAAGACAGAAAAAGTGACGCACCAATCGTGTCCATATTTTGTTTTTCAGATAGAAAAGAGAGCTAAGATTCCTCGCATTGCACAAAAAGCACAAAAAAGCTGTTTTACACCTGTCTGCACCACGTGGGATTAACAGATTACCGATGTAAAAACACAATTTTCGAAAAACAAATTACCTTGGAAAACTATATTGCTGTGGTTTTTTTTAGAAGAAAACCATCCTAAATGAAATGTTTTAGGTGGTGACATTGATACACTCTAACTAAAGTTTCTCGAATCATTGTGAACTTGTAGTTTTCGAAATGAGTTGTTTTGATTTAAGACGTCAACACTAATGTTCTTACAGTACCTTCTGTGCTACAGCAGGACTTGTGGCTTAAAGAGATTTAATAGACAACCTTTGTAAGCAAGTGTTTCTTTCTATGCAGCTTGGGTCCCCAAAGAAAACAATCTTCACTCGTCAATGTTCTTTCCCCCCCGGGGGGGGGGGGGGGGATGTTTCAACGTTTCCCTGGCATGAACCCCCATCTCAGTGTATTATTCATGCGGGTGTCTTTTGTTCTGTTTAGACAATAACCAGAAAAAACACGAAAAAAGAATAAGATCGCGTACTTAATACAACAGACAAGACCACACCATGTAGTGTCGTACGTACACTCTGTGTAGTACATACATGTAGTGTCGTACGTACACTCTGTGTAGTACATACCATGTAGTGTCGTACGTACACTCTGTGTAGTACATACCATGTAGTGTCGTACGTACACTCTGTGTAGTACAACCATGTAGTGTCGTACGTACACTCTGTGTATAGTACATACCATGTAGTGTCGTACGTACACTCTGTGTAGTACATACCATGTAGTGTCGTACGTACACTCTGTGTAGTAGTACATACCATGTAGTGTCGTACGTACACTCTGTGTAGTAGTACATACCATGTAGTGTCGTACACTCTTTCGTACTGAATACGCGTTCTTATTCTTTATTCGTGTGTTTTTTTCTGGTTCCTGTTTACTTGAACGCGGGCAGTCACGCTTCACTTGTTTTGGATTCTGTTTAGACAATGCTGCATTCTTAAAACGCTGACCAGAGGGTGAAAATACATTAGTGTAGCTGTCAATCTATGCGGTCAGCACTATCATCAGCCATGACAGGAATGGAAATACACTACACAATGAAAGCTATAGTGTTGCCAGGCATGTCCCCCGCCAGTTGGTCATCGCTTCTGTCTTTTTCACTATGCAGTATCTGTTTCCTTTTGATGTGAGCATACAGGAGGAGGTCTAGTTCCCGAATCATACAGTACAGATTTTGATGTATTGGTGCTGTTCATTCCTTTTAATCGAATTTGTATCATCCCTAAGGCAGCTTTCAGTGGTATGTATGTTATTTTCAGACGTCATTATAGTAAGCAGTAACATTACATTATAGTACAATTTCTGAGCATCAAATACTACTCGCATCTGCTTACTACAAACCTGCAGGATTACGCCGTTCAGCATGTAACATGATATTGTTCCACATAATGTACGACACTTCATAGTGTGGTCCCAAACTTCTCTTTGCAAGTTCAGCTCTTAGTAAGAGCACATTACAGGTAAAATTCCACGTATGTATTGTAATAGTAGAGAAGGTGTGTGTATATGTTCGAGGGGCGTTTAACTCAAAAACCTTTCAGTAGTTAGTATACATGTACAGCACTAACCACTACATCACAAAAACTGCAACTGGTCTGGTTGCTTAAATTAATAATTGAAGCTAAGCTTTTCTTCTCCAATGGATTAAAAAACAAAACAAAACAAGCAACACAGTCAAACACAGGAATAAAAAGGAGCAACAAGCAAACAGCAATTACAACGAAAAGGCAAAAACAAGTGAAGAGAGAGAAAATAAAAAAGGAGAATGTTGACATGGTCTAGGTGTGGTGTAAACAAACAAACAACTTTCCTGTCATGGCAATGGTCTAGATGTGGTGTAAACAAACAAACAACTTTCCTGTCATGGCAATGGTCTAGATGTGGTGTAAACAAACAAACAACTTTCCTGTCATGGCAATGGTCTAGATGTGGTGTAAACAAACAAACAAACAACTTTCCTGTCATGGCAATGGTCTAGATGTGGTGTAAACAAACAAATAACTTTCCTGTCATGGCAATGGTCTAGATGTGGTGTAAACAAACAAACAACTTTCCTGTCATGGCAATGGTCTAGATGTGGTGTAAACAAACAAATAACTTTCCTGTCATGGCATTGTCTAGATGTGGTGTAAACAAAAAACAACTTTCCTGTCATGGCAATGGTCTAAATGTGGTGTAAACAAACAAAAACTTTCCTGTCATGGCAATGGTCTAGATGTGGTGTAAACAAACAAACAAACAACTTTCCTGTCATGGCAATGGTCTAGATGTGGTGTAAACAAACAAACAAATAACTTCCTGTCATGGCAATGGTCTAGATGTGGTGTAAACAAACAAATAACTTTCCTGTCATGGCAATGGTCTAGATGTGGTGTAAACAAACAAATACCTTTCCTGTCATGGCAATGGTCTAGATGTGGTGTAAACAAACAAACAACTTTCCTGTCATGGCAATGGTCTAGATATGGTGTAAACAAACATACAACTTTCCTGTCATGGCAATGGTCTAGATGTGGTGTAAACAAACAAACAACTTTCCTGTCATGGCAATGGTCTAAATGTGGTGTAAACAAACAAACAACTTTCCTGTCATGGCAATGGTCTAGATGTGGTGTAAACAAACAAATAACTTTCCTGTCATGGCAATGGTCTAGATGTGGTATAAACAAACAAACAACTTTCCTGTCATGGCAATGGTCTAGATGTGGTGTAAACAAACAAACAAACAACTTTCCTGTCATGGCAATGGTCTAGATGTGGTGTAAACAAACAAATAACTTTCCTGTCATGGCAATGGTCTAGATGTGGTGTAAACAAACAAATAACTTTCCTGTCATGGCAATGGTCTAGATGTGGTGTAAACAAACAAACAACTTTCCTGTCATGGCAATGGTCTAGATGTGGTGTAAACAAACAAACAAATAACTTTCCTGTCATGGCAATGGTCTAGATGTGGTGTAAACAAACAAACAAATAACTTTCCTGTCATGGCAATGGTCTAGATGTGGTGTAAACAAACAAACAAACAACTTTCCTGTCATGGCAATGGTCTAGATGTGGTGTAAACAAACAAACAACTTTCCTGTCATGGCAATGGTCTAGATGTGGTGTAAACAAACAAATAACTTTCCTGTCATGGCAATGGTCTAGATGTGGTGTAAACAAACAAACAACTTTCCTGTCATGGCAATGGTCTAGATGTGGTGTAAACAAACAAATAACTTTCCTGTCATGGCAATGGTCTAGATGTGGTGTAAACAAACAAACAACTTTCCTGTCATGGCAATGGTCTAGATGTGGTGTAAACAAACAAACAAACAACTTTCCTGTCATGGCAATGGTCTAGATGTGGTGTAAACAAAAAAACAAACAACTTTCCTGTCATGGCAATGGTCTAGATGTGGTGTAAACAAACAAACAAATAACTTTCCTGTCATGGCAATGGTCTAGATGTGGTGTAAACAAACAAATAACTTTCCTGTCATGGCAATGGTCTAGATGTGGTGTAAACAAACAAACAACTTTCCTGTCATGGCAATGATCTAGATGTGGTGTAAACAAACAAACAAACAACTTTCCTATCATGTCATGGTCTAGATGTGGTGTAAACAAACAAACAACTTACCTGTCATGGCAATGGTCTAGATGTGGTGTAAACAAACAAACAAATAACTTTCCTGTCATGGCATGGTCTAGATGTGGTGTAAACAAACAAACAACTTTCCTGTCATGGCAATGGTCTAGATATGGTGTAAACAAACAAATAACTTTCCTGTCATGGCAATGGTCTAGATGTGGTGTAAACAAACAAACAACTTTCCTGTCATGGCAATGGTCTAGATGTGGTGTAAACAAACAAACAACTTTCCTGTCATGGCAATGGTCTAGATGTGGTGTAAACAAACAAACAAATAACTTTCCTGTCATGGCATGGTCTAGATGTGGTGTAAACAAACAAACAACTTTCCTGTCATGGCAATGGTCTAGATGTGGTGTAAACAAACAAACAACTTTCCTGTCATGGCAATGGTCTAGATGTGGTGTAAACAAACAAATAACTTTCCTGTCATGGCAATGGTCTAGATGTGGTGTAAACAAACAAATAACTTTCCTGTCATGGCATGGTCTAGGTGTGGTGTAAACAAACAAACAACTTTCCTGTCATGGCATGGTCTAGATGTGGTGTAAACAAACAAATAACTTTCCTGTCATGGCATGGTCTAGATGTGGTGTAAACAAACATATAACTTTCCTGTCATGGCAATGGTCTAGATGTGGTGTAAACAAACAAATAACTTTCCTGTCATGGCAATGGTCTAAATGTGGTGTAAACAAACATATAACTTTCCTGTCATGGCAATGGTCTAGATGTGGTGTAAACAAACAAATAACTTTCCTGTCATGGCAATGGTCTAAATGTGGTGTAAACAAACAAACAACTTTCCTGTCATGGCAATGGTCTAGATATGGTGTAAACAAACAAACAAACAACTTTCCTGTCATGGCATGGTCTAGATGTGGTGTAAACAAACATATAACTTTCCTGTCATGGCAATGGTCTAGATGTGGTGTAAACAAACAAACAACTTTCCTGTCATGGCATGGTCTAGATGTGGTGTAAACAAAAAACAAATAACTTTCCTGTCATGGCAATGGTCTAGATGTGGTGTAAACAAACAAATAACTTTCCTGTCATGGCAATGGTCTAGATGTGGTGTAAACAAACAAACAACTTTCCTGTCATGGCAATGGTCTAGATGTGGTGTAAACAAACAAACAACTTTCCTGTCATGGCATGGTCTAGATGTGGTGTAAACAAACAAACAACTTTCCTGTCATGGCAATGATCTAGATGTGGTGTAAACAAACAAATAACTTTCCTGTCATGGCAATGGTCTAGATGTGGTGTAAACAAACAAACAACTTTCCTGTCATGGCAATGGTCTAGATATGGTGTAAACAAACAAACAACTTTCCTGTCATGGCATGGTCTAGATGTGGTGTAAACAAACATATAACTTTCCTGTCATGGCAATGGTCTAGATGTGGTGTAAACAAACAAACAACTTTCCTGTCATGGCAATGGTCTAGATGTGGTGTAAACAAACAAACAAATAACTTTCCTGTCATGGCATGGTCTAGATGTGGTGTAAACAAACAAATAACTTTCCTGTCATGGCATGGTCTAGATATGGTGTAAACAAACAAATAACTTTCCTGTCATGGCATGGTCTAGATATGGTGTAAACAAACAAACAACTTTCCTGTCATGGCAATGGTCTAGATGTGGTGTAAACAAACAAACAAATAACTTTCTTGTCATGGCATGGTCTAGATGTGGTGTAAACAAACAAACAAATAACTTTCCTGTCATGGCAATGGTCTAGATGTGGTGTAAACAAACAAACAACTTTCCTGTCATGGCATGGTCTAGATGTGGTGTAAACAAACAAACAAATAACTTTCCTGTCATGGCATGGTCTAGATATGGTGTAAACAAACAAACAACTTTCCTGTCATGGCAATGGTCTAGATATGGTGTAAACAAACAAATAACTTTCCTGTCATGGCATGGTCTAGATGTGGTGTAAACAAACAAACAAATAACTTTCCTGTCATGGCATGGTCTAGATGTGGTGTAAACAAACAAATAACTTTCCTGTCATGGCAATGGTCTAGATATGGTGTAAACAAACAAACATACAACTTTCCTGTCATGGCATGGTCTAGATGTGGTGTAAACAAACAAACAAACAACATTCCTGTCATGGCATGGTCTAGATGTGGTGTAAACAAACAAACATACAACTTTCCTGTCATGGCAATGGTCTAGATGTGGTGTAAACAAACAAACATACAACTTTCCTGTCATGGCATGGTCTAGATATGGTGTAAACAAACATATAACTTTCCTGTCATGGCATGGTCTAGATGTGGTGTAAACAAACAAACAAACAACTTTCCTGTCATGGCAATGGTCTAAATGTGGTGTAAACAAACAAACAACTTTCCTGTCATGGCAATGGTCTAAATATGGTGTAAACAAACAAACAACTTTCCTGTCATGGCAATGGTCTAAATGTGGTGTAAACAAACAAACAACTTTCCTGTCATGGCAATGGTCTAAATATGGTGTAAACAAACAAACAACTTTCCTGTCATGGCAATGGTCTAAATGTGGTGTAAACAAACAAACAACTTTCCTGTCATGGCAATGGTCTAGATGTGGTGTAAACAAACAAACAACTTTCCTGTCATGGCAATGGTCTAGATATGGTGTAAACAAACAAACAACTTTCCTGTCATGGCAATGGTCTAGATGTGGTGTAAACAAACAAACAACTTTCCTGTCATGGCATGGTCTAGATGTGGTGTAAACAAACAAACAACTTTCCTGTCTGGCAATGGTCTAGATGTGTGTAAAAAACAAACAACTTTCCTGTCATGGCAATGGTCTAGATGTGGTAAACAAACAAACAACTTTCCTGTCATGGCAATGGTCTAGATGTGGTGTAACACAAACAAATCAACTTTCCTGTCATGGGCAATGGTCTAGATGTGTGTAACAAACAAAACTTTTGTCATGGCAATGGTCTAGATGGTTGTAAACAAACAAACAACTTTCCTGTCATGGCATGGTCTGATGTGGTGTAAAAAACAAAAACTTTCCTGTCATGGCAATGGTCAGATGTGGTGTAAACAAACAAACAACTTTCCTGTCATGGCAATGGTCTAGATGTGGTGTAAACAACAAAAACTTTCCTGTCATGGCAATGTCTAGATGTGGTGTAAAACA
>CM060306.1:91192116-91194616 GCA_030674185.1 Monoplex corrugatus
GCATAAAGACAGATCTGACTGGCATAAAGCTAGACCTGACTGCATAAGACAGACCTGACTGGCATAAAGACAGATCTGACTGGCATAAAGCTAGACCTGACTGGCATAAAGACAGACCCGACTGGCATAAAGCTAGACCTGACTGGCATAAAGCTAGACCTGACTGGCATAAAGCTAGACCTGATTGGCATAAAGCTAGACCTGACTGGCATAAAGCTAGACCTGACTGCATAAAGCTAGACCTGACTGGCATAAATCTAGACCTGACTGGCATAAAGCTAGACCTGACTGGCATAAAGCTAGACCTGACTGGCATAAAGCTAGACCTGACTGGCATGAATCTAAACCTGGCGCCTTTCAGTCTGACTGCACGAGTGAAGAAGATTGTGTGCGTGTGTTGTGTTGTGTTGTGTTGTGTTGTGTTGTGTTGTGTTGTGTTGTGTTGTGTTGTATTGTGGTGTGTGTGTGTGGGGCGCGCGCGCGCGTGTGTGTGCATGCGCGTGAGGTGTGTGTGTGTGTGTGTGTGTGTGTGTGTGTGTGTGTGTGTGTGTGTGTATGTGTGTGTGTGTATTTTAAGATTATTTTGTTCCAGAAATACACGAACAGGCAGATGAGAGGAAACCTTCTCATCAAACCTGCAACACTGGTTTGGATTTTATTTCCAGATGGTGTTATTGATGAGCATTGTCATTTATGGCTTTGATCGATCTTGTAATCCAGGCAGATTCCTGGGCTCATATGCATATTCTCCTCCTTCGTCCTTGGTCTATTGTTCTGTCAGATTTCATGTCACGGGCTTCGTGCTTGTGCATGGCGCCTCCAAATGATGAGACGAGAGAGTAGCAGAACCTTTCTTCGGTGGGACTTTCTGCCAACTTTGTGCCATTCGCTTCAAGAAACCAAGATTCATCTTGTTGCGACAAGTGAACCGCTTCAGATTCAGTCTTTGCGGGGGACTCTTTCAATATCGCTTTTTATGTAATGGATATTGTTGTATATCGACCTCTGCCTTCCTGCCTGACTGCCTGCCTGCCTGCCTGCCTACCTGTCTGTCTGTCTGTCTGTCTGTCTGTCTGTCAGTCTGTCAGTCATGTCTGTCTGTGTTTTTATGCAATGGAGATTGTTGTATATCGACCGGAGAGAGGTGCATGTCTGTACACGTGTATGTCTCTGTCTGTCTGTCTGTCTGTCTGTCTGTCTGTGTGCCTGCCTGCCTGCCTGTCTGCCTGCCTGCCTGCCTGTCTGCCTGTCTGTCTGTCTGTCTGTTTGTGATGAAAAGGTATCAGCAAAATTTTCTCAGCTATAGATCTCAGGATGGATCTTATCAAATTTTGGTGAAGGTGTATACTGCTGAGGAGACATTAACCCTTTGACTCCCGCACCTTACCCACCAATTGCAAAAACTTAACCCTCTGACTCTCTCACCCTAGGAAGCTGGTGGATAGGGTGAGGGAGTCAGAGGGTTATGTTTTTGCTTTGCTAGCATGGTTGACAATGCAGGAGGCTGGTGGACAGGGAGCGGGAGTCAAAGGGTTAATACTTAAGATTGGATGTCCTGGCACTAAGATCAGTGTCATTCGGACCGCAAGCGCCTAAAAGTTTCAGCATTATTCAAGGATGGTGTGTAAGGAGCACCCTCTCGGAATTTTCGGAAATTTCAATTCTATTGTCATTGTTGAGACCATTGCCCTGGCTTCACGTCAAATTTTATTTCATCTGGTGCATTTTTGATGTCACATTGACCTTTAGAAGTACAAAGTTTCGATTTTTCGTGTTAATCTTTAATGTATAAAAGAGATATTAAAATGGCTTGACCATCGTGTTTTTTGCTTTGTTTTGTTTTGTTTTGTTTTGTTTTGTTTTGTTTGTGGGCTGCAACTTCTACTCGTACTGAGATACATAGTACTAGGAATTTGCGTGTATATTGTTGGGGAGACTTTGACTGTGACCAGCGACAGTGATTACTGTTTTTTCCAGTGGTTGTATTGACAATCATTAAATACGTTAACTTCATGGGAACGGTGTGGAAGCGCCCTTGACAAGACAAAACCATTTCTTGATATGTTAAAGTGATCCAACAGAACGCTGCAAGTAAGGAACACGTTGAAGTTATGAAATGATTGGAATTTTTGTCAGTCGGTGACCGAGATTACTGCGACTGTGATGAGATTTACTTGTTCTTTTTCTGGTAAAACAGTTAACATCAATGTCACTGCTTCTGTGGGAATGTGGGAAGCATGAAGACATGTGGATGGATGAAATCGTCTTGTTAATTCATTTATTTATTTGCTTATTTAATAAGCATGATTTTTCCTTTACAGAGAAGTTTCATTTCTTTGAAATAAAAACACGACAATGTTAAGTCATACAACAATAACTCAGTATGATAACATGACAATATCAAAACATGCAACAGTAATTCAATGTGATAACATGACAATAGTTCAACAGTCAAAAATAATTGATTTAAGATACTTGTATTTAAAATGAAAATCATCAT
>CM060306.1:91199616-91207116 GCA_030674185.1 Monoplex corrugatus
GAACAATGAAGACAATAATAAGGTTGATCTCACAAACATTTTACAGGTCGGGGTGACTGATGGCTGGGTCCGGGTGGGTCATGCGACGCATGGACAAACTCTTCGGAAGAAAGCACAAAGATGCCACTTTCAGATCCAGGTCATTACATATCATTGATAGAGGCTGATAAGTTTCGAGTTAAAAGATAGCCCAGAAATTCTTATAGTGTCATTTGTATATGCTCCTCTTGCATGTGTGTGTGCGCGCCCGCGTATGTGTGAGAGAATGTCTGTGAGGAACACACACACACACACACACACACACACACACACACACACACACACACACACACACACACACACACACACACACACACACACACACACACACACACATCACCCCACACAAGGTCTGCTTTTTCTGCTGCTTCTTCTTTGCCCGCTGGCCAGATAAAACAAAGGGGAATCTATACAGAGGGATATTGGGAGTCAGACAGGAGGAGTAAAACATGATTTACATCTGGATAAAACATCACAACAATAGAAATATAAAACAAACTGATACACAGGAGGCTGGGCCCCCAGACGTGCGGCATGCAGGTTCACCGGCGTGTGAACATGCCCTGATGGCCAGGAACCAGACCCCCAGCTACAGGTAAATAGCACCACTGCCTTGTGGGTGTCTCGGGAGAGACCAACGCTAAACGAATAAATCCCAAGGGAAAACTGATGAAAGGCAACGGGAAACCACCATCGTATATTCCAAAGTTAATCATGGCCAGCCAAAACAGATTATATGTATTGGGAACAACCAGCAGCAATGAGAATAGAAAACGATATGAGCTCTTTCCAAAATATCAAAAGAGGGGTTAGGCAAGGATGTGTTCTGTCACCAGACTTGTTTTCACTTTACATCGAAACCTCATGAGGAACCTATAAGAAGGCTGGAGGCGAATTAATAAAGAATCTCGTTACGCAGATGACGCTGTGCTAATTGAAGAAAAGGAAAAAGACCTACAAAATCTTGTGAATGTAATAGGAATAGAAAGCAAGAATAAAGGGCTGGAGTAGATATCCAGAAAACTGAAGTCATGGTAATAAGCATAAAACGAGAAATCCCCTCATGAAAATTAACAGCAAATGGCACAACTTTAAGACAGGTTGGTAAGTTTAAATATCTTGGAACTGTCATCTCACCAGACGGCAGATGCACATCAGAAATCGCCAGCAAAATCGGCCAGACTAAAACAGTATTCAAGAAGATGAGAAGCTTTCTTACCAACGAACGCCTATCAGTTAACATCAGGAAGAGATTCCTTGAGTGTTGTATATAACCGATATTGTTGTACGGTTGTAAGGTGTGGACAGTCCACACGCAAAGTCAGAACAAGATTGAGGCAACTGAAATGTGGTTTCTAAGAAGAATGTTAAGAGTTCAATGGACAGCAAACAAATGAGAATCTTGAAGGGGGCAGACACAAGAAGAATATTAATAAAGAAGATTAGGAAAAGACAAGCACTATTTATATGACATTTTATGAGGCAAGAGAAATTAGAGCACCTGGTCACAGCAAGAAAACTGGAAGGAAAGAGAGCGCCAGGTAGACCCAGAGAGAAAATATTGGACGGACTTGCAGGGTGACTGAGGACAGAGGGGGGGAGATGAACTTGCAGCGACAAAGGATAGAAGCGTACGAGGGCCATGATCGCCAACGCCATACGGCAGGGCACATGATGATGACTATGTGCATGTACAAAGCACACGACATGTACACGGTTACCTTAAGTTTTCTCCAGGACAAGAAACAATAGCAAAATACAACACCACTACTAGAACAGTAGGGGTGGTCTTACTGTGCAGACCCATACTGAGCGAATCTCAGGGCTACAGAGAGAAAAATGAGATCTTCGCGAAACCTACGCACTGTCATTGCGTGTGTGCACAATGGGGGGGAATGAGTGTGTGTGTGTGTGTGTGTGTGTGTGTGTGTGTGTGTTGTGTGTGTGTGTGTGTGTGTGTGTGTGTGTGTGTGGTTGTGTGTGTGCGTGTGTGCGTGTGTGCGTGTGTGCGAGCGTGTGTGTGTGCGTGCGTGCGTGTGTGTGTGTGTGAGTGTGCGTGCGTGTGTGTGTGTGCGTGCGTGTGCGTGTGTGGTGTGTGTGTGTGTGTGGTGTGTGTGTGTGTGTGGTGTGTTGTGTGTGTGTGTGTATGTGTGTGTGGTGTTGTGGTGTGAGTGCGCGCGTGCGTGTGAGTGTGTGCGTGTGTATTTGAAAAACATGTCAGTACAGGTTCCAAAGCTGCCAGATGAAGGAACAGCTGAAGAACAACAATAAGATCAGCAACACATGTGAAGAGCATGCAGTTTTCCTTGTGTAAAACAACAACAACCTTAAGAACAACACCGATGACAACAGGAGCAATAACAACATATCTGGAAAGCACTCAAATGAGTAGACATTAAAACAAACAA
The DNA here is from genome assembly GCA_030674185.1 of Monoplex corrugatus. Taxonomy (NCBI): domain Eukaryota; kingdom Metazoa; phylum Mollusca; class Gastropoda; order Littorinimorpha; family Ranellidae; genus Monoplex; species Monoplex corrugatus. Next base: position 91,202,064 of record CM060306.1, read on the forward strand.
AGAAACACAATAACAACGACAACAAAAACAAAGAAAATATTGTCATTCACCATCCACATCAGCATATTCGTACCACCACTACCACCATCAGCAGCAGCAGCAGGAAAACAAAAGCCAGCATCACTAACTGCCAACATCATCAGCACAACAGAACATAGCCACCACATTTTGACAGCTCAACACACGGAATTATCAGACAGGTGTTTCCCAGTGCTGCGCTCTATGAGTACCGGTATAGATGTACAGACATTTGTGGTGCCAACAAACGTTCCCCGGAAAAAGCACACTGCAACCTTGTTTTCATTGAAATGATACCACTAGCTCACGTTAACTTGAAGAAAACAAACCAAACAAAATTGAACGCCTGCTCGCGCACACACACAGAACCCAGGCGCGCGCGGCGCACACACACATTAACTCACACGCTTGACTAAGTTGACTTTAATCGAAGAAACTCACGATTAACCATGTTTAATCAACAGAAACCCACGGGCAAGCTCGATATTTGTAATGATGATGATGATGAGTGTAGTAGTAGTAGTATAGTAGTAGTAGTAGTAGTAGTATCATTATTATTTGTTGTTGTTGTTATTATTTTTATTTTATTATCATTATTTTTATTTTTTATTATTTTTTATTATTATAATTGTTGTTGTTTTTTGTTGTGTTGTTGTTGTTGTTGTTGTTGTTGTTGTTGTTGTTTGTTGTTTTGTTGTTGTTGTTGTTGTTGTTGTTGTCCATTGTTATAAAATAATGAAATAATAGAAATAATAATAATAAGTAATCAATACTGTAAGAAACCCATAGTTCAATTCACTTTCATGTGAGAAATTCATGAGTCATTATTTCTGCACCTTGAACACCCAAAATCATTTTGGTTTTAGCCAAACCGGCAGAAGCCTTAAATGAAAAACAAGAAACCAAGATTACTTTTGTTTTCAAGTGTGATACTCGCAATTCATCTGGCTGCAATATGGACGTCCTTGGTTAATTTCACGGTGATCAAAGAAAAGGCTGGCATGGAGACACGCTTTTAATCTGAGTGGGATAGCGTCAGCTTCATGGACAAACAGTATGTGCAGCCTCCAGTCCAGCCAGCTAGGAATGACTGCCCAACACTGTTCATAACTGGGGCAAGAGACCAGTCACTGTGGCGAAGTGGTTACGCAACGGGTTGGGGTTCAGACCCCATCGGTACAACAAGTTACTGTGGATTTTCTGCCATGACCGACCCGTGCCCAGAGCTGAACTTACTACAGGCTTATTGGGAAGACTGGGACCACACAGTGGAATCTCATCCACTTATCAAAAGCATCATCAATTAGAGTGTTGTTCAAATTTCCTGACCAACACCACAGGTGTCCCTATCTCTCGGGCTTCGTTGACGCCAGATGTGTTGTGATGGCGCGTAAAGTCACGCTATCTCAGTCTTAGCTGGAACTCCATAGCATCATGACCATCATCCCTATTACCATGACACCATTAATCATCATAGCATGGTAAAAATTACCCAGACCCCGTGGCCATTCACGCCCTGATCTCCTGGTGATCTCAGCTTCGATTTCCTCTATCGCGTCTGTGTCTGATCTGAGTAAATTCAGGTTGAGATCGTTGGTGTCAGTGTATCATGAGGGCTGTTGTTGGGGGGGGGGGGGGAGGGGGCTTTTTACCAGGGGTCTCTCACTCGGTCTGGCTCAGCGTTTGGGCGATTATTTCGTTAGCAGCGGGCTTAGTGGGTATTGTCCTAAAGTTGGACCACAATAGACTCTGTGTGAACTCCACCAAGGTGACCCAGCAGCAGTGAAAGGTCTTTTCTGGACGGTTGCCCCATGACGGCTTGACATCTCTGGCTCTTGTGACTTCCTGCTATTGGGATTTCGACTGAATTAACTTGTTGATGACATGTTTCAGAGCCGGCGTGAGCAGAGCAAAACTTATGGCAGCAAAATCAAAATAAAACAAAACACTAGCACACTTTTATACAGTGTGATGATGATGATGACGATGAGGACGATGGCACTGATGCTATAGAATTCTATCTAGATTGAGACTGCTCGACAGGGCTTTATTCTACGCTTACTATCATAGTATATTCTGGCGTCAACCAGGCCCAAGAGATGAAGACACCTGCGGTGTTAGAAGATTTGAGCAACACCCTCAATGACGGTTCTGTGAAGTGGTTGAGACTTGACTGTGTGTGGTCCCATTCTTCCCAATGAGCTCCATAGCACACGCTCAACTCAGGGTAGAAACCGGTTGTAGCCGAAAAAAAAATACACAATGACTTTTGAAGTGACTGATGGAGATTCGAACCCAACCATCGATAGTCCCTTGCACTAACCTTCAGCTGAACTTGAACATCAGCTGTTGTGGCCTGTAAATACAGGGACTGTTTTGTCTGGGTGTGTCTAGGAATGGCCAAGTTTTGAGGTCACAGAAAATCTGCTTCTATAAAAAGTAGGCCCTACCTCCACCTAGTTTGGTGTACAGAAATCAAACTGGGTAAGATGCATAGCTTGGTATGGAATCCTAACTGTACAGGAAGGAATAAAAAAAATCAATAAATGCTGTGATAGTGTCGTGTTTCTGTAAAGGTCACAATTAAAAGATTTCAAGGAGTTTGGAGATCTGCGTTTATTCAAGATGGATTGGCGTTTAGTCAAGATGGATTGGCGTTTAGTCAAGGATTTGGCGTTGTCAATGGTTGCTTTATTCAAGATGGATTGGCGTTTGTTCAAGATGGATTGGGCGTTTAGTCAAGATGGATTGGCGTTTGTTCAAGATGGATTGGCGTTTGTTCAAGATGGATTGGCGTTTGTTCAAGATGGATTGGCGTTTATTCAAGATGGATTGGCGTTTGTTCAAGATGGATTGGGCGTTTAGTCAAGATGGATTGGCGTTTGTTCAAGATGGATTGGCGTTTGTTCAAGATGGATTGGCGTTTAGTCAAGATGGATTGGCGTTTAGTCAAGATGGATTGGCGTTTATTCAAGATGGATTGGCGTTTAGTCAAGATGGATTGGCGTTTAGTCAAGATGGATTGGCGTTTAGTCAAGATGGATTGGCGTTTAGTCAAGATGGATTCATCGCACGGCGCTCCACCCAAATCTGCCAGCAATTAATTTGCAGACCCCCCAAAACTACGGAAAAACCTATGCGCTCGTAAGATCTTGAGATGGGGAAGGGGGGGGGGGAGTAGACCTATGAAACAATACAATACAATACAATATTTTATTTATATAGCGCAAAATCTTGATAAAATCAAATCTAAGCGCTAAAGCAGACACACACGCACGCACGCACGCACGCAACACACGCACGCACGCACGCATGCACGCACGCACACACACCACCACACACACACACACACACACACACTCACGCACACGCACACGGCTATAAATGGGGAGAAAGAATAAAAGCAATGGAAAATTATAGAGAGCATATTATATACAATTATATATTACAATGTGATTCCCCTCCGAGTGGAGACAGGCTGCAGAGGGGATTGAGTGAGGTCAGGATTTTATGCAGAGGAGAAAAGGTGAGTTTTGAGAGCGGACTTGAAGGAGACAAAAGTAGGTTGCTGACGGACTGAGAGAGGAAGTTTGTTCCAGGAAAGTGGACCAGAAACAGAGAAGGCTCGTGGACCAGAGGTATTGAGCTTAGTGCGTGGAAAGCGAAAAGTCAGAGGATCGGAGGCAGAGCGGAGGGTACGTGAGGGAACATAGATCTCAAGTAGGCTTGACAGGTAATCGGGGGCTGCGTTATTGAGGCTTTTGTAGCACATGGTGTCTAGTTTGTACTGTATGCGCTTTGATACAGGGAGCCAGTGAAGTTGTGCCAGGAGAGGAGATATGGTCAGCTTTTTTCTTTTTTAGTACAAGGCGTGCAGCATTGTTTTGAATGCGCTGCAGGATGTGAATGGTGGAGGCAGGAAGACCAGACAGGAGTGAATTGCAATAGTCAATGAGAGACATTATGAAGGAGAGAACGAGTTTTGCAGTTGTTTCGACAGAGAGATACTTCCTGATCAGGCTTATACGATGGAGGTGATAGTAGCAAGATCTGGCAGTTTGAGAAAAAAGTTGTTCACACAGAACTGACACCACCAGACTGATGGAAACATTAAGATAGGCAGCGAACAGGCCAAGTTTTAAAGCTGTGAGCTGGGATTGAACATGCGATCAGATCTTGACCCCACAGCTCTCTCAAAATAGCCAACCAGCCCGCGTAAAAGATTTCAAAAGGATTAGAAAAAACATATCTGAAAGGACTAGCTATTTTTGATTCTGTTTCTTCTTTTTTCTACTCGTTTTCTTCTTCTCCATTCAATCACTGATCAACCCATTGGTTACGGGTTTTTTTTCGGTGGGGGGGGGGGGGGATGTTTTTTTGTTTTTTTTGTTTTTTTCTATGGGTTCTGTTAATGTATTTTGCGTTCCTCTTTCTCCTTCCCTTCTGTTAAACAGAAAAAGAGGGGACGTGTTTCAGCATGCAGGGAAGCAGCATGTGATCGTGATGAGAAAGCGTGATGGATGGGTCATCTTCCCCGCAGACTGTCACGTAATCCATGTTCCCAGTGCCCTCGCCAAGTCAAGTGCTTTTCGCTTCGGCACGCTAGAAGCAACTGTCTGTGCTTTTTTCTCTCCCCTTTGGGCCTATATAACCTGCATCGGATTACCATTAACCTTTTCACTCCCTCAAGTATCCATGAGCTTCCTACATAAACTGGGGAACAGCCTGAAAGGAGCGAGACATTGAACTTTTATGACCGTCCTGAGACATCAAAGTACTGTACTCTGTACTTAATATACGCTTTGGTGCTTGGACCGTCTATTATAGAGTAGTTGTGGCGTTAGTACTATGGAACCATCTCAGCGCTACTTGCAATTTGTAGGTCATACCTATTTACACTTTTATTTATACCACACACACACACACATATATATATATATATATATATATATATATATATATATATTATGTGTGTGTGTGTGTGTGTGTGTGTGTGTGTGGTGTTGGTGTGTGTGTGTGTGTGTGTATGTATATC
>CM060306.1:91214616-91247116 GCA_030674185.1 Monoplex corrugatus
CAGACACAGGTGTGCACTACATAAGTGATAATAGCTGTATCTTTCGACCACAACTAATCAAAGGGGTCTTTTGATTTGAGACAATCTTTCGGCCATAACTGATCAAAGGGGCCTTTTGATGTGAGGCAATTATCACGTGAATAAAGAAAAATAAATGTGGATGGACAGGAAGATTTTTGTTCATGTTCAGAGGCGAGATTTTGCATGACGGACATCAGATTTCAAAGAGTTATCTATGCCGGAATCTCAGAGAACAATAGAACTGTCCTCGCCATTTTGCGCTTACTTTTATTTCTTGTACAAAGCATTCTGTCAGTATTGTGACTGTCATAACAAAAAATGAGCGGGTTTTGTTAATGTTTTCGTTGACCAGCTTATATTATGTTTATAGCAACATTTGTAATGATTTCTTAATAATGTAATTCTACCTGTGATAGATGCATGCACGATGATACATACGCAACATGCCAGTCACACCAACAATAAGAGCACTTGACCTGAATGTATTTAGCGTGTCAGTAAACGTACATTGTTAAACCTATTGTGAGAACGGTCAGCTTGATGTTGCTTTACTTATCAACACTTCATGCGAAAATATGAAGGCTCTTGTATGATTGCTGTGTTGTATTGTTCTGTATGACTGTATGCTATAGTTAGTTGTAGGCTATTGTACTATAGTTGCGTTGTGCTGTACTGAATGACTGTATCGTACTTTTGTATTGTATTGTTACATTGTAGGCTACTGTACTGTACTTGTATTGTGCTGTACTGAATGTTTGTACTGTATCGTCACATTGTAGCTATTGTGCGATTGTGTACTGTATGTACAGTATGGTTATTGTGTTGTATTATACTGATGACTGTTGTATTACCCTACAGCATGACTGTTTTATTGTATCATACTGTGTGACTGTTCTATTATACTTTCTGACTGTTGTATTATATAGCATAACTAGTGTATTGTATTATACTGTGTGACTGTTCTATTATACTTTCTGACTGTTGTATTATATAGCATAACTAGTGTATTGTATTATACTGTGTGACTGTTCTATTATACTTTCTGACTGTTGTATTATATAGCATAACTAGTGTATTGTATTATACTGTGTGACTGTTCTATTATACTTTCTGACTGTTGTATTATATAGCATAACTAGTGTATTGTATTATACTGTGTGACTGTTCTATTATACTTTCTGACTGTTGTATTATATAGCATAACTAGTGTATTGTATTATACTGTGTGACTGTTCTATTATACTTTCTGACTGTTGTATTATATAGCATAACTAGTGTATTGTATCATACTGTGTGACTGTTCTATTATACTTTCTGACTGTTGTATTATATAGCATAACTAGTGTATTGTATTATATTGTGTGACTGTTCTATTATACTTTCTGACTGTTGTATTATATAGCATAACTAGTGTATTGTATTATACTGTGTGACTGTTCTATTATACTTTCTGACTGTTGTATTATATAGCATAACTAGTGTATTGTATTATACTGTGTGACTGTTCTATTATACTTTCTGACTGTTGTATTATATAGCATAACTAGTGTATTGTATTATACTGTGTGACTGTTCTATTATACTTTCTGACTGTTGTATTATATAGCATAACTAGTGTATTGTATTATACTGTGTGACTGTTCTATTATACTTTCTGACTGTTGTATTATATAGCATAACTAGTGTATTGTATTATACTGTGTGACTGTTCTATTATACTTTCTGACTGTTGTATTATATAGCATAACTAGAGTATTGTATTATACTGTGTGACTGTTCTATTATACTTTCTGACTGTTGTATTATATAGCATAACTAGTGTATTGTATTATACTGTGTGACTGTTCTATTATACTTTCTGACTGTTGTATTATATAGCATAACTAGTGTATTGTATCATACTGTGTGACTGTTCTATTATACTTTCTGACTGTTGTATTATATAGCATAACTAGTGTATTGCATTATACTGTGTGACTGTTCTATTATACTTTCTGACTGTTGTATTATACAGCATAACTAGTGTATTGTATTATATTGTGTGACTGTTCTATTATACTTTCTGTTGTATTTTATAGCATAACTAGTGTATTGTATTATACTGTGTGACTGTTCTATTATACTTTCTGACTGTTGTATTATATAGCATAACTAGTGTATTGTATTATATTGTGTGACTGTTCTATTATACTTTCTGACTGTTGTATTATATAGCATAACTAGTGTATTGTATCATACTGTGTGACTGTTCTATTATACTTTCTGACTGTTGTATTATATAGCATAACTAGTGTATTGTATTATACTGTGTGACTGTTCTATTATACTTTCTGACTGTTGTATTATATAGCATAACTAGTGTATTGTATTATATTGTGTGACTGTTCTATTATACTTTCTGACTGTTGTATTATATAGCATAACTAGTGTATTGTATTATATTGTGTGACTGTTCTATTATACTTTCTGACTGTTGTATTATATAGCATAACTAGTGTATTGTATTATACTGTGTGACTGTTCTATTATACTTTCTGACTGTTGTATTATATAGCATAACTAGTGTATTGTATCATACTGTGTGACTGTTCTATTATACTTTCTGACTGTTGTATTATATAGCATAACTAGTGTATTGTATTATACTGTGTGACTGTTCTATTATACTTTCTGACTGTTGTATTATATAGCATAACTAGTGTATTGTATTATACTGTGTGACTGTTCTATTATACTTTCTGACTGTTGTATTATATAGCATAACTAGTGTATTGTATCATACTGTGTGACTGTTCTATTATACTTTCTGACTGTTGTATTATATAGCATAACTAGTGTATTGTATCTATACTGTGTGACTGTTCTATTATACTTTCTGACTGTTGTATTATATAGCATAACTAGTGTATTGTATTATACTGTGTGACTGTTCTATTATACTTTCTGACTGTTGTATTATAGCATAACTAGTGTATTGTATTATACTGTGTGACTGTTCTATTATACTTTCTGACTGTTGTATTATACAGCATAACTAGTGTATTGTATTATACTCTCTCTCTCTTTCTCTCTCTTTCTCTGTCTGTCTCTCTCTCTCTTTCTGTTTCTCTCTCTCTTTCTCTTCTCTCTCTTCTCTTCTCTTCGTTCTCTCTCTCTCTTTCTCTGTCTCTCTCTCTCTTCTCTTTCTCTATCTATCTATCTATCTATATCTATCTATGTGTATATCTATCTATGTTATATCTATCTATCTATCTATCTGTCTGTCTAACTATCTTTCTATCTATCTGTATGTGTGGTTTCGTTTGGTTGTTTGTTTGCGTATTTCCATTCAGTCAGTCTGTCAGTCAGTCAGTCAGTTAGTCAGTCTGTCAGTTAGTCAGTCAATTAGTCAGTCAATCAGTCAGTCATTCAGTCAGTCATCAGTCAGTCACTCAGTCAGTCAGTCAGCAAAGTCAGTCAGCAAAGTCAGTCAGTCTTTCTATTTAAGATTGTAAATTGTCTAACCGTCCAGCCTATCGTGTCTGTTTGTTTTATGGCAAATGACGGATGGAATTATTCGTTACATTCTATAGATAAGAAAAGCGTCATGGTTCTACATATTCACACATGCATGTGCATGCAGGACAATGAAGACAATAATCACATGACTACACACAGACACAAGGGTCGTGCGCACAGAAATATAGTCGGGCAGACAGACAGACAATGACAGAAACAGAGAAGACAGACAGAGACACAGACATACAGACATAAGATGATCAAACTCACAGACACAGACACAAACAACACAAGATGATCAAACTCCACAGACACATGACACAAACAACATACAGACACAAGATGATCAAACTCACAGACACAGACACAAGATGATCAAACTCACAGACACACAAACATACAGACGCAAGATGATCAAACTCACAGACAGAGACACAAGATGATCAAACTGACAGACACAGACACAAGATGATCAAACTCACAGACACAAGCATACAGACACAAGATGATCAAACCACAGACACAAGATGATCAAACTCACAGACAACACACAAACATACAGACACAAGATGATCAACTCACAGACACAGACACAAGATGATCAAATCACAGACAGAGACACAAACATACAGACACAAGATGATCAAACTCACAGACACAGTCACAAGATGATCAAATCACAGACACAGACACAAACATACAGACACAAGATGATCAAATCTCACAGACACAAACATACAGACACAAGATGATCAAATTCACAGACACAGACACAAAATATCAAACAAGATGACAAACTCACAGACACAGACACAAGATATCAAATCACAGACAGACACACAAACATACAGACACAAGATGATCAAATCACAGACACAGACACAAACATCAGACACACAGATGATCAAACTCACAGACACAGAGATGATCAAACTCACAGACAGACACACAACATACAGACACAAGATGATCAAAATCACAGACACAGACACAAGAATACAAACACAGATGATCAAACCAAACTACAGACACAAGATGATCAAACTACAGACAGACACAAACTACAGACACAAGATGATCAAACTCACAGACAGACACACAAACATACAGACACAAGATGATCAAATTCACAGACACAGACACAACAACATAGACACAAGATGATCAAACTCACAGACACGACACAAGATAATCAAACTCACAGACACGGACACACAAACATACAGACACAAGATGATCAAACTCACAGACACAGACACAAACATACAGACACAAGATATCAAACTCACAGACACAGAGACACAAACATACAGACACAAGATGATCAAACTCACAGACACAGAGACACAAACATACAGACACAAGATGATCAAACTCACAGACACAGAGACACAAACATAGACACAAGATGATCAAACTCACAGACACAGCACAAGAATCAAACTCACAGACACAGAACACAAACATACAGACACAAGATGATCAAACTCACAGACACGAGACACAAACATACAGACACAAGATGATCAAACTCACACTCAGAAGACAAAACAAACTTTGGCTCCAATCGATTTAAACAATACGTCGCTTGGACTTTTTTTTTTTTTTATTGTTCGATTGACTGGAAATTAATTGGTTGCGATCACTTTAGTAGAGTGAGTTTTCGTTCCTGACCAGGAAGCTGAGGGCTAGCGTGCCAGTTGTGGTAGAACAGGGCCAGTCCCTGCCTCCTTCCATCCATCATGGTCACTTTAGGCACAAATTGCGCTGCCGTTCCACAAGGACCTGCACGAACACACTGCTTCCACACCTTAGTTGGCTCTTAAGAAAGAAAAAAAAAGTCAGAAAGAAAATATAGAAAAAAGGGATGAGATTTAGTTGTATTCTCGTCGGCTCTTTGCCAACGAGTTTATACGTGGTAACACCCAAAAATATAATTATACATTATACATTTTCTTATTTCATCCTTTGTGTTTGAGGTATATGATCTAATTATGATGTGTATGTGTGTGCGTTGGTGTGTGTGTGTGTGTGTGTGTGTGTGTGTGTATGTGTGTGTGTGTGTGTGTGTGTGTGTGTGTGTGTGTGTGTGTGTGTGTGTGTTGTGTGTGTGTGTGTGTGTGTGTGTGTGTGTGTGTGTGTGTGTGTGTAATTGATCAGTTAAATAACAAGAGGTATAACGTATAACTCTTTAATCAGATATGACTAGACAAAGTTTGAACTGGAAAAAAACAATAATAAAGGGACAGGATACAAATAGATCTTAGCTGAAATAGAACTTTTAACATCATGGTAGTTCCATACAGACATATAATTGAGAGAGACAGAGCGAGAGACAGACAGAAGACAGAGAGACAGTGAGAGAGAGAGACAGAGAGAGCCACACAGACAGAGAGAGACAGAGACAGAGAAAGAGACAGAGAGAGACAGAGAGAGAGAGACAGAGAGAGAGAGAAGACAGACAGAGAGAGACACCGAGAGAGACACACAGAGAGACAGACAGACAGACACACAGAGAGACAGACAGACACACAGACAGAGAGACACAGAGAGATAGAGAGAGAGATAGACAGACAGACAGAGAGACAGAGACAGAAGAGAGAGAGACAGAGAGACACAGAGAGAGAGAGAGAAGAGACAGAGAGACAGAGAGTCACACAGAGAGAGACACACACATACACACACACACAGACACAGTGAGAGAGGCAGAGAGAGACAGACAGACAGACAGAAGAGAGGGACAGAGAGACAGAAACAGAGAGACGGGCAGAGAGAGAAAGAGACAGACAGAAACAGACAGAGAGAGAGACAAAGAGAGGCAGACAGAGAGAGACAGAGGGAGACAGAGAGAGAGAGACAGAGAGACAAGACAGACAGAGAGAGGCAGAGAGAGACAGAGATAGTTACAGAGAGAGAGGAGAGAGAACAGAGAGAGACAGAGAGAGACAGAGGGAGACACACAGAGAGACAGACAGACGGAGAGACAGACAGACAGAGTGTGAGTCATGAGACTATGTATGTATTTCTGTATATGAGCACACACACACACACACACACACACACACACACACACACACACACACACACCACACACACACCACCACACACACACACACACACACACACACACACACACACACCACACACACACACTCACTCACTCACTCGCATGCACACACAACACACACACACACACACACACATACACACACACTCACTCACACACACACATGACATTTAACTCAAACACACATTGCTAAATAATTGTCAAATTACTTGCAAGTTTATTTCAGCAGTTACACTGCAGAAAGTGTGCATCATATAGAATGGATATCTAAACAAAAGAGTCATTTTCTTAAATCTAAAAATTGATAACACAATAAAACAACTGCAAGTTTCTTTGAGCAGTTCAAGCGATTAAAGGAAAAGGCTAAAAAGAAAAGGAATTAAACTAAGAATGTAATAATATATTTTACAACACAAGTTGTATAAGAAAAATTGCAAAAGCATGTTAAATATAGTTGCCAGTGATCTGTGTCAAATGCAGAAATTTATCAAGTACAATGTGACTACAGCTACAAACATATAACAAGGATAGTATATATATATATCAGAGATAGATACACAGAAAGACAAACAGACAACCAGACAAACAGACAGACTAATAGATGGATAGACAGATACTTAAACAGCCAAAAATATGTTTGGAAGACTACTAAAAGTGCACTCTGTCAGTAACTTCATAAACAGTATAATGATACCGGACAGTGAAAAATTAAAAAGTTGTCCTATAATCCTGAGGTCGTAGGGGAATGAGGTGGTAGAGAACTCAGCTTTTCTTGAAGCCAGTATCAGGACAATAGACAGTGACGTAAATAGGACAGAACTAATGTCTTGCAGAATGTGTGATTCTCACTCTCTGACAATTAAACTTTCAGCTCTATGACCAATGACAATACCAACCAATACCTGCAGTTCAAAAATAAAAAAACAACTCTAAAAAATCATATAAACAAAATCATAAAAACAATGTTTGATCACAGTCTAGCAACTAGTCTTTAAATGCAGTCTTCCCACCAATCTTTGAACACAGTTTACCAAGTGCTGTGTTTATATGACACAAATGTGCACAAATGTGAATGGCCAATACGAACGTCAAATTGCCAGAAGAAACTCTGTGACAGAGCAAAAAACTCTAGTCAACAACATGACTTCACGTGTAAACTTTAATATTCTAAATGGTACAGCTGGAGGACAGCCTACATACTTTGAACTGAAAATCTGTTGCATCAAATAAGATACTGACCCTACTGATCATGAATATGGCAGAATTAGATGGCAAGTTCCACAGACTGACTCCAGACAATTATTGATACTGCAATGTGAGCAACATATTCAGCACAGCATGAAGGCGTTTGTTTCTCACTAAGCAAACTGCAGAACTACGAATCAGTGTCTGTAGAAGTAACACATTTCTTGACACAACTGAAATAATGCACACCCATTCTCCTAATAACAGCAATGGACATGATAAACAGGTGTCAAATACAAGTCTAGTGAACAACTGTCTGATATTGTTTTACATATGTTAAACAAAGAGATGTCAAACATAATTTTGATATGAACATAATGGAGAAACGTCAAATACAGTTTTGGTGTAGGCATAACAAGAAGATAAATAAAGCTCTATAAAACCACTGATAAACGATCATTTTGCTCAACAGTGACATGTTGACAAAAGATAACAACAAGGAGTATTCATATAGTAGATACTGTTATTGCTATGCTGCATACACAGGTATAATCACCGACCCACACAGCTCCAAAAGGGCTGAGAGGCAGAAAGACTGTGGTAGGTGTGTCCTTTTTAGGAAATCTTCAAACCCTGGACACTCTTCTCCAGAGACTGAAAAGAAGACAACAGTCATGATTTGTTACCATTGTGTTGACGACATTAATGGTTTATCCATGAAATTTTTCAGTTTATTCTCTCTCTCTCTCTCTCTCTCTCTCTCTCTCTCCTCCTCTCCTCTCTCTCTCTCTATCTCTCTCTCTCTCTCTCTCTCTCTCTCTCTCTCCCCTTTCTGTCTCTCTCCCACTTTCTCTCTACTGTCTTACTCTCTCTTATTTCACATCTTCTCTTTTTATCCATCTGTCTGTCCTTCTCTACCCTCCACCTCTTTCCCCTTCCCTCAATTTTAAACATTTCTACCTAAAAACAATCATGCAAAAAAAAAATTGATTTCCTTCATATACTTCACTATACAATAATGACGCATATGATATATCATGCTTCCATAGTGTTATTCTCAAAAACTTATTCAGACTCACTGTGCATTAGATATCTACAGATGAAGAACGGAATACATACAAAAGGACCAATATCACACACACACACACACACCCCACACACACAACACACACACACACACACACACACACACACACACACACACACACACACACAAACACACATGCATACAATACATTAGAATACACACACTCATACAATCATATACCCAAATGGATACATACTCAGAGTCTGATTGTTCAAATTCTTTCCTATGGTCATGAACATATACTTACATGAATGACTACATAATGCCACATGATCCGTGACAGCACACACAAGTGAAGAAGTAATTACGATACCAGCAACTTGTTAACAAATGTACTGATAAGTTAGTTCTCTAATGTTTAAAGGAAGAAGAATTTTGGACAAAGAGACCAAAATATTCCTGGCTAGATACCAGATATGACTGACTGACTGACTGAGTTACATATAAATACACTCCACTTACTGGCTACAAGTTGATAATGAACTGAGCAAGACTAACTGTCTGTCTGGAATGAATGAATGACTGAATGAATGATGGATGAACGAAAAAAATGATGATCAATCAATAAAATGAATGACTGAACAAGTCAGCAAATGATCTTTGTTCATTCTGAAATGTGCAAAACGGTATACATACCCATGATACGAGCCTTCAAATCAGTGACAACAGAATATATGAGATTCTAAAAGTCAGAGGTACTTACAACCAAATCAGTGACAACAGAATATATGAGATTCTAAAGTCAGAGGTACTTACAACCAAATCCCAAATGATAGCTGCCGTCCACTCCAATGTAGAGATGCGCTTGCACTTGTCTTTTGTACCCTCAAACACTGACACCTGACTGGAGACATATAAATGATAATGATAACAATATTGAATACTATATTGCCTCTGCTGATGCATTAACAAAAATGTTGATTACATCAAGCATCATCTGCATACAGATCATATCAGGGTTTATTTGAAAAAGAAACAGATGTGATTTAGAATACTGCCTGTACCTATATCCATTTGATAAGGAATCATGCATGCATCTGTGCACAAATCCTCATCGATGGTTCTACTCACCACAAAGTCTAACCTAATGCAAGCCCCACTTAACCAAAACTACCTTCCCACAAGGAGCCACTGAAGAATAACAAGAATCTTCTGACCCAACACCATCTCCAACCAACAGCCACTCTCCAAATAAAGTCAGAGATTTCATTATCATCATCATCACATCATCATCATGTGCCTTGATGCATGACACTTGTTATCAAGGCACTCCATATAAATCTTTTTTTATCACTGCAAGCGTATCTCCTATCCTTATTGTCCCCATCCACTCTGCAAGTCTGTCTATTATTTTCTCCATAGGTCTACCAGGGTTTTTCCCTCTAGCTTTCCTGCTGTGACTAGGTGCCCAAATTTCTCTTGCCTCATAAAACGTCCTAATATGTTGCTTGTTTTTACTTAATCTTCTTCATTAATGTTCTTTTTGTGTTTGCTGTCCCATGGAACTCAACATTCTTCTAAAAAGCACATTCAAGCTGCCTAAATCATGTTCTGATTTGTTTGTTAATTGTCCAGTTTTTGAATCCGTATAACAATATTCTCTACCTGATGTCAACTGATAGGCATTTGCTGGTAAAAAGACTTCAATTTCGAAATTGCTGTTTTAGCTTGGCCAATTCTGCTGGATAATTCTACTGTGTATCTGCTGTCTGATGAGATGACTGTTTCCAGATATTTGAACGTATCAACTTGTCTCGATGTCATTATTTTCATCCTCATCATCATCATGTGCCCTGCCGCATGGCACTGGCAATCATGGCCATCAAAATGAATCTATCTTTTGTCACTGCAAGTACATCTGCTACCTTCTCTGTCTTTATCCACTCCACAAGTGCCACATTATATGCCTGCTTCTTTCCATCTAACCTCTCCTATTCCTAAAACAGTGATGTTCAATCTTTCCATTTCTATCTTGACAATTTCTAGTTTTCCATTCTGAAGCATTGTTCTAACATTCCATGCGCCAATTCCTGTATCTTTTAATCTAACATCAGTAACTTCATTATGATCTGGTGCAACCTACTTAACATGACTTCCCCTACCGGACGAAGGTGCTCCAGTGAAGCCCTTATTCACATCGTTCATATTCTTTTATGGATATTTTGGATGTGGACATTTCTTGGGAGAATGTGTGTTTCCTGTTGCCTTTCATCAGTTTTCGTACAGACTCTCTGCTAACCTTGTCATTCCCATGACTACCCACAAGGCAGTGGGGGCTGTAGGCAGGTTTTATGGAGCCTCCCTTCACTGACACGATCCCTTCTTTGAGCACAAGAAGCATTTAATGAAACATCTGTGCCACCAGATGTACTCCTCAGTCTCCACAATCGCTAAGCATCAAACCTCCTTATCTCGAGGTCCTTCCCCTATCCACCACCTGGGGACACGCTGGATTTGTTATGGTAGTTACACTATAACAACAGTGATCCCAATGAATAGGTCATGGACTCCATTATCTTAGAAGGCAATTCAGATGGATTGGGCACGTCATCTGAAAAGAAGACAACATCACCCAGACTGCCCTTTACTGGACACGAAAAGAAAGAGGCAAGAGAAGAAGACTCAAGAACAGCTGGTGATGAACAGAAAAGGGAAAACTCAACGCCCTGAAACATACCTGAAGTACTATACAAAACCTGGCCCACACCAGACAGGTGTGAAGGAATTTTGTTGCTGTCTTACATGCCATTGTCATAATGGGCAGTAAGTAAACAAGCAAGTTAACATATCAGCAAGTAAGTAAGTAAGTAAATAAGCCCTACTCAAGGGTCACTCTACTCAAAGAAACAGTTCAGAAACAATCCCACAGCTACCATCCTATCCCACCATGAGAAGCAAAACACAAACATGCGCTGTTGAAGTAACAAAATTGTGCACTGCCTACAACACAAGATCTGATTCACCTCACTTACCAGTACATCACAATTCCCAGAACCAAACAAATCAGATCAACTCCAACCGATCATTAACCATACTCCATCCCACAATCAACGGACAGGGAACTAGCAGTTAAGGACCAACCCAAGACAAACAATTCAGTGAGGTATATTTTGTGTCACTCACGTGATGGTGTTCTGATGCTGCGTTTTCAGTTCCGCTGATTTTTCCCCAGATGATGCTTTCTTGTCCATGTTCCTGAAGTGGCTCATGGCACTGAAAAACAGACAAGGATGACGAATTTTAACACTTTCACTCCAGCACTCTATTAGCCAGCTGCAAAAAAAATTTAACCCTTCACTCTCTCTCCCTATCCACCAGCTCCTGCAGGGCGCTGATAGATAGGGTGAAGGTAGAAAGGGTCAAGTTTTTGCTTTGCTGTCATGGCTGACAATGCGGGATGCTGTCTAATAGGGTGGGGAATCAAATGGTTAAAACGTGAACTGAATCCTGATTGTGCCTTAATGAGAATAAGAAAAGTAAAGTTACCTTGTGCAATCTGTAGATCAAATGTCATTATTTTTTTAATAAAAACATTCAACTGGAGTTGGGTTCTGTTGTTGGTGGTGTTGTTGTTGTTGTTGTTGCTGTTGTTGTTTTTGTTGTTGTTGTACAGTGGTCTTTTTTCCAAACCAAATCATCATCATGTGCCCTGTCACATGGTATTGGCGATCATGGCCCTCCATATGACTCTATCTTTTGTTGTTGCAAGTATATCCCCCCACCCTTTCTATCTTCAACCACTCCACAAGTCCATCCAATATTTTCTCTCTGGTCTACCTAGTGCTCTTTTTCCCTCCAGCTTTCCTGATGTGACTATGTGCTTAAATTTCTCTTGCCTCACATAACGTCCTATAAATGTTACCTTGGTATAATCAACAAAACATAAATACAAATCCTTATTCAATTGAATTGATCTTTTATGAGAGTTCTTAGGATGTATATGGCATTAATAGTTCCTGTCCCTTCCAAACCAAACCAAATGTCCACATAAAATGCAGGTTGCTCCTCTCTGTGAAACACATGGCTGCAGTATGGCACCATTCATTTCTTTTTTTGAACTTTCCTGTGGATACGTGAATGTATTTTAGGGTTTCCCATATATCACAATCAATTTCTTGAATGGAATTTTGAGCCCAGTTTGTAAGTGTATGCCAATAACCAGATCTTAGTTTATCATCTCTTTCAGAAGACTAGTAGTATTAGAATCTAGACCACCACTAGTCCAAGGGGAATTGGGGTGGGGGTGCGGAAAACTTCCTGTCCAATTGGGACTTAAATTCCAGAGTCTTACTTCTCTCATTTCTCTAGGTGGGCACTTTCATCAGAGGGCCATCTCTCCAGTTCAAAGCCAGTAATATCCAATGGGCAGAATCTTTCCTATCTTGCAGTTCTAAGTACTTTCTTCTAACATTGGATGAATCCCTACAGTAATTTTCCTGATAATTTCTGCCACCCATCTATATAATCCCAGTTCAATAAAAACCTGAAAGCCTATCTTTTTATGACTCATTTTTCTTTTACTTTTCTTGTATGAAAGTAATGTGCCCCTTAACAGATGTCTGTTTGTTTGTCTGTCTGTTTGTGAGCTGCTTGTGAGTGTGCATCCAAATAATAACTTGCATTGTAAACATCTTTCATGTCAAACACAGTTCTTACAAATATAGAAAAAAAATGCAAATCTTAAATCTACTTCATAAAAGCAAATCACATTACTGACATTAAGTCTTCTTACACAAAACTGACTGACATTTAAAGAAATATTCATGGATACCATTCTTTCAGTTGTTCCTGATTCAAGAAATACACAAGTATGACATTTTTCTCCAAGTTCCCAGTAAATTTTTACACTATTATACAAGTACCAGGAATGTATTCACAGTGTTACCATATACAAAGATCAAATACATCCAAATATCATTTACAAAACACAAACAGTTAAACCACAATTTCATGCAAGGTTTGGCACTTACGTTATGGTCAAAATGGAACAAAATATCAATTTTGCAGTTTAAACTTCACAATACTTCTACCATGCATTTTGATTCCACACATACACACAGAAAAGTGCAAGTTTCATTGTTACAACTCAACTGTGTTAGAAAATGCGTTTGAAACTGAATAAAGAACAGGATTTTCATTTTATTCTAACAGTAAAACAAGGTGAATGAGATAAAAATAATCACTGTTAAGTAGAAATGTGAACAGATAACAGTATCAGCAATAGCTGAAAACTTTCTGTGAAGTACTCAAAGAGGCTGCATCTCAGATCATATGCAGTAAGAGTTGTATTTCTCATACAGCTGCAAGCTACAAATAGTGGATTGCGCAGTGGTTGCAGCACTGATGGTAGTGCGCAGGCTGTGCAGGAACAATTGCCTGTTATCAGTGGGAAGGTCAGCATGAACTTTTCTTCTGTGGTTTATGGGCAGCAACCCCCACATGCACTTTTACAATTGAGTGGGGTTTTATACGTACGGTTTGCACCACATATGGTGACTTTGGAGATGACAAAAATCTCCACCCTTATCGCACTAGGCATTACCTAAACAGATTCGTACTTAGATCTTCCAACTGAGAGACCAAACACTAAACCATTCAACTCTAAGTGAACTATGAAGCCACTGCAAACAAGAAAGTAGTAGATTTACACACATAACAAACCAACTCATTAGTAAAACATGAGCCAAGGGGATTCTTTCATTAAACAGTTGATTTCATGACAATTTCATAATTTATTCCAGTTTATGCTGCTTCTATATTGTGATTGCAGTTAAAAATAAAGCAGAAATCATGAACTTTATAAACTATGGTGAAGGCTAATTATTTGTACTGCATGCAGACAATTGAAACCATTTACCCCATTCTGTTTGAGAACTGAAAAGTGTCATCCCTGTCAATTTCATAAATGAATTTTTTGTATAGTTTTTTGTTAGAGAACTGAAAATATCTTGCCCTTTCAATTTGAGAAATGAAACACTTTGCCCCTTTCTGTTTAAGGTACATTTTTGTTTAAGGTACACCAAGACTAGATTCATTTTACTCTTAGCTATTCCAACAATATTATATCCAGTTGAACACAGGGAAAGAATTCCATGTATCTAAATACTGTAAACAGAGAGAAGATTCAGTTACATAAAATGCTGAAACCCAACCTGTCCTTTCAGCTTAAGATATCCTAAGTCTAGACTGGCTTATGATTTACTCAAGCCATGGATATATCAGAATTTAAAATGTATATATAACTTGTAACATTTTCAGAAGGCACTCATTGAACTGGACAGTTTCACATAATTTTATGTGCTCAACCGAATTTGCATGTATCATTTAGAAAGATATAAGCATGTGAAAATATAAGATGTGTATGCAAGGTCTTAAAACAGAAGTGGGACAAAAGTTAGATTCTAAATAAAACACTCTGGTGACAACACCACAAAACCTGGCACACTGAGACAGGCAAGCCAATTTTTATGTTGTGAACAGAAATTAACCTAAAAAAAGAACACATGAGCTTGTGTCCACCACTCCATCAATCTGAGACAATTCTAATTATTTCAGTGATATCATTTCAGGAAAAGGACCCCCCCCCCCCCCCCCCCAAAAAAAAAATCACATGATCTCTATGTATTGCAGGCAAGGTTAATATTACAAAAGCATGCTGAAATCCTGACTGTTTGTTCTCCTGAACCTTAGTAGAACATAAAGTCAAACTGCCAGCTAAAGTTATCTCACTGACGTATCATCCAACTTGTTAAACAAAAAAGTTTAAATGTGATGAATCCACACAATCTTAATGCAAACAACACTACAAGTTCAATCAAACAGCATGCCAGAATTCAAACTGTCTGTCCTCAAACTTCAAGACAACCTGACATGTCTTTCCTCTTCTGCCTTCTCTCCCTTTCACAGCACTGCTCTTCCGTTTGCTTTTGTATCTCAACCGTTTCTGCTGTGTTCCACACACAAGTTTGCAGTTACACATTTTGCATTGTTTTTAATGTGTCTATCAAATTCAAGCAATGTATTCAATACAAGAACATCGCATTCAAAAACTATATCCCCTTGTTTTCCCATATATTCAAAGCAATCTTTTAAAATAATTTTTCAGTGAGTATTCTTTGGTTTGGTCCTGCAGATAAATCATACCTTTTTTTTTTCAAAAGAATACTGAGTCAACAACACCACACACACACACACACACACACACCCCACACACACACACACACACACACACACACCACACACACACACACCAATATCAATAATATAAAGCCACAGTATATATCACACTCATTACAAACTAATTTTGTTTTAGTCAACAACAGCAAAATCCTTCAAATCCTCTATATTCAGAAACATTATAAATAATATACAAAAGGCTCTGTCATATACTAAAAGACAATTGTTCTCTGAATTTTCCAATCCAACTCACACATACTCTTGCACACTCTCAACATCACACATGACTTCTCTGTCACAGACATCTCTCAACATCACACATGACTTCTCTGTCACAGACGTCTCTCAACATCACACATGACTTCTCTGTCACAGACATCTCTCAACATCACACATGACTTCTCTGTCACAGACATCTCTCAACATCACACATGACTTCTCTGTCACAGACATCTCTCAACATCACACATGACTTCTCTGTCACAGACGTCTCTCAACATCACACATGGCTTCTCTGTCACAGACTCTCTCAACATCACACATGACTTCTCTGTCACAGACATCTCTCAACATCACACATGACTTCTCTGTCACAGACATCTCTCAACATCACACATGACTTCTCTGTCACAGACATCTCTCAACATCACACATGACTTCTCTGTCACAGACATCTCTCAACATCACACATGACTTCTCTGTCACAGACATCTCTCAACATCACACATGATTCTCTGTCACAGACATCTCTCACATCACACATGATCTGTCACAGACATCTCTCAACATCACACATGACTCTCTGTCACAGACACAGAAATACAGCAGTTCTCTGTTTGTTACCTGGCTTTGTTTGACTGATTTGTTTGGACAGGAAATGTTTTGTTTGTTTGTGTGTCTTTTTTTGTTTTTGTTTTTGTTTTGTTTTTTTGTTTTTTGTTTTTTCTTTCTTTCTTTCTTTTTCTTTCTTTCTTTTTTTCTTTCTTTTTGTTTCTTTGTTTTGTTGGTTGGTTGGTTGGTTGGTTGAGTTTTTTTGGGGGGAGGAGAGTTGCTGTGTGTCTGCTTGCTCTGAATCGTTTTCATGAAATAAAACTAGTCACACAGCAAAGAAACAAGTGAGAAAGTGAGATAGAATGAGAGGAAATGGAAAACAGTGAGAAAAACATCACAAGAATGGAAGCTAAATATTTACCTGACAGTGCCTGCTGCCTTCTCCTGAGGAATGTCCAGCTTGCTGACCAGGGACAGAGTGCCCTTACCCCCATCATAGGTCAACAGGGTAGGGTTGCAGTCAAAACCCTGAATATTAAGCACAGTCATTTAGAACTGACCAGGGTTACTCAAGATATTGTGGGCTGACCAGTTAACATTCTCTAACCATTAACTAAAATACGTCTTGGCAATACATTCTTGAAAAATCTTTTTACGGAAACGAAAATGTGAAGCAGTACCAAAAATAACAGTTTAAAAGTAGGCCTACTTCTCATTTCGGACATTTTTATGATCTTTCAAAAGAGAATTACTGCAGGAACCCAATTGCCACGTAACAAAAGTGCAGATACACTGTTACAGAGAAAGGAGGAAAGTGGGTTGTCTCCCTCACAATAGTACAAACAAAAAAACAAGAATAAGCGAAATGAAGTACACCACACCTTTTCCTCGCCAGAATGAACTGCTTGGTTTGAAATACAAAATAAAACAGAAAACGGTGAGGAAGACAGTGCTGTAGTGAAAAAAAAAAGAAAAACAAAACACAAAATAAATCTGGGAGTTGGGCACAGCTTAGATGTCCTCCTCGAGCACTCTGTCAGTATTTAGGTCCTTCAGAAGGAAGGTCCGTATGCCTCCAAAGCATATGTGTTTCTTCTGTGTAGAAATCATTGAACTGGCAACCTCAGATAACAAGAGAAGAGGAACATCCGCCAATATGCAAACAAAGCCATGTAAAGCCAAGGCAGCAGAACTCCAGAAAGTGTACAGACATCACCTAAACATATATCAGAATATCCAGGAAAGTATAAAGGAAAGAATTTGTATGAAAAATATAGGAAAAGAAGTTTTTTAGAGCACCCAGGTTGCATCCTGTACCCAGCATTATCTTTAATCTCCATTTTTTGAAGAGAAAGGAATCTTTTCATACTGACTGGAGACAGATGCATGTCTGTACATCTGTGACAAAAACGTGTCAACAGGAATTATTTGGCTCTTTATGGATGGATCTTTACCAAAGCTGGACCAAAGGTGTGGACCACTGAGGAATCAGAACAGGTACATTTGAAAGGTAAGACACCAAAGTCAAGGTCACATGGATGAGAATGTGCCTAAAATCAGCACTTTTCAAAGAAGCTGTGCGAACAGCACTTTCTCAGGAACTCTTGACAATTTTAAGAATACGTTTCACAGTTGTGATGATCTACCACTGTCCTCAATGCATGTCAAATTTTCATTCATATGAACGTTTTACAAAGTCACAGCAACTGATTTCAAGGACTATCCGTATCTTCATAATTACACTGTCTGAAACAAAAATACTCACACAAAAAAGAAAGGTAAAGAAAAAGAAAAGAAAGGAAAAAAACAACTAAAAAAACCCCAAGGAATCGACTTTCCGAGCACAGATCTAACATTTTTAGAAAAGACTGCTACCCCACAATCAGATCATTTCCCATGTTTTATTATTGTATCTCAAACTATTATTGTCTTGAACTTATACTTTGTCATCGAGTAAGACAGGTTCTGTGAGCAATCCATGGGAAGTTTTTGATTTGCAAAATGTAGGCTACTTGGCTTGGCCCATAGTATTTTAAATGGTTTAGAAAAAAGATACATGGCAACATAGACATTATTGGATACATGGCAACATAGACATTATTGGATACATGGCAACATAGACATTATTGGATACATGGCAAAATAGACATTTTGGATACATGGCAATAAGACATTTTGGATACATGGCAACACAGACAATTTTGGATACATGGCAACAGACATTTTTTGGATACATGGCAACGAACATAAGACATTTTTGGATACATAGCAACATAGACATTTTTTTATGGTCCGTATCTTTTACTGTCCAAACCTGAAAGGGAAAAGCTAGGTATTGCATCCCAGCCAAATTTTATTCTTACATACATACAGAAAAGTGTTTCCTCAAATTTGTAGTTTTCTTTGCTCTGCACCTCCATTCTTGTCAATTTGTTAACTCTTTCATATTTAGACTTTAAAATGAAATTTTACATAAACATTCATTTTGCCATTTAAACTGGCTGTGTGACTTTGCTTAAGAGCTATGTAAAGAAAAATAACATAAAAATCAATAACAACAATGCGCTTCAAGCAAATGCTGCCTTGAAATTGATTTATTCTCTGATGAAAGGCACAAGAAAGCAATACTAACCAATGTGTTGCTAAAAAGTGGGAGGGGAAACTACATACAAACATTTATTGAAAAAAGTCTTTTTTTACACAGAATTAATAGGTTCCAAATTTGAATTGTCCATAGAATTCTGGTACAAACATTATTTTAAAAGAAATGAACATTATGCAAACTCACCAAGCAGTTTTCTCACTGAGACTAAAGACAGAGCTGAATACTTTGTGGACATGCGAGTATTAAACATATTTTTGGTTAATTTCAGAAACAGTATTGAATGAAAAGTGGTAAGTATGTTGTAAAATGCAGTTAACAGAAAATATGGTTTTGTTTTGAATAGACAGTCAAATCCACACACCTTGACACCATATATATATATATATATATATATATATATATATAGATGAAGCAGCATGTGAAGAAAAAGACAACAAGCCGACGTAAAATATTCCCAAATTTTCGGCGTACACCCGCCTTCCTCAAGGGCACTTTATTCTCTGACTACATTGTGCTAAAACACATAGATTGTAAAAAAGAGAACTATTCACCAAATTTAGAATTCATAAAGAGTTATTCATCAGATACAAAGCGTGCAAAACACTGTCCCAGCCCAAACATTCGCTACTGTTCATGTTTACCCACATGCACGTGTGCTCATACCCCAGCTATTCCCCCCCCCCCCCCCCCCCATTTTTCCATGCATCCTAAAACAAACAGTTTCTGCCCACACGCACACACGCGCGCGCACACACACACACACACACACACACACGCACACTCACACGCGCACACACACATATAATTATATATATATATATATATATATATATATATATATATATATATATATATATAATATATATATATATATTACTGAATAAAGTCCCCTTGAGAAAGGCGGGTGTACCGCCGAAAATTTGGGAAAATTTTACATCAGCTTGTTGTCTTTTCTGTTCACATGCTGCTTCATCTATATATATATATATATATATATATAAACACACAAATGTACATACGAATCTACAAGGGAAACTACTCACAGCTGCCACCATGCTGTTCTCAGTGACCCAAGTGACGCCCATGAATGGTAGGAAGTTGTCCTTGATCACCACCAGTCTGTCCGACACAAATACCATATCTTTGTGAACTAGTGGCTCAATAGGTAAGTTCACTCCAACAGGAAAAAAAAATTACAAGTCATGATGCACTCTACCAAGGGAGATAAAACACTTAAAGGTGGTCTCATAATCCATGAAGGAAGACAGCTGTAATTTCACACAATAGGCCTACATCCATTGAGTTAAGAACGAAATACAAATACAACAACATCAAACTGATCATTTAACAAATTATAAAGAGCTTTATGTTACATAAGTTTTGTACTCACAGCATTACCTTACTCCTTCAATTCTGGTTTGTCAAGACTATCAGCAGTGCAATGATCATAAACAGAATCATATTTGTGGACTTTTCACACTAATAGTGCACAGTTTCTAAACATGGTTCAAAACTTTTCTTACATATGACAAATAGAAACCTAGGCTGCAAAAGGCATCAACTTCACACTTAGTTTATCACTCCAGATTAATGGGATAAAGAGGAGCTAATCGACTGTCTGCCTGGCTGTTTACAGTCACATTGCCTTGCACGCATTAAAAGATTCCATAGGAAAGATTTTTACCTGCTGTAATATGTATTACTATTTACCTCTACTTCATGTGTTCATGTCTTCTGTGACTAGCATGTGACATTCCAATGACCTATAATATCTTACTTTTACTTTATTTTTTTCTGTCATCTTATGCTGTTCAGCATCGAGGGGAGATGCAGCTTTGAGATAGGTAGCATCTGCTGTAGTTAAGTTGATTCTTTCAACTGTTTCTTTCACACCTTCTATTCATCTTTTCCTAGGATGCCCCTTTCTTTTGAATCCATGCCTTTTCATGTTATAAGCTTTGTATGCTGGCTGTTCGCTACAGTTGCACAATTCCCCCCTACATTATAGCTGTAGAGCAAGCCAAATAACAAGAGAAGAGCTAACTTGTTCTCCTGACTGGAATCAGCCACAGACACGCTGGAGTCATGGCCCACCCAGGCGATCTTGTTTCCAGAGGGTGAGAAAGATACAGCATGCACCCAGCCACCTGCAACAGCAAAATACTACCACATGTTGACACACTGGCACCTTATACAAATTATAACTTTTATCTTACAGCAGATGACTGGCACACATGATAAAAATATCATTTAGTTTTATCACAGCCTGCAACATAAAGTGTGATTTTCTTGCTGTGTAATTTAATGTACCACACATCAATGCCTTTGAGTTTGACACAGATCATCCCCTCTTCATCTCAAGGCCCACTGAGCTTTGGTCAGGCTCAAGGAATTTTCCTGGTATGAGTGAAGAGGTCTGGGTGACTGTGCCTCAAAGACCACATTAAGCATGTTTGAGTGTGATTCTCAGACAGATAGGTGGGAAGATTCGTGCTCTGGCATGAATACAACATCCCAGTTCACCCAGCCATAAAGACATACCTATCCTATTTAGGGACAGGGAAAGTAGAGCACAAAAAAGGGAGAGGAGATGGGCTCTGCCCTTACAACATTCACTGCAGAGAAGCTGATGTCTCTAACGCCTTGCTTTCCAGCAACTGCTCAGTTTATGGGTGTACACACACACACACACACACACACACACACACACACACACACACACACACACATGCAACACATACACACACACATGTACACACACACACACACACACACACACACACACACACACACACACACACACACATATGCACACTATGATTTATTATGAATCAGTTTCTTTTCTTGATGCTTGAAAAAGGTACCCTCAAATGTGAAAGAAGAAAAAAAAAGAAACAATGAACGAAGGAATAAACAAATGAATAAATAAATGACTGAAAGAAAAAGAAATGCAAGGATAAGCACCAACAATAGCATCAAATGCTTCATGCCCAGCCAGACATCAAGCACACTGTACTAATCATGGTGGATGAGAAGATAATGCACTCAACAACAGAAAGATAATGCCAGTCCTAATGCTTTAATGCTTTACAAAAAGGATACGAATTAGAAGACATAACACATAGATGCCAGAGAAACAATTATGTAATTACCTAAAACAGAGAACATATATACACTAGCAGAAAATGGGCATGCAAAACAAACACAAACATTTTACAAAATGGTAACAACAATAATCAATGTTTTTTTTATAAAATGGATGAAATAATAGTAACAATAATGGTGATGATGATGATGGTGATAATGATGAAGACTATGACAACTATGACAATGACGGTGAGGCTGAGGACAATGACAATGATAAACAACAACAAGAAGAATTACAACAACAACACAACAACAACAACAATAATAATAATAATAATAGTAATAATAAGAATAAAATAATTTCATCTGTATAGCACAAACAGTCCATATCAAAAGAATGCTTGTTGCATTTAAAATTTGCAACGGATTGTCATCAAATTTCACCATGTGATAATGGTATGAAACACATACACATAACAAGTAAAGACAGGTCACAAAGAGAAACACACAAAAACCCTAACAGACTATAAGATACAACAGAAAATGGACACCAGGAACATCCATCCAAATCCCTAACCTCCCAAATAAAAATAAACACACACAAAAATCATTAAATAATACAAGTCTTTTGCACACACACATGCACACACACACACACACACACACACACACACACACACACACACACACACACATACACACACACACACACCACACCACACACACACACATACACACACACACACACACACACACACACACCCACATACACACACACAACACACATACATACACACACACACACACACACATTCACAGTTATATAACATCAGTTAACGCATGACCTGACTTGTACATGTCATAATGAAAAATCTCTGCTGTTTTGTAGATGCACTCTACAAATGGAAGAAAATCCCAAGGCTCTAACATCTGGACTGACACTATCTCTCTGCTTTGGATGACACTTTTATAATATAACTTTTTATAATACATACCTCCCCCATTGCTGAACTCAGCCATAAGATTGGCAAAAACCATCTTGGTGCCCCAAGAGTTGCCGCTGGGTTTTGATTCAATCTCCTTCACATAACCTGAGAACACTCTGAAATATAACAGTGTGTGCCTCATTAAGAAACAGCTCAATCAACACACACTTAGCACACACACACACAGGGGGGGGGCTCATCTGATACAACCAAGGTCTCATAATCTGATATGTCATGTTGAAATCCCACATATAAAAAAGTACTGCTCACTGCCTCTCTTACAGCGTCAATCATTCTGATGGTGCCAGTTTAGTACTTATATCTATCTTCCACACCCTTGCTGAAGTCTTCGCTCAACCACAGGGTTCATATTGCACAAGCTCAAAGAATTTAGAATCTGTTCACAAGAAACACCTTGAGGGTGTGGATAGGACCCAAAGCACTAATGTCTCGCCATTCTCCAGACAATCACCTCCCAAGCTTCCGACACTACTCAACAGTCATTTCATCGAGCACAGGGGGGGTGGGGGGGGGGTGGGGGGGGGGGGCTGTCCATGTGTTGCATGACCCATTCAGATCCTGTCATCAGTTACCTCGTGTACAAACTGAATGGCAAGGTGGGGAGATGACAAACCCCAGGACACAGCCACGCTACATGCAACAGCCAGGTCCAGCCCAGCCACCAGACCAAGACAGAAAGGAGGAGCCCTCTCTTGCCTCACTCGGTTTTCATCTCTCTTTCAGGCAGACCACCCTGCCACCAGCTCACATAGCTGCCAGCTCCTTTCCCCTTACTATTATCTCGACAGTTAGAAGTCGGAAGTTCCTGATGTTGCCTCACGTCAACCACAGGGGTTGTTTGAATAGCTGCTAAAGTAGCCAGGCATGATGCTTCAGACACAGCCCATTTTGCTGTTCAGCAAAGAGGGATTTATCACTCTTGGCCAATTCCATGTATGTTCCATTCAAATCTGCCAGCAGGTATGTGGTGGACTCCTTGAACTGCGCAAAACAGTATGCACCAGCAAGATCTTGAAACAGGGAAAAGAATGAAACCTATAAAAAAAAAACTGACACCATCAGCAGATGGAGCATCAAGATGGACTGTGAACAAGCTAACTTTTATTTTGTGTAGTAGGACCAAACTTGAGACATGCTATGTTGAGTCCACAGTTCTGTTAAAAGAGCCAGCAGCCCATAAGGCACCTTGTCACTGCTGGCAGGTCTAGTGTGAGATGATTCCCTTTTCAACATATTACAAATCCCATTTCAACACAGAACAGAGACTAGTTCTGAAATTGGAATTGGAATTTGTTTAACTCTTTGACTCCTGCACTCTATCCACCAACTGCATAAACTTAATCCTTTGACTCCCTCATCCTATCCATCAGCTTCCTGCAGGAAGCTGGTGGATAGAGTGAGGGAGTCAAAGGGTAAAGTTTTTTACTTTGCTAGCATGATTGACAATGCAAGATGCCGGCAGAGAAGGTGCGAGAGTCATACTCATAGGGTTAACAGAGGTTCATCGCACTCAAACAATTTCACATGCTCTCCACCCAAATTCATCTGTAATTGTCTGGCAGACTTCCTAAGCCTGTACAAAAACCATACGCTCGCAAAGACATGAAATGAGGAGGAGGGACTTATGAATATAACACACTATGCTGTTACCACCAGAATGATGGAAACATTAAAATGGGCAGTAAACAGACTAGTGTTTAATGTTGTGAACTGGGATTGAATCCCCTGTGGGGATGCCAGGGACTCTTTCAGTATAAACTATAGCCCCACCATCTGGAAATTCTGTGCTAGAAATTTCCTCTTTTCTGTCACTATCTTTGTTTCTGCCTTGTTGTTTTGCTTTCTGTCATTTCTACCTATCATTTTCTGCTTTAATGGTCCATTCACCTGAATGTGTTTGATAAAGTCTTATGTAGGCCTACTTTTTCTTAGGATTGATAATTGAGTACATGTATTAAGTGCATTTTTGGCTCTAGGGAGGTGAGATATGCAGAAGCAATTTTAGGTAATTTATGCCTGTTTTTGTACATGCTTTGGTGTCCTTACGTATGCTTATATTTGTATTCAAGTGTTTTTTAAATCTCCCCTGTGCGATAAATTAAATGGAGTGGTCAATGCTCGGGGCATGTCCTTAGATTATGCATGCGAATGCATTGATATGTGTACTTAAATTTTTTTTTTTTTTAAGTTGAAGTTTTGTATGTTTTGAAGTGGTCATAGCCCTGATATGGCTCTACGCAGTCAGCTGGGCTTTAAACAACAATAACTACAACAACAACTGGGATTGAAACAGAGATATCAGACCTTGATCCATGGCTCTATCAAATGAATCAACAAAAACCATGGCCTGCCCAAGGGTTGAACCCACAACCCCCGCATTTATTATAAGTATGGCATTCTTACAATTTAGCTTATGGACCACAGACACAATAAAAAAAATATGCACTTTCATGATATATAAAATGTGGCTTGAAAGGAGATGAGATTTAATTTCAAACAAACTAGAGAAGACAGTTTTGATGAAGTTAGATATTTCAATTCTGCAGGAATTTCATAATAAATCATATAGAAATTAGATTTTCATACACATGCCTCATATCAATCATCCAGGCTTTACAAATCAGTGTCAGTTCATCTCCCTTCATTCCCCAACTCGTCATTCCCAATGTTTCTCTCTCTCTCCCTCAGACTTTCTCGTACACGAACACACATGAACATGCACAATCACATGCACGCACACACACACACGTGCACGCACACACTCTCTCACACACACATATACACACACGCGCGCACACACACACACACACACACACACACACACACACACACACAACATACATATACACATATATGCACTCATTCATACACATGCACAAACACGAACAGCTTCACTAACACAAGAATGGCATACACACAGACATGCCATAAGCAAGCATGTCACCACACACACACACACACACACACACACACACACACACACACACACACACACACACACACACACACACACACCACTGACACACAAACACACACACGCACAAACACACTGACACACAAACACACAAACATACACACACACACAAACACATACACAAACACACTGACACACAAATGTGCACATGCACACACACACACACACCATACACACACACACACACATATGCAAGCGTTGACATGACCACACAAGCACACCTACTGGTCCCATGCATATGACCAACACACATACTCACCTGGTTTTAAAGTCAGTGGAGCCAGCAGCTATCAGCACGTTGTTGGGATGCCAGTCAATGCTGAAAGGAGAGTTTCAATACTCTGCATTAGTATCATCACCCATATCAATATATGTAGCCATGGGCTGCAGCCAACAAACATACATAAAAACAAAATAGTGCCTATCATGTTTCACATAATTTTAAGCAGGAAAATTGATTGACCTTAATGACTTTTGTTCCCCAGTGAGCTTTATATCAATATCTCTTGTATTTGATGAAATCAGTCCATAAATAAGTCAAATATAAGGAACAGACACTCTTACTTTTGTTTGTTTTTGTTTTTTTGTTTTTTGTTGTTGTTTTTGTTTTGTTTTGTTTTGTTTTGTTTGTACACAGAGTGGTTGAAATGTTTAACTTATGATCTGCGTCAACAGACTAGAATGGTTAGCTTGTCCAAATTTCATTTATCTGATAAATATATAAAATCACCCAGCAACAAGCAGATCTGGTGTTAAGAGGCAGCCTCCTCTTGTTGGTGATCTGATCACCTGAGTCAGCACTACCCAATTATGGACAATTCTTTTTGGCAAGCAACTGCAACCAACACCACTTGAAAACAAATTCCTTATGTATTCCTTTTTTCCTTGTTGTTAGACGGGGGGAGGAGGAGGGAAGCTTCCAGATATATTTAAGTTAGCCCAACATCACTTATACACTCATTTGTGTCACCTCATATCAAGGATCTTAGGTAAGTAGAAGTCCATATTTTCATTGATAAATACAACTGTATAGCATCAGTAGACACTGCCAACATGACTGACGTCTGTCCAATGTCACAATTTCCAAAGTCCTCTGGCACTGGCCAATGAATAGGACATCACTAATACCCTCTTTAAACAGCATTATCATAGACGATATACCTGGAAACTGGAAACAAACAAAAAAGAGGCAATGACAATAAACACCAAAAGGCTACAATTAGATGGAACAGTCAGAAATGGAATTTTTCAACATCCACAGGGGAGTTGGCCATGTGTCACAGGACCTCATGGCAACCATTTTTCAAGGAAAAACAGAGGCAAAAAGGAAGAAAGGCAGACATCCAATCTCATACATCGAGAACATAACCAACATCGGTGGCCTAAATATTCAAGAAGTTATCCACAAAAGTCAAGACAGAGCCATTTGGGGGGAGTGGCGGTGTTAAAGAGTGCAGCAGCCAACACTGAACCTGGTGACACTGACAGGTGAGACAGGTGAGACTTTCATAATGCGAATATGCAGCTATGGGTTGCTGACTGGCTAGTCTCAAGATGACTGCTGTATCAGCATATGTTTGATATGACATCAATGTCCTATTCTTCTGAGAAAATTTTCAGACACAACTCACCAGGTTACGGTGGAGCGGATAGGTTTCTTGATGTGCTTGCTGACCCACCAGGTATGCTCATCCTCATAGTAGGACACAGAGATCAGACGAGCACTACTGCCCACTGCAAATTTGTTCTCTGCACACACA
Organism: Monoplex corrugatus; assembly: GCA_030674185.1. Taxonomy (NCBI): domain Eukaryota; kingdom Metazoa; phylum Mollusca; class Gastropoda; order Littorinimorpha; family Ranellidae; genus Monoplex; species Monoplex corrugatus. The sequence continues at coordinate 91,242,855 of CM060306.1, forward strand.
AATGTTACATACAGTGATTCCACATCACATGGATACTACTGCCCTCCACAAACTTGTTCTCTGCTGGCACTGCAAAGTCATTCTATATATCAGGACCATGAAATGCCCTTACTTAAAGATGTTACCACCTTTTGGTGTATCATTTATGTGTTGAGGTAGAAATGAAGTGCACACTAATCACTAAATATATCACTGGCATCCACCTTAACATTCTGCGTCCGACTGAGATGTGGCACTTTGCATCTGTCTTTGATTTTCACATTCACAAAGGATCAGCCATTTTACTCATTCTCAGGACATTACACTTGTCTCAAAGTTGTGAGATCTTCTCAAAATTGTGGGAGATAAAAATTCATGTTTGATTATGTTAATGATGAGTACAGTTTTCTTAAGTGGGTAAGAAATCAGACTTCCAAAGAGGAAGTCTGGGCTTGATCCTGACCGGGAGCTTGGTGGCTAAGGTAGGAGATTTTTCCAATCTCCCAGGTCAATATGAATGCAGACCTGACAGTGTCCAAACCCCCTTCATGTGTTTATGCATGCAGAATATCAAATACACACATTAAAGATCTTGTAAGTCATGTCAGTGGCTGGCTTATAGAAACATGAAAATATCCAGCATACACATTCATCAACACCAAGTATTAAGCTTGAAAAAACAGCATGCATGCCCACCACATATGGAGTATGCAGACTGCACCATGACACACTGCTGCACAGTGTGAGGAAAATAACATGCTTATATCTATCCATGGAAAAACGGCCATATTTAGAGATGTTACTTCCAGGTGTCCAAAGATGATTCCACTTTTGGATGTCAAAGTTTAAAGTTTAATGCTTTCAGTAGACCATGATTTTAATACGCTGACACTTTCATGGCACATCGTGTTTATATACTGCATTACCTTCAGGAGACCACTTGACACAAGTGGCAGCACGGTTGATTCTCAGGATCACAAGATGGGGCTTCCACTTTCCATTTTCAAATGTCCACACATAGGCGTTACGATCCTAAAATCAAAGAGAAGAAAAGATCACCCTGAAAGTTTCTCTACTGTCCATAGAAAACCCAAAAGTTAAAACATGAAGCTTAACTCATCCTTACCATGTTTTGTTCTTGTCTAGATCTGATCTGCTGAGAGCGGTGCTTTTTGTTCATGTCTGTTTTACATCTCACCTGCAGTTAGCCTTGTTTCTGAACCATCCTAAAAGCTCTCTGTATACACCTCATCGCAACAAGAAAAACAAATTCAACTCATCTACCTTAACAATGATGATGATGATTACAGAAGAAAGAGAATATGAAAAAGAAGAATGGTATGAAGGTCTTGCAAAAGGCTGACAATGTATGGCTTGACCATACATACAGACTTTACAGATTGTGGTATCTGAATGGAATAGGAAGTAATCTACCACACAGATGAGATTTTTTTTCATTTTAATGGCAAGGTCAGGAAACAATCAGAAATAATAACAATCAGGAATAATGATAACATCAATAACAGTTCTGGAAACAATCAGAAATGATAACAAATCAGGAATCATTATTACTATCATTATTGTTTACAGCCCAGCCATCTGTACAGAACCATTTCAGGGCTATAACCATCTCAAAACACACACACCTAACTGACCCTGAAAAAAACATCTGGAACTGAAAATTAAGTACACACTGCATTTGCCCACACAATCAAATCGTTGACCATTCTGCCTAATTCAGCACCAGGGGGTTAAAAAAATGACCAGAATATAAATGTAAATATAACTTATTAACTAGCAACACTAGAATATATATATATATATATACATAAATACATACATACATACACACATACATACATACATACATACATACATACATAACTGGTCTAATAAATTACCTAAAATTGCTTTGGCACATCACATTTCTTTGGAAATAAAAATGCAGTTAATATATGTATCCAATAATCAGTCCTAACAGAAAGTATGTAAGCCTTTACAGAACATACACAGGTGAATCGACCAGCAAGGCAGAAAAAGAGATGACAGCAAAGAAGCAAGGCAAAAACAAAGAGAGTGACAGAAAAGAGCAAATTTCTTATACACAATTTCCAGAAGGTGGATACCATTTGAAAGAACCTTGACATCCCTTAGGGGAACAAACAGGAATAATAAATGCTAATAACAGCTCTGGAAACAGTAAAAATAATAGCAATCAAGAATGAAAATGATAATAATTACAGCTCAGAAATGAGAACAGTCAGGAATTAAAAAATAATCAGAAAAACAACAGTCACAAGCAATAGCTGTCAGAGTTATTATCAATCAGAAATAGCAGTAACTCAGAAAAGATTTACACTTACAGCACCACAGGTAACAATGCGGTTGGACTTAGGAGCCCAGTCAATGCCTGTCACCCGCTGGCCATGCTCCCCTAAGCTCTCAGTTTCCTGCCACTTTGCGCCACTCTTCTTATAGATCTTCACCTCATGATCATTCAGTGACAGTGCCAGCCCTGCAAACAGTCACAGCGTTCATCATGTGTCTGTCAGCATTTCTTTCCATAAGTCGGATGGTTCCTTTCTTCAAACTTAAAGACAGTTGGTAAAATTTACTCTTGTCACAAAATATTACAGCAGCACAATGCAGTAGTAAGCTCTGTCATCCTTACACCTGCTTAAAAGTGGTTGTTTTTCATTTGTTTGTTTGTTTGCTTGTGAATGAACAAATACTCATTACAAACAAAAAGAGAAAGTTATTCAAACAGATAGACAGATGGACAGACAGTCATTCTAACACAAAAAAGCAGATGTCTTTCATATCTAACTCTATACAGAAATGTATCTAACTCTATACAGAAATATACCCACTCTCTTTTCCATTGTGTCAATCTTTGTACTATTACTGTTCAGAAACAGGTAGAAAATACAAATCTCACATTCACAGACATGCTCACGTCTAAAATCTCCACTAAAGTATGGTAGAACTGAGTGTCAACCTGCTAACCAAGAAGTAGAACATTAAATTCAAACTTTAAAATTGAAAACAAACCAACAAAACTGAGAAAAACAGCAAAAAGCAGGGGAATAAAAACAGGGTTAAAAGTGCACAACATGTCAGATCCTGCACATCAGACAAATTAATTACAAACATCTTATACTACAATGTTATGCACAGATGATCAACACAAGAGTGAAGAATGTTGCAGTCAAGTGAGTAAATGTCAGACTAGAGACAAATGTTATAGTCACTTCAAACTGGAAGGCCTGGGTTCAATCCTGCCCCAGTATCTGCCACCTGAAGGGCGAAAATTTTCCTGATCTTTCAGGTCAACATCCACCAGTGACTGAACCCCCTTTGTGTGCATACACATGCAGGACATAAACTACGCATGTTAAAGATCCTGCAGGCCAAGTCATGTCAGTATCCGATAGCTTATGAAACATTAAACACTCAGTACGCATGCCCACTAAAAATAGACAGTGCAGCAACATGCACAGTATAGCAAAACAATGTGCATACATGCATCCCAGAAAATCAGAAAGAACATACTTTTTTTTTCTTTTTTTTTTTATAAGAAGCAAGTGTATTTTCAATATACTCAAAGCACACACACACACCACACACACACACACACACACACACATACACACACACACACACACACACACAGGCACACACGCACACACGCACACTCTATACACATACTAGTTCTTAGTGAATCACTGAAACAGTGTTTGAAAGGGAATTTCTCACCAGTTTTGTCTCCACTGATAGCATGGCAAGTCACAGGAGCTATTCCAAAATTGTGCTTTTCAGACATGGTTGTCTGCAACAAAACAGTGTTCATACACACACACACACACACACACACACACACACACACACACACACACACCACTATTTGAAAATAGTATTTCTTACTTAAAATGTCAGGTCGGCTAGTGGGTACTAATTAGTTAAAACTCAATCTCAGTTTGATAACTGATGTAGTTCACCGTGTGTGACTTACAAAGTTATTACTTGGTTAATCATTATTACTTGGCCAGCATCCTGAAGAAAGCAGTCTGCGGGTCAAATCTTCGCCATAGAGATCGGGCAAGAGGGTTTTGGGCACCTCCGCTTATGATCTCATGAAACAACTCGCCATTTCTGGGAAGAAGAGGACTAGAGCCCTTAAAGCGATGGCAGAGGCAGCAGAAAGGAGCTCAAGCTGGATCTGGCAAGGAGGAACCAAAAAAGTGAACTTCATAAGGATTAAATTCCCTACAGATGATGTGTGC
>CM060306.1:91249616-91259616 GCA_030674185.1 Monoplex corrugatus
ATACGTGCTGAGTGGATTCTTCTGTCTGTCCTCTCTATGATTTTCCCATTGGAGTTGATTGCCTTTTGATGTTTTGATCATTTCGTGAAGTGATTTTCCGGATTTTCCAATGTCCTGAAGCATGCCTTCATTTGTTCTATTTTCATGTCTTCACTGTATTGAAGGAAAATCAAACAGGTACCACAAAGTCTCTGTAGGACTGTCTTTTGTGGTTCCGGAGATCACTCTCATTACTTCATTCTGTATTCTGTTTACTTTCAAAACATTGGTCTATGACAACGTCGTGAGGCCAAGCCCAAGGTTGATTACATTCAATATTATACATGTAGATTGGAAAAGCTGAAAGAGAAGACGCTGTTCAGTGCCTTAGGCTGACATTGCTTTCATGATTGAAAGGCTCTTTTTGCTACTTTGAGTGTAATGGTTTCCACATGTATTCTGAACGTGTGCATTCTATCAAAACATAATGGCTTCCACATATATTCTGAATGTTAACATTCTATCAAAACTGATGCCAGGCAGCATGGGTTGTCTACTGGTTTGATATGGGTTCCTCTGAACGTAATAGGTGAAATGTTTTTTTTACTAGCTGCTTTGTTATCAAGGGCACAGAACAGCAGGTTATCTGTGCTTTGGTAGAGTTTATTGTAGTTCCGGTTTCTCGGTACCACTGATCCACATAATCGTTTCATTATTCTAGGTCTGCTTTGTTTCTTTCTAATGATTACCTACCTGTCTTATAGATGAATCCGTCGTAAGCAAAGGTGAGTGTATACAAGGTTGTTCGTTGTTATGTAAACCAGCAGATCCTTTTGTATATATTGTAGAGAACTGGAGAAAGCGGCGATCCTTAACCCTTTGACTCCCGGACCCTGTCCACCAGCACCCTGCATTGCCAACCATGCTAGCAAAGCAAAAACTTAACCCTTTGATTCCCTCATCCTATCCACCAGCTTCCTGCAGGAAGCTGGTGGATAGGGTGAGGGAATCAAAGGGTTAAGTTTTTGCAGTTAGTGGATAGGGTGCGGGAGTCAAAGGGTTAAGGAAATCTCATGGAGAGTATGCCTGCTGTGTGCCACATGAAGACCAGGTAACAGAGGGCCAGTATGCCTACTGTCCCATATGAAGACCCATACGAGCGACAAAGGATCAATATGCCTGCTGTGCCACATGAAGATCTACACCAGGCAATAAAGGGTGAGTATGCGTACTGTCCCATATGAAGACCCACACCGAGCGATAAAGGGTCAGTATACCTACTGTCCCATATGAAGACCCATACCGAGCGATAAAGGGTCAGTATGCCTACTGTCCCATGTGAAGACCCATACCGAGAGATAAAGGGTCAGTATGCAGGAAGGTGGTGGATAGGGTAAGGGAATCAAAGGGTTAAGTTTTTGCTTCGCTAGCATGGTTGACAATGCAGGATGCTGGTGGACAGGGTGCGGAAGTCAAAGGGTTAAAGGTCTACCATGTCGACAACGAAAATCATCGAGATCCACCATGAAGACGGACAGGACAGTTTGACTGATTCTGGGTGAAAAGATTTGGACTCACGTATATGGCGAAAAATTTTTGTATGACAATTTCCCCGTCGGTTTCATGTATTCCCCACCTCCTACCCGATCAATCCTCTGTGAATGAGCAAGCGTTTAACATATTAAAACATCTCTCTCTCTCTTCTCTCTCTCTCTCTCTCTCTCTCTCTCTCTCTCTCTCTCTCTCTCTCTCTCTTTCTCTCTCTCTTTCTCTCTCTGTCTCCCTCTCTCTCTCTCTCTCTCTCTCTCTCTCTCTCTCATCTCTCCTCTCTCTCTCTCTCTCTCTCCACAGACAATCAATTACAAAATTGATGTACTGCACGATCAGTGTCAATTTAGTAAAACGCATCAGTTTTATTATGCAAATAAATGAAGAAACTGATCGAACTCTCCTTGTTAACATTCTTTGGTGAAGCACACCTGTCTCTTTCACAGACACACACTCACACACACACGCGCGCGCGCCACACACACACACACACACACACACACACACACACACACACACACACACACACACACACACACACACACACACACACACACACACACACACACCACACTCAAAACGTAAGCGTACGCAACCACAGCAACAGCAAACAACGACAACAAGAATAAAGCTTCCATGCTGATAAAAAAAAATATTTAAAAGAAACATGGGATCAAAAAAGAAATCATCCACATTTGAAAAAGCCATGTAAACGACATACAAGAAAAATAACGACAACCGTAACGAGGCATTCACATTCACGGTGATGAAATGTCATGTAGTCAAACCAAAACACAATTATCAGAAAAAAAATGCATTACACCTATGGCATATTAAACAACACACACACACACACACACACACACACACACACACACACACACACACACACACACACACACACACACACACCACACACACACACACACAAACACCTTCTGACATTCTGTCAGTCAAAAGAAGGCCCTTATGCTTTAGCAACACTTTAGCAACAAAATCATTCGTCCACAACTTCATATTTATGTGTATGTGTGTGAGAGAGGGAGAGAGAGAGAGAGAGAGAGAGAGAGAGAGAGAGAGAGAGAGAGAGAGAGAGAGAGAGAGTGAGAGAGAGAGAATGTGTGTGTGTGTGTGTGTGTGTGTGTGTGTGTGTGTTGTGTGTGTGTGTGTGTGTGTGTGTGTGTGTGTGTGTGTGTGTGTGTGTGTGTGTGTGTGTGTACACGCAGGAGCCCAAAACCTGCTCAAACTTGCACACTCTTCAGTATGTGCAACACTGAAAAACAAAAAGATCGGAACGAGAAATAAATTCCTGATACTTTGACCAGTCCACGGGTCTGCTTTGGGAGATAGTGTGCGCGCGCGCTCGGGGGCGTGTGTGTGTGTGTGTGTGTGTGTGTGTGTGTGGTGTGTGTGTGTGTGTGTGTGTGTGTGTGTGTGTGTGTGTTGTGTGTGTGTGTGTGTGTGTGTTGTGTGTGTGTGTGTGTGTGTGTGTGTGTGTGTGTGTGTGTGTGTGTGTGTGTGTGTGTGTGTGTGTGTATGTGTGTGTGTGTGTGTGTGTTTGTGTGAGTGTTTGCATGTCTGCATGTGTGTGTGTACACGTGTGCGCTGAAAATAGAACTGATGCTTGTGAAACAGCATCATTCTTTCACATTCTGTGAACACGTCCTGAATAAAAGTCATCTCTTACTGAGAGTCGTTTTTTGTCATCATCTCTATAGTTATTTACGAGGGACAAGTACCTTAACCCTTTGACTCCCATACCCCATCCACCAACTGCAAAAACTTAACCCTTTGATTACCTCACCTTATCCACCAGCTTCCTGCAGAAAGCTGGTGGATAGGGTGAGAGAATTAAAGGGTTAAGTTTTTGCTTTGCTTACATGGTTGGCAATGCAGGATGCTGGTGGACAGGGTGCGAGAGTCAAAGGGTTAAAGATACCAGCTGGAACTATGTCCTGTCTACATTTGTCTAGACAGGTGAAAGTCCATCACCAGTCATGCAATCACATATATCATTCAATGTGTCTGGGTGTGAATTTTGTCTGGAGCCACGCCCCGTATTTAAGACTATTTTCTGATCAAACAATCATCCATAAAACAGTCTAGAATCCTTTGGAGTTGTGCGTATTTTCAGACCTGTAGTTACCGAGTTAACGGTTGAATGATCTGTTAAACCTATCTGTTTTCAGACGCGCACACTACATGCACGCGCGCACGCACGCACGCGCGCGCGCACGCACACACACACACACACACACACACACAATACACACACACACACATACACATACACATACACATACACACACACTTTGAAATGGCTTCATCACGACACGACGCTACGACAATAAGCAAAATAGTCCAAGTATTTCAGCAGTGGTACTCGCGCACTACCAGCAGAGGTAAGGGATCTGATCATGTTGGCTCTTGGCGCCGGCGTGGGCAGGTAACATATGGCGCAAATGGTTGCTCGCTTGTTTGTTTGTTTGTTTGTTTGTTTGTTTGTTTGTTTGTTTGTTTGTTTGTTTGTTTCCTTATTTATTTGTTTTTTTCTGATGTCATTGGCTGGTGCAGGTAAGTATGTTAGTGTATATCACACTGAACACTGTTACTCAGTCTTTTTCTTTCTGCACAACAAATGCCTATACACCATCAGTCCCGCATAAACCAGGCCAGCAAAGAGCAAGATGAAAGCCACAGCCAGAAAAGCCAACACATCGAAGATAAGGAATTCATGCATGGTCATGTCCTGGCTGGCAGAGCGCATATAGGCACCGCCATACTTCATAATGTGGTCCAGCCAACGGCTGGCCACCTCTACCGGCACGTGGAACTGCTGACGGAACAGACGAGACGCCGCTGTGATGGCTTGCTTGTAACTCGGCTGACGTGCCACTTTCAAAATGGCCGCTCTCATCTCTGCTGCAGTACATGTACGTAGATCGAGAACTTCGGCCAGACCCTTCACCCGCATACGTTCTGCGTTGTAGGGCTGGTCGTAGAAGAGAGGGGTGGCCACGACAGGCACGGCGTGGTACAAGGCCTCGTACTGACCGTTCTTCCCGCAGTGACTGACGAACACTTTGGTGTAAGGATGTCCCAGCAGGTCGTTCTGAGGCAACCAGGTGGATGTCATGATCTTGGCTGGGTTGGGAGATGTCAAATTAGACCTGAAGATTACCTTCATGGGCAAGCTTTCAAACACCTCAAACAATTTGTCACTGATTGCAGTAGGGACTCCTAGCACGTACGTGCCAAAAGACACGATAACAACCCCTTCCGTGGCTTCATCCATAAATTCTTTGAACTCTGCAGGCAGAGGTCCAGCAGGCCCTTTGACGGTACCCCCGATAAACTTGACGTTGGGTAGGCTGGGCTTGGGGTAATCCAAGATGTGGTCCATCTCCACCAGCCAGATCTCAGCCCGAGCTATTAGCATGTCCACTGGAATGTTGGGTTTCTCGGGGGCAAAGCGCCCGACAGCATCACCATAAGCATCTTTGTAAGTCCAGCAGTGTTTGAGAAACACAAGAGTGTTCTTCACTCTCTGGAAAAAGGTCATATGGTCACTGTACGGGAAGACAGGTAAAGGAGTCACAGCAGGGGAAAAGGGCACTCTCTGGGCGATAGGGTCATAGGAAGAGCCTACAAAGGCAAAGGGCACACCCAGTTTATAGGGCAGGATGACCAGCATGTATACCAAAGACAGGTTGTCGACAATGACAAAGTCAGGCCCTATCTGCTGTAATGTTTTGAAAAAAGTGTGGTTCTTCAGGATCCTTTCACAATGTTCCTTCAAGATGGTTTCCAGTTCGTCATAATTGTCCGACTCACCCTTGAAGTAGCTTTCAGGCAGCCTGGGCATGGTCCTGTCCTCGATGTCAAAGGGCGTGTCATAGAGAACAACGTTCAGGTTCTCAGTGTCCAGGGTGCCTCTTTCTGCCAGGTAAACAGGGATGGTGATCCACACCTCGTGACCCAGACTGACAAGCGAACGTGCCACGTTATCATGGTAGTCTGTGTGGCTTTCAAAGGGCATGGGCAACATCACCACCCGTTTGCTGTTTGCATGGTCCACCATGGCAACAACCAAGAGACACAGGCAGAAGGCAAAGGATGGCCAGTATTGTGTTTCCATGTTGAAGACGATAATGACCACGACTGTGTAACAGCATGAATTACCCTGGCGTCAGCAGCTGTTTTGGCCTGTTCGAAGCGTTCTGAGTCCTGTAAAGACAATAACAATGTCACTTATAAACATCGCTTTCTTCAGACACCTATAATACAAACATAATCTCTCTCACTCTCTCTCTCTCTCTCTCTCTCTCTCTCTCTCTCTCTCTCTCTGTGTGTGTGTGTGTGTGTGTGTGTGTGTGTGTGTGTGAGTGTGTGTGTGTGTGTGCGTGCGTGCATGCGTACGTGTGTGTGAGAGAGACAGAGTGTGTGTGTGTGTGTGTGTTGTCTGTCTGTCTGTCTGAAACATATCCATCATTGTAAGGATTTCACAAACACTAAAAAATGTTTGTCCATTCTTGGAACAACTTAAGGTATAATTTACGTGGGTTCTAAAAGACCGATAAAACTGTGAAAAGTTTGTGTAGCTTTTTATATAAAGCATTTAAGATTATAGAAACTGCATGTTATACCTCGACAAAGTTCATTTCTAATGACATCATCAACACTTCTCTTCAAACTGGAACTGTCCCAGATTCTTTCAAGTCTGCTATTGTTCACCCTCTCCTCAAGAAATACAATTTTGACCCAAATGAACTGAAAAATTACCGGCCTATCTCTAATCTCTCTTTCTTGTCAAAACTCATCGAAAAAGTTGTCCTCAACCAGCTGAACTCTCACCTGTCTGCCAACAATCTCCTCAATCCTTTCCAGTCAGCCTACCGCCAGTGCCATAGCACTGAAACTGCCCTGCTACACATTCTCAACAATCTCCTCCTTGCAACTGATACTGGCAAAGTCTCTCTCCTCACACTCTTTGATCTGTCTGCAGCCTTCGATACCATTGACCATGGTATTCTCCTTTCTAGACTTCATCATACTTTTGGCATCTCTGACATTGCTCTCTCCTGGTTCACTTCATATCTATCAAACAGAAAACAAACTGTTCTCATTAATGGCACTTACTCTCAACCTGCATACCTGACCTGTGGTGTTCCACAAGGATCTGTCCTTGGCCCTGTTCTTTTCACTCTTTACACCTCCCCCCTGTCCACCATCATCAACTCCCACTCTATAAAACACCACTTCTATGCTGATGACACCCAACTTCTAGACAGTGACACACGCCTCTTGACTCGCACCACTGAGTGTTACTCGGACATTAAGCACTGGATGACGTCAACAAACTTCAGCTTAATGATGACAAGACAGAAGCTATCCTCACTGGCACCCGTCAGAAACTTTCTCAGCTGCCTCCTCTTTCTCTTCCATTATGTAACACATCAGTCCCAATTTCTGATTCAGCTAAAAACCTTGGTGTCTGCATTGACTCTACCCTCTCCATGAACAACTTTGTTTCTCAAACTGCCAGATCTTGCTAATATCACCTCCATCGTATAAGCCTGATCAGGAAGTATCTCTCTGTAGAAACAACTGCAAAACTCGTTCTCTCCTTCATAATGTCTCGCATTGACTATTGCAATTCACTCCTGTCTGGTCTTCCTGCCTCCACCATTCACATCCTGCAGCGCATTCAAAACAATGCTGCACGCCTTGTACTAAAAAGGAAAAAAGCTGACCACATATCTCCTCTCCTGGTACAATTTCACTGACTCCCTGTATCAAAGCGCATACAGTACAAACTAGACACCATGTGCTACAAAAGCCTCAATAACGCAGCCCCCGATTACCTGTCAAGCCTACTTGAGATCTATGTTCCCTCACGTACCCTCCGCTCTGCCTCCGATCCTCTGACTTTTCGCTTTCCACGCACTAAGCTCAATACCTATGGTCCACGAGCCTTCTCTGTTTCTGGTCCACTTTCCTGGAACAAACTTCCTCTCTCAGTCCGTCAGCAACCTACTTTTGTCTCCTTCAAGTCCGGCTCTCAAAACCACCTTTTCTCCTCTGCATAAAATCCTGACCTCACTCAATCCCCTCTGCAGCCTGTCTCCACTCGGAGGGGAATCACATTGTAATATATAATTGTATATAATATGCTCTCTATAATTTTCCATTGCTTTTATTCTTTCTCCCCATTTATAGCCGTGTGCGTGTGCGTGTGCGTGTGCGTATGCGTGTGTGTGTGTGTGTGTGCGTGCGTGCGTGCGTGCGTGCGTGCGTGTGTGTGGCGTGCGTGCGTGTGTGTCTGTTTTAGCGCTTAGATTTGATTTTATCAAGATTTTGCGCTATATAAAATATTGTATACATATTGTATATTAGATGGTTATGTCTACTTGATCTTTTAAACTGTGCATGTTTGCACATACCCCTTCACAAGAAACAATATAGTTTCATGATGTAAACCATCTAAATCTGAATACCTCTCTCTCTCTCTCTCTCTCTCTCTCTCTCTCTCCACACACACACACACACACACACACACACACACACACACACACACATCTATCTATCTATCTCTCTCTCTCTCTCTCTCTCTCTCTCTCTCTCTCTCTCTTGTTCTCTCTCTCTTTCTGTCTCATTCACATCTATAATGAATGCAGCATTGCTTGTTGACATAAAATATTGTGTTACTAGATGACTCTCTCAAACCTCAGTAATCATAGACTGATACATGTTGCCCTTACAATCTTTCCCAAATAATTGACATACCAGCCCCAAATCCCCCCAAAGAAACCATTCTCAGTCACACCATACCACTGGAGAACAAAACATTAAAGAAGAAGGCGCACCTGTGAACGGTTGCAGTGATCATTTTCCCACATTCCTAACTTGAACTAAAAAAAAAAAAAAAAGAGTTCCCAAAACTGGTTATAAACAAATCACTTGTAGATCATTAATTGCTAAATGTAATGAAAACAACTACCTGGCTGACCGAACGAAGTATTTCATCATTTTGAGTGTCTACGACTTGACAAATCCTGAAGAAGCTCTGGAGAACTGGCCCAGCATATTCAGTTCGGTTTATGATAAACAGGCATCTTACGAACACATACAGTAAAACACGCCACCCAACATAAGTGGATGACTGATGAGATCCAGGCTGTTACTTATGAGCGTGATAATCTACACAGAAGAGAATGTAACACTTACAAAAAGCAACGAAATATGACTGACACACAAAAAAGCATCCCCAAAAAGAAATAGATTCAAAACCTTGTCTCCTTACAAACAAACCAAATAAATAAACAAACACACAAAAAACTCAAAATCTCTGTGGAAAGTAATAAATCAGTTAATACATAAACCGATATTCCTCTTGAATATCATTTCACAAAACAATCTGAACAAGCATTTTTCTAAAATAGCAGATAAAACCACACAGTATTAAACAATTTGATTTTTTTTCCTGTTAAAGAAAAATAAATTCCTAGCCTAGTAATTCCACAGCATGCCAGAAAATTATTTTCACACGCTCATAAAAACTATTCGTCTATTAATTAGCTCTGCGCTATTTGATTGCAGTTTCAAGATTATGAAACCCTTATTTTGCATCTATAAACATGTACTGAAAGCTGTGCAGCTCAACCACACAGTCTACAATAAGCGGATTTATACAACACCGGGTGTTCTTCCATTAAACGAGACGTTTGCAACTGACAAAGAAATGTTTATGCCAAATGTTGTACTAGGGTTTGTCCCAAAAACGTTCCAATCAAATTCCACACAAATCCAAGACATCTAAGTAAGCTTCAAGTTCCAACACCTAAGACTGACTTTGCTTAACCCTTTGACTCCTGCACCCTGTCCACCAACTGCAAAACCATACCCTTTGATTCCCTCACCCTATCCACCAGCTTCCTGCAGGAAGCTGGTGGATAGGGTGAGGGAATCAAAGGTTAAGGTTTTGCTTTGCTAGCATGGTTGGCAATGGAGGATGCAGGGGTCAAAGGGTTAAACCAAGTGTTAGGATAGCTTTCTCTGAATACTCTTTCCCACTCTTCGACCTCTTTTAAGAGCCTATCAAAACACATCAACCTTCAAGAGAGACCTGTTACATTTCACGAAAACATGTAAAACATAATACATTTGATTTATACAGTGCTACATTTTAAATAAAAGCGTGTATACATATTCTTTACTGAATCAGTTTATAATCATGTAAAATGATGAAAGTTTTGTAGTTTACCTATGTTTGGTAAGAGATTATTCTTTGGTATCAGCAATTCTATTTCTCATTAATCTTATTGTTGTGCATGCTGAGAGTTTTCTTGTTTCAGCCATATAGCGTTACTTAATTTTATGAGGGTTCGCTGAACCGATCAGGCCTAACAAAAAGTAAGTGAAATTCCTTGATGGATAATATTCGTTTAGGCGTGATATGTGTAAATTATAATAA
>CM060306.1:91264616-91287116 GCA_030674185.1 Monoplex corrugatus
CATCAACACCAACGACCTTGACATCAGTAATCTCAGGCATGGAAGCTGCAGACAAAAGGCTACAGATCTCAATTTTCTTAATGCTGATCTCATCACCCCCCCCCCACCACCACCACCACCACCACCATGACTACCACCACCATTTCAAAACAAAAAAAAACAAAAAAAACAGTTGGTCATTTTTTCAAATAAATATAATGAATACGATATCTTTGACTTCAAGAAATGAGTACACAAATGAAATGAGAGCCATCAAAAATCACTAAACACGTTAACGCAACGCGACACGGCATACAGGGGCCTATAAGCATTCATTGCTTAGCTCCGTTCTATGGAGGCTTGCAGTCAGTGAGAGGTACAGGCTTCCGCCTTTCCAACAGACTGAGCACGTTCAAAAGTGACATAGAAAAGCTGTGAATGGATACCTGAATCTGTTCAGGGTTGTGACAGGTAATTCAGTGAAAGGCAAGAGATTGGTACCTCCCTCGTAGTGTTGGCCTTGTGAACAGCGGAGATTAATATTTCACTCCTCAAAGACCTCAGGTTTTTTTTATCCTAATTTGTTTATTCAATGTTATTTTTTTCATAAACTGACAAAACGTACAATGTATATCTTATTTAGCATAACAAAATATGTACAAATCATTCATTCAACATCTACCTAATTTTTCATAAACTGACAAAACATAAAATATGTATCTTATTTAATAATGAAATATATACAAGTCATTCATTCAATATCATCCTATTACACATAAATCCATGGGTAAATTTGTATCAAGCGTAAGCCTTCAGTTTTTCTCCTTTACAGAAAGGGAAGGTTTTGTCCACACAACATGAAACTGTTTTTATGGTAAAGTACTATTCAATAACAGTAGACCTGTGTGGAAAAACAGATCTCATCAGTTTAGAAATAGACACAAGAATGTGAAAAGAGATGCCCAGGGAGAAGAAGTTCGTAGCAGTAAAAATGCTTAAAGTATACACCTTTTAGGGCTCGGATTCAGCATATGCATCAATATTTGTATTTCTGGTATCATCGCCTCATAGTGGCGCTACTTAACTGCAAACACTTTTTTTTTGCATGACGGTTCATCTGGTATTATATTTTTCTGTTTTATATCACTTATAGAGCAATAGTTTGAATACAATGACATCAGGTTGACATGTATTTAATATATAGTAAAGTAAATGTGAGCATATTGTTACAAACCTCAAGAGATGAAAAACAAGGTTGTTCTCCTTGCAAAGGTACGAGAAAAAAATAGACCCTTCACAGAATAAACTGTCTGGTCTAAGCTACGATGTAAAAACAAAAAAACTTTGTGTAAGACAGCGCAAACAAAAAATTTTTTAAAGGAGGACTGCTGATGCTGGGGGTAGTCCAGAACCCCGTAGAGCTCTGTGTCAGCATTAAGGTCCTTTGCTGCCAAACCAAAGCAGGTGATGCGTTTCGTTTTGTGTAGAACTCGTCACCTACCTGGGATAGTAATAGAAGAGGGGCGTCCACATTATGGTCCCTGGCGGTCATTCTCTTTTTATATACTCGGGTTTATAAGACAACTATTGTTTTTCTTTTACAATGAGTTTTTAAATCTAATATATATATTTTACATACTCTTACATCTTTTTAAGAATACCAGCTCTACTAAATGACAATGCAACAGGCCTACCTGGAGGCACCTTGGCACCAAAGGCGCCATAATCCTCATCATCCCGAACAGCCATAAGGAAACCGATGTAGAAACGCCTCATGAAGGAGTCACCCACTATAAGTACAGTGCGTCCTGCCAGCAGCTCACACCTGGCCAGTACAGAGACATGTGGTCACATTGGTGCACTTGTTGTTTTTATTATGCACTGATTCAGTAACACTCAAGCCGTTCATTCCGGCTATAAACACATCACTAACCCTAAATTCATTCCAGAGCTAGAAATTCCATGGAACCAAGCGATGTCAGGCCACCATGAGATCATCCACCAGGGGAGATCCTCCATTATGGCCAGGTTACTTCGGTAGAGTTCAACGGTGCCTTTTCCTATCAAACTTGACGAAAACCGTCTAACGACGGGCAAAATCCTTGCAAAAATCATCATTCAACGAATATCAGATGCATAAGACAAACAACTGAGGAAAGTACATGTAGGCTCTGGAAAGTAAAAGGATATTTTGACCAAACATTCATCGTTTGAAATATCATCTAGCAATGCACATAATGGGAGAGAGAGCTATACATCAACTTTGTGGACTTTGAGAAGGCTCTTGACGCATGCACAGGGACGTATGCCGTATACTCTTAGCATACAGGATCCTATAGTGGATTGTCTTTATCCAAAGCTTCTATATCAACTTCACTTGTATAATAGAAGACAGTTACCACATAAATTTCCAAGTGAAGACAGGGTACGGCAATACAAGGATGTACAGTGTCAGTACAGTTTTTGAGCATGACCATAGACCGGTGATGATACAAACGACTGAAGACCAATCAAAAATCATCAGATGAAATTTCTTTAAAATACCGTAAGACCTTGAATTTGCAGACGACCTGGGATGGGTCTCCAACATTCGCTAACACATGCAGGAGAAAAATGCCAATCTCAGTGTCTTTACTTAGCAGATAAGCCTAAAAATCAGGCACAGGAAAACAAAGTTGATGACATATAACATCCCAAATCCAAGCGGATGGAACAGACTTACCCACAACTGAAGAATTCACCAACTTGGGTAACGTTGCCAGACACAGAAGAGCAGGCTCTGATATCAAAGCCGTCTCAGCAAAGCCAGAAACACTTCCGAATGTTGAACAACGTCTGGAGATGCGGCACCAAACATCAAGCTGAGTCTGTGCAAAAGCTGTGTCTTTTCTACTCTACTTTGCGGCTCAGAATGCTGGAGTGTGACAGAAAACGACCATAACGAGCTATCAACCTTCCACACAAAAATCACGGTAAATCATGCGAATGTTTTGTCTAATACCATCTACAAGAAACAACTACTTGCCCAATGTAGTATGGACACTATCATTATGAAAACACAATGGAGACGGATGGGCACATCATCCAAACAGAGCGGGATAACATCACCAAGACTTTCCTATCAATGGACACCAGAAGGAAGACGTAAGAGAGGAAGGTCCAAGAACACCTGGCGACGAAAAAAATAAAAAAAACTAGAGGCCCTGAAAGACATGAGGGTGTTATATAGCGACTGGCCCAGAACAGACAGTAGTGGAAAACCTCATTTGCTGCCCTATATACCAGCACATTGCCAAAGGGTCTTCTGGATGGAGCAGTCGACTGGGAGTGTACAGCAGACCTCCCAGAGTGGAGAAATTATCCAGATGTCATCAGCAAGACAGGCATGAGACCAGACATCGCTCTCCACTCTGACTCCTCGAAACAAGTGATTCTGATAGAACTCACTGTGCCATACGAAAGCAGAATGGAAGAAGCACATATCTACAAGACCGAAAAATACGCCGGTCTTGCCAGCACCCTGAAGAAAGCAGATCTGCGGGTCAAAATCTTCGCCATAGAGGTCGGGGCAAGAGGGTTTGTGGGCACCTCCG
The DNA here is from genome assembly GCA_030674185.1 of Monoplex corrugatus. NCBI lineage: Eukaryota > Metazoa > Mollusca > Gastropoda > Littorinimorpha > Ranellidae > Monoplex > Monoplex corrugatus. Next base: position 91,268,189 of record CM060306.1, read on the forward strand.
CTTATGATCTCATGAAACAACTCGCCATTTCTGGGAAGAAGAGGACTAGAGCCCTTAAAGCGATGGCAGAGGCAGCAGAAAGGAGCTCAAGCTGGATCTGGGCAAGGAGGAACGAAAAAAGTGAACTTCATAAGGATTAAATTCCCTACAGATGATGTGTGCCCCGTTAGCACATTGGTAAAACCGCGTACCGCAGTTCTGAAGCGCAGAATCGCCCAGGTTCGATCCCCGGCGTGGGAAAAAAAAAAAAAATAGACAACAGCAGAAGGGCATCCAGGAGTCATGACCTGGATGTGGCCCGGCCCCCCGAGAGTGTAAGGAATTCAGGGCCGAAACACTTGTCTAAAGGGGGTTACTTCTCTGAAGACCTTCTGTTGTCTAGCTCTCCCTAGAGTTTCTTTCTACCTGCACATGGTCAGTCCATTGACTTCCGGGAATAGTTCGGAGGACATTCGGGAAAGACCGAAGGACACTGGGAAAGACTAGATCTGCGGGCTTTGTGGGTTGGCTTCCCACCTTGCCTTTGATAACATGCCACGAGTTTTTCAAATGAAAGATGCTCCCAGGATTCACCGAAAGGGGGAGAGAATGATGAATCCATCGGCACTGACTCCATCACGACTGGAAACGCACAACGGACCATGATTAATGACCAGTTGGAATTTCCGTGTGCGTGTGGAAGGAGATTCACCACCAAACGCGGCATGAAGATCCACAGGACAAAAATGGGCTGTTTGAAGACACATACGAACCAGCAGCAGCGCACTGCGATAGCAGGTGAGACGTTGGATGACCAAGGCCAGGAATTAAACCATAGTGCCAAGGACATCCACGCTGACGGTTCTGATGCGGATTTTGCACAAGCTCTTAACGCCAAACGTGGAAAACTCAATTTGCCGCCTGCCGGTGCAAAAGAACAATGGGAGAAATTAGATGAGGAACTTGTCCTTAAGCTGAATGCGCTAATAGGGAACAGTACGCTGGAACACAAACTTGACACATACGGAGACATCATATACTCTATCTGCAGGGACACTTATGGAGTGAAGCAGCCAAAGACAAAAACGCCTCCCCAGAAATCCAGAAGACAGCAACAGATGGAGAGCATCCGGAGGGAGAAAAGGAAGCTTAAAAAGCGAATGAAAACTGCCTCAGAATTCGAGAAGCAAGGGCTCCTGGAACTCTGGAAAGATCTGAAGGCCAAACACAATGCTCTCAGCAAAGTGGAATCAGCAAGGCGAAGAAAGAGCAAAAAGAAGAAGACTCAAGATCGTTTCTTCAAAGATCCCTTTGACTTTTCAAGAAAGCTGTTTGAACAACCCAAATCAGGGACTCTCACAGTGGGCAAGGAAACCCTAGAGCAGCATCTCAGGGAAACATATTCCGATTCTCAGCGCGAGGCACCACTTGAAATCCAGAATCTGGTTTGGCCTGCAGCGCCAGAAGGAAAATTCAATAACAAACCACCAACACTGGATGAAGTGAAGAACGTAGTAAAGAAAGCCAGAGCCAAGTCAGCACCTGGACCAAACGGAATACCATACCTGCTCTACAAGAAATGCCCAAAAGTGCTCGAGTGGCTCCACAAGATGATTCGATCAGCATGGAGGAACCAGAAGATCAGCGACCAATGGATGAGAGCTGAAGGAGTGTACATTCCGAAGGAGCAGAACTCCAGCAGCATCAATCAGTTCAGGCCAATATCACTTCTGAACGTCGAGGGGAAAATCTTCTTCTCTGTTATGGCAGCAAGATTGACAAAATACCTGACTGAAAACAAGTATCTGGATATGTCAGTCCAAAAGGGAGGCATACTAGGAATGCCTGGATGCTTGGAACATGCCACGTTGATTTGGGATGCCATCCAAAAAGCAAGAACAGAGAAGAGAAACATTGACGTAGTTTGGCTTGATCTGGCGAATGCATATGGATCAGTTCCACACGATATGATCCAGCTGGCTCTTGAAATGTATCACATCCCAGAAAACATCCGAACAATGCTGAGGAAGTATTTCCAAGGGTTCTCAATGCGGTTCTCTACCAAAGAATACACCACGGACTGGATAGACCTAGAGGTGGGCATTGCAATGGGCTGTGCAATCTCTCCCATACTGTTCGTGTTGGCAATGGAAGTCATCTTGAAAGCTGCAATGAAGAGTTCAGGTCCAGTGAATCTGGGATATGGATACCAGATGCCTCCTCTGAAAGCTTTCATGGATGACACAACAGTCTTGTCCACGGATGAGGAAGAGACACACCAAATCTTAAAGCAGCTGGATGAGCTGGTGGCCTCTTCAAGAATGAGGTTCAAACCTAAGAAATCCCGAAGTCTCTCACTGCGAAAAGGAAAAGTGGCAGATTCAGTCAAATTCATGGTAGCCAACCAAGCCATCCCCACTGTCACAGAAGAGCCAGTAAAAAGTCTCGGAAGATGGTATGATGACTCCCTGAAAGACACACAAAGGGGATGTGAAACCAAGCAAACAGCAGAAGAAGGCCTGAAGAAAATAGATAACTGCGGACTGCCAGGCAAATACAAAGTCTGGTGTCTACAGTTCATGCTGATACCAAAGCTGCTGTGGCCACTGCTAATCTATGACATTTGCACCAGCACAGTCGAAGCAATGGAAGCCAAAATCAACAAATACACAAGAAAATGGCTCGGTGTCCCACCTGGTCTCACTGATGTTGCATTCTACTGTCGTGAAGCAATGCTGAAGCTACCTCTCAAATCCATAGTGGAGGAATACAAAGTTGGAAAAGCAAGACTGTTGAGCATGCTGGAGGAATCGGAAGACAATATCGTGAGATCAGTTCATCCAAAGCTGAGAACTGGCAGAAAGTGGAAAGTCCAAGAGGCTGTAAACAATGCCAAGAGAAACCTCAGCATCAAAGAAATAATTGGACACACGCAAACCAACAGACAGGGACTGGGAGCAACAAAAATGCAGTGGTGGTCCAAAGCCAAAGGGAAGGAAAAAAGAGACATGATCATACAGGAGTTGAAGGAAGAAGAAGATGTCAAAAGAGTGCAGAAGGCAGTCCAGCAAGGTCAACAGGGGCAATGGACAACATGGGACAGTGCACTCCAAAGAAGTCTCAGCTGGAACGATATGTGGCACATGGCTCCTCTAAGGATAAGCTTCCTCCTCAGATCTGTATATGACCTGCTCCCCTCGAATGCAAACTTAGTGAAATGGGGGAAAGTAGACGACCCAGCATGTCCGCTCTGTCAGAAGAAACAAACAGTGGAACATGTCCTAAGCTCTTGCAAAGTAGCGCTAGCCCAAGGAAGGTATACATGGAGGCACAACCAAGTTCTGAAAGTGATCACAGATGTGGTTAGCGAAAAAACCATGACCCCAAACGCACCAATTGCTATGACAACGTTCTACAAAGCAGGAGGGAAACAGGTCTGGCCCGAAAGTGCTATGACAACCAGCACATTGCCAAAGGGTCTTCTGGATGGAGCAGTCGACTGGGAGTGTACAGCAGACCTCCCAGAGTGGAGAAATTACCCAGATGTCATCAGCAAGACAGGCATGAGACCAGACATCGCTCTCCACTCTGACTCCTCGAAACAAGTGATTCTGATAGAACTCACTGTGCCATACGAAAGCAGAATGGAAGAAGCACATATCTACAAGACCGAAAAATACGCCGGTCTTGCCAGCACCCTGAAGAAAGCAGGTCTGCGGGTCAAAATCTTCGCCATAGAGGTCGGGGCAAGAGGGTTTGTGGGCACCTCCGCTTATGATCTCATGAAACAACTCGCCATTTCTGGGAAGAAGAGGACTAGAGCCCTTAAAGCGATGGCAGAGGCAGCAGAAAGGAGCTCAAGCTGGATCTGGGCAAGGAGGAACGAAAAAAGTGAACTTCATTAGGATTAAATTCCCTACAGATGATGTGTGCCCCGTTAGCACATTGGTAAAACCGCGTACCGCAGTTCTGAAGCGCAGAATCGCCCAGGTTCGATCCCCGGCGTGGGAAAAAAAAAAAAATAGACAACAGCAGAAGGGCATCCAGGAGTCATGACCTGGATGTGGCCCGGCCCCCCGAGAGTGTAAGGAATTCAGGGCCGAAACACTTGTCTAAAGGGGGTTACTTCTCTGAAGACCTTCTGTTGTCTAGCTCTCCCTAGAGTTTCTTTCTACCAATAGCATGATGGCAGTAAGTAAGAACACACACACGCGCATATACACGCTCACTCAAGCACGCATACGCGCGCACTCTCTCTCTCTCTCTTTCTCTTTTACACACACACACACGCACACACATATACACACACACTCTCTCTCTCTCTCTCACACACACACACACACACACACACACACACACACACACACCCGTCTAATATCACTTATAGCGAAAAGACATTAAATTAAAGAACGAACGAACACACACACACACATACACACACACACACACACACACACACACACACACACACACACACACACACACACACACACACACACACACACACACACACACACACCACACACACACACAAAGAGCTTTGGTAGATATGACTCAATCGTCCTTTAAAATAACTTGGGGCAGGGCCAGGGGCAGGGGCAGAGGGTGGGGCTGGAAGAGACTCTGATAGCTCACACCTTTCCTCTGTCGTCATATCCACGAGCACACACCGCTTGTCAGTGGGTCTCCATGTTGCATACTCAGCAAAAATGAGTGTGCGCATGTCCAGGCACTTCATGCATGAACAGTCACGCGACGTTTTGTTGACACAGACGTTGTCATAGCAACAGGGAGTGGTTCCATCCGGATCACACGTAGCTGTCCATGTATCGTAAGGTTCCGGAAAAACCACGTGTCGGCATCTAGAGTCACTCCGTTGTAAATTCAGGGGCGGTACTCTGTTCTCTTCACTTAACTGCACATCAACAAAATTATTGGAACTGTGACAGATACCTGAACTTTAATCCTTTGACTCTCGCACCCTATCCAACAACTGCAAAAACTTTAACCTTTTGACTCCCTCACCCTATCCACCAGCTCCCTGCAGAACGTGTGAACCCATATTTTCTAATGATACAATAGCACATTCGACTCTGGGTAAGAGCCAAACGAAGAAGAAAAAATAAAACCAAACTATTAACCCAACCAACGAACCAAACAAACAAAATCCCGCAATCGTATGGATTGATTGGAATTAGAACCTCCAACTTCCCAGTCACCAGTGCGTTGTTGGAATTTCTCCATCACATGTCACCTGTGACGATAGTGCATATGGAATTCATTTCGAGCGCGGAGACGTCATCTTGAGAAACTGAAACTGAAACAGTACGTTGTACTAACCACTCGACCACAGCGAGTGGTAACTGTTATCAGGATAAACGCACACTGACCTTTTTGTAGAAGGCTATCAGCTCCTGTTTCTGTGTCTCTGTCATGTTGGCCCTGCGCCAAGTCCCATGATTCATGGCTTTCAGAATATTTGGGCAGGTCCTACCCTCCCTGTCCCTCACTTTGTCCCTCAAATCTGCAATGGTAAAAACAAAGAAAAGATGAAAATTAAGATGTCTGATTTAGTCATCAGGTTACCAGCAGCACAAGGGTCTGTAAGCCCAATGTACTTTTCTGGTCTCCATTGCTTACCGGCTGTAAACGCTTAGCCGTGGAGCCTCACCAGTGGAGATACAAAACTTTTGAAACGTTGGTTGATTTTTAAAAACAAGTTTAGATAGTTCCTTCCTTTATGAACTGACTTTTACTGGCAGTGGGATAAAACTGCCGCTGCTGTTGTTAAATATACTGTTCTGCAGAAATATTTTTGATCAAATACAAAATTAAAATGAAAAGGTTGGCACAAAAGTTGGTTTTCTTGTATTAAAAACAATCATAGGTGCCGTAATGTTAGGTATCGTCTGAAGAGGGATAATACAACTGATTGGAATAAAATCGTTGAAAAAGATGAATTAGCAAGCAACAACATAGGCACGTGCTCTCATGCGAAAACAGAAACAGACAGACGGGTAAACAGGTAGACAGACACGCAGACAGATATTTATTTATTTCAAAGTCCACATACCTCCTGAACTGCGTTTAAAATCCTCCGTCCGCATGTGTGTCCACAGACGTAACAGGGGCGTGTAAGCAAGATGTGACACAGACTGATAGACTGTGATATACACCACTAGCATCACTCCCAACACAGTCAATGCTACAACCACTCGGAAGCTGTGGGTCATCCTGACACAGCTGCGACACTTTTTGAAATAATATTGAAAAAAATGGAACTTTTTCTTTCTTTAATGCCATATATCGAACTTGGTATTGTTTAACCACACCTTACTTTACTTGCTTTTTTGTGAAAAACGTAACCGACTTGCAGCACAGAAAAAAATATACACTGCTCCCGCAAAGAAACTTGAAACTTCAAACTTCAAAACATCTAATGCTCAAGGATAGTACCATTAGGTCCCACTGGCCCTGTCTAACAGCTAGTCACTGCCATTCTACATATACAACATAAGCATCTTCGAAAACAACAACAACAAGGAAACACACATAATTTACAAACATAAAAACAAAGGGATAAAAAAACAAAGTAAACAAAGCATTAAAAACAAACGGGAGAGTGGGACAGGTATGTTAACTTTAACATTATGATGAAAACAGATGAAGCATAACACATCCAGTGTCAAAGAAGTTATCAAAATCCTGAAAAGACATCGACTTGTGTACATCGTTTCGTCAAGCGCATTACAGAAGTATGAGAAACAAAAGCAGACACTTGTAAATCAAATACATGTCAACCCCTAACAACATCAACGACAAAAACAACAATAGCAACATAGCAAGAATAATGTTAGTAGCAATAATAATTTAATCATTATAATAACAATAAAAATAGCAATTCTTTAAGGAAAAAGTAGAGGAGTAGTTTACCTCCTCTGGAAATCAACTTAAAATATTACCTTATTTATCATACTATTTAGTATCCTGTGTAGGAGAAAAACAGACATACACAGGAGAAAGTGTGAGCTTCAAATCGAGAACAGTGCACAACTTGGCAAATGCTCGGAAGACTTCGATGACTTCAACGCTGAGACCCTACACCAAAGGCGAAATGAAGCGTGACCATTCAGTTTTCTTAAATCCACATCGGCCAGAACGGGTTAACACAGTGACGATCATTTTATCTCTACCCTATCACACAGCACAGAGACAAAAGGATGACTGAATGACACCGACTCACTGACTGACGGATTGACTGACCAACTGATGCAGTAAAACAATGAATAACATGAAAAGTACATACAAAAACGAATGAAAGAATAGGTAACAATTCACAAGCTGCATACAAAAACAAATTTATACAAAAAAGTTGTTGTGAGCCCTTCAAACTATTGTTCAGTGTTACTAAATACTTAAACCAGTTTTCAACAAAAAAAAGTTGATTATTTATACCAGACACAAAATGCAGCGTGCAAAAAGACCTATTTGCACAAAACAAAATCACTAGTTTGATCTTCGAATCATCTTCAATTTTTGGACAATCGGCAGGAGTCATTCTAACCATCCCACATTTGTCTGTCTGTCTGTCTGTATGTCTGTCTGTCTGTCTGTCTGTCTGTCTGTCTGTCTGTCTGTCTGTCTGAATCTCTCTCTCTCTCACTCATTCTCTCTCTCTCTCTCTCTCTCTCTCTCTCTCTCTCGCTCTCGCTCTCTCTCTTTCTCATTCTCTCTCTCTTTCTCATTCTCTCTCTCTCTCGCTCTCTCTCTCTCTCTCCCTCTCTATCTATCTATCTATGTATCTATCTCTCGCTCGCTCGCTCGCTCGCTCGCTCTCTCTCTCTCTCTCGCTTTCTCTCTCCCCCTCTCTCTCTCTCTCTCCACTCCCTCCCTCCCTCCCCAACAGGTCAGATTATATCAGCCATCCTGACCGCGGTACGATAGCCATCACAGGGGACAGACGGACTGATCACATCATCCATATTATTATGCATTCATAGACGTCTTCAAGTGGCGTGTCACTCCTGTCATCACTTTCCTCGTTCGATTTTCAAGTCTTTCGGATCAAACCACAACTGGGGTCCCGTTTGCAACATTCATTAACTCAGTGCAAGTAAAAGAAAGATGTTTTCTATGGTGAAATTCCACTCTGATCAGTCAGCAAAAATACATGCATATAGGAAAGGTGGGCGGCGCTGTATCGTGCCGACGGGTTTCCCCATAGACAGCAATCCGTATTTAACTTTTAACATGTCTGTTGTGACAAGAACATTTTTACAATATAATCAAATTCACTCTAACACTCAATTAAAACGAGATGGTGAAGCCATTATACCAACTCCAAAACAAATGTGACAGACTGCGTTCAAGCAAACAGGAACCAGAAAAAAAACACACACACAAAAATCAGAATGCGTATTTAATACAACAAGACAAGACAGGTGCAAATTTTCGGCCAACTGGCCTTTGTCAAGTGTAAGATCACGAACAAACAAACACCAGATACAAAAATTGCCAACCATGCTGACAAAACAAAAGCTTAACTCTTAAATATTGTCTCTTTCTAAAGAAATTATAGGAATGGAGACCCCAGGATTTTCATTTCAATTCAAATATAAGGGCCGAGAAAAACTGAAACTCCCCTGCTGCTCTGTCCCTTCCTCTCTCTCTCTCCTCTCTCTCTCTCTCTCTCTCTCTCTCTCTCTCTCTCTCTCTCTCTCTCTCTCTCTCTCTCTCCTCTCTCTCTCTCTCTCTCTCTCTCTCTCTCTCTTGTTTGTGATCTTACGCTTGACAAAGGCCAGTTGGCCTGTCTTGTCTTGTTGTACTAAATACGCGTTCTTATTCTTTTTCCGTTTTTTGTTTGTTTGTTTGTTTTGTTTGTTTGTTTGTTTGTTTGTTTTTTTTTGGTTCCATTATACCAACGGTCCTATATTTAAATTGAAAGGAAAATCCTGGGGCCTCCATTCCTATCATTTCTTTAAAAAGAGACAAGTGCAAAAAGTGAGAGAGAGAGAAGAGAGAGAGAGAGAGAGAGAAACTGAAACTGAAACTGAAACTGAAACTGAAAATGGTTTATTGCCATTGACATTTTTGTCCTTGTGGCAAGGAGCATAAAACAAAGTCATTAAATTTTTCGGCGACGTTTTCTCGAAACAAAGATTTATAAATATAGTCATGGCTGACAATGCATCCATTTGAATTTATTCCCTAAAGATGAAGAAAAAATTGAACGGAAAAAGTTGAATAATGTTGAACAAAAAGTTGAAGAAACAGTTGACCACCAACGTAATTAGTCATATAGGTAAGAGGAAGACCCAAATCCGCCAAATAAGAACAGTATAAAGTAATATCTTCACTGAATATAAACTTACATTAATTTAAAAAGTTGAACAAAAAGTTAAATAGTTAACCATCTGACATAATTAGTCATATAAGAGGAAGACCCAAATCCAGAAAACAAACAAAAAAACAATATAACGTAACATCTTCACTGGAGATAAACGTACATTAATTTAAAAAGTTGAACAAAAAGTTGAAGAAACAGTTGACCACCCGACGTAATTAGTCATATAAGTAAAAGGAAGACCTAAACCCGGCAAATAAACATAAGAACAGTATAAAGTGATATCTTCACTGGAGATAAACTTACATTAATTTATTACTGTGTTGTTTTCTTTCTCCGACTTTCCCAAGCAAGGGCGATAAATTTCGCGAGGGATTTTTGATAGTTTTCATCTTCAGTCATGAGTATTCTGGTAATGACCCTTTGACTCGAAATGTCCTCATCAAAGATTATGCATTTTTGTCGTATACTTTCATACGACTTGCAAACAAACAAAAAATGCATTTCATCTTCTGTCTCTACATTACACATGGGACAAATAAAGTGTGCCGATGAATTTGAGTAAAACCATCTTCTTGTTGCATTTAGCCCTAGGGCTCTTAGTCTAAAACGAGCAAGATTGCTTCTGTGCCATTTATTTGTTACGGCCTTTATATATTTTTCGGTTTGAAATATACTTTTAAAGGAAAGGAACCAATCATATTTCTCAGATTCTTCATTTGAGCGTGCCAGTTTTGTTTGTACGAATCAACTAGTCTATCCCTAAATTCTGAAATAAATCCTTGTTCATAACCAACTCCCTGGCACATCCACACAATACCAAATCCATGTGTGGTTAACATTTTCTTAACGAAATATGCCCAGTTTTTTTACCCGAGTCTAATTGATTCAGTAACATCTCATATGCCTGCTTGCACAATCTTGACATTGGGAGCTGGGTTAATTTCAACCAGTATTTAATACACTTCATTTGAGTTTTCAAAAACAAAGGATAACGGCCAGTTTCTCCATATAACATTTTATTAGATGAATGCAATGGTACCGAAAGGAAGCGTTTGATGGCAAATGTATGTACCTTTTCCATTTTATGATTGCTCGAAAAAACCCATATTTCTGAGCCATACGTTAAGATTGGTTCAATTTGTGAGTCGAAAAGTTTCCAAAAAATCGAGAAGTCAGTGCAGTTCAATTTTCTTAAAGATCTTAAAATTTCCATCGTTCCTCTTTTCCCTTTTTTGCTGCTTTCCACCCATGCGCTTTGGAGACTCAGTTTTGTTGTAAAAATAATACCTAGATATTTATATGAGTTTGTTACTTTAACTTCAGACTCACCATAAACCCATTTTTCTCGAGCCGAAAGATGTCCTCCCTTACGGAAAATCATCAAATTCGTCTTTTCTAGGTTCACAGACAGTAATAACCTATCAGATTCATGTTTTAAATCATTTAGTTGATTTTGTAACCCTATGACAGTGTCTGACAAAAGCACCACATCATCAGCAAATAGCAGTAAAAAAAACTTCAACAGCACCAGGCAATAGCTGTACACCATGTCTCCCTTTTTTGGCTATTTCTAACGCTAATAAAAAATGAAAATAGTAAGAGGCTGAGGAGACATCCTTGTTTCACTCCTCGTGGACATTCGAAAAAGTGAGAGAGAGAGAGAGAGAGAGAGAGAGAGAGAGAGAGAGAGAGAGAGAGAGAGAGAGAGAGAGAGAGAGAGAGAGAGAGAGAGAGAGAAGGGAAATAACAATACTGAATCATTTTAGTGAGTTGGTTTACAATGGATTACTTCCCATGTTTCTGTTGCGGATCTATCGATGCGGCCGTTGAAACAATTGCCATAGCGAAGGAATCAGTATATTCGTCAAACTGGATAACCAACCCAGCTGATTACAGACACCTGAACGTGTACAGGGCTGACAAAGACAAAGCCGTGAGAGAGGGAAGATAGGCACGCCTTCATAATGCTTTACCGCCTCACTGCCATTATGTTCATATATTAAACAAAAATAATAGCAATTGTCTTCCAAAAATCGGATATACTGTGGGGAAAAATCTGGACTGGGATCGATAGTATGGAACGGAAACGTTTTTGTGTATACGTGTATGTGTGGATCAGTTTGCCTGATGCTATAATATAGATAGACAGACAGACAGATAGAGAGATTGATAGACAGATAGACTGATAGATAGACAGATAGACTGATAGATAGATTGATAGATAGATAGATAGATAGATAGATAGATTGATAGATTGATAGATGATAGATAGATAGATAGATAGATAGATAGATCGATAGATAGATAGATAGATAGATACTTAGATAGATAGATAGATAGATAGATGATGGATGATAGATAGATAGGTAGATAGATAGATAGATAGGTAGATAGATAGATAGATAGATAGATAGGTAGATAGATAGATAGATAGATACTTAGATAGATAGATAGATAGGTAGATAGATAGACAGACAGACAGACAGACAAATAACAGATATATAGATTGTTATTGTTGTTTAAAGCCCAGCCGAATGCGTAGAGCCATATTAGGGCTAAGATAAATAGATAGATAGATCTTTCTCTCTCTCTCTCTCTCTCTCTCTCTCTCTCTCTCTCTCTCTCTCTCTCTCTCTCTCTTTCGATAGCACATGGCAATGTTATAAGACCAAGAAAAACTAAGACCTATACAGAAACAAAGAACACGTTAACGGCATAGACGAGGATAGGTCCAGAACGTAAAGAAATGTTAACCATTAAGTACATGATGGGGACCCATTATGCCAGGTTTACGCTTATTGAGCGATATGATAAGGAATGTATGTCTGTCTGTCTGTGATCCTAGTGATCGTATCCAACAGAACACAGGAAACGTGTGTCTCTAAAACATAATATCAGACAATATGCTGCCAACTCCTAAGCAAAACCAGACACACCAACAGATATCAAGGAAAACTGTTACACTCAGTAGGCCTATCCTCCCTTCCCCCTCGAATACAATGATTCTGCTGAGTGTAACAAACGGGACAAAATCAGACAACCCACCGACTGCTTGAAAAAGTGACTGTCTGACGCTGACACTAATCCTAGTGATGATGACTATTCCCGTAATGATGAGGAGAAGCAGTCAGTCAGTCTTACGAGCACAAAGACCAGTCTGACATGACTGATGAAGACTTGGTAGGTGACACTGATAAAGTATAAGTAGTGGAAACAGTGATTATAGGCGTTGTCACTGACTGATGACATGACAAAAATTGTTGATGAATCAGGTGAAGCTGATTCGCCTGATGAGGTAACACAACGTGCACAGCAACAGAGGGACAAATAAATGAACAAACTGATGAAACATCATCATCATCATCATCATCATCATCATCATCATCATCATGTGCCCTGCGGCACGGCGTTGGTGATCATGGCCCTCCATACGAATCTGTCCTTGTCGATGCAAGCACATCTCCCACCCTCTCTGTCCTCAGCCACCCTGCAAGTCCCGTCCACTATTTTCTCCCTGGGTCTACCTGGTGCTCTCTTTCTCTCCAGCTTTCCTAGTGTGACCAGGCTTGAACACAAGCAAAGACATAACTGACCAGGCAAAGTTAACAAATGAACACAACTTTTTTTCGGTTCTAACTTCTATCCCTCGTCATTGAGGTTTTAATCCCACGGCGTTCATTCCGGCTCCACAACACACTCCACGCAAGTTCATTCTGTGCAATCCCCAGCGTTAGGAAGCCCATGGAAGCCAGCGATGCCGATGTCAAATTGTGGTAGGACCACCCACCAAAGGAGACCCTCCACTACTGACCACTAGTGATCGTGATGCTCTATAACTATAGGGGCGTGTTTTGTTAAGTATTACTCTAAATGTTCTACAAGTGTTAAACACAGGAATATATGCCTGGCTTTAAGATAATCCTTTAATTTCAGACAGTCAAACAGGAATCCGTAAAACATAGTGAACAATTCATCAGATGTTCAAACATACGCGCCGTCATCCAAAACATTAATCGCGCTCGGTTAATTCATACGTGCTCCATCCAAATCTGCCTGCTATCATCTGGCAGACTCCTTGAGCCTGCAGACAACCGTATGCACTGGCAGGATCTTGAAATGGGAAAGAGTGGGGGGAGGGGGAGGGTAAGACCTAATAAACATTGAAGTGACACCACCAGAATAATTGAAGCATAAAGATGGGGCAGCAAAGAGGCCAGTTTTGACATAGTAGACGTGACTGATTCAAGTTTCAGTTTCAGTTTCAGTTTCAGTTTCTCAAGATGACGTCTCCGCTCTCGGAACGAATTCCACATGCACTAACGTTACAGGTGCCACGTGTATGGTGATCATGGCACAAAGCCTTAAGCCTGCACGTAAATCCATGAGCTGGCCAGGTCCTGAGTGACTGATCCAAAATATACATGAAGTCCACGACAATAGGAACACAGCCAGCCAGCCCGCTTATAGAAGAGAAAAAGGCCTGTCCAAGGATCGAACCCACAGCACCTGTATTACAAGCTCGGTGCTCTAACACCTGAGCTGATCAGTCACACATATAATCACAAAACAAAACAAAAAGTACCTGTGCGCAGTTATAATTAATACACGGGATGGGGAAGAACGATGTAGTTTCCAATGATTTGGTTTATAATCATGTTGTGTAGTGCGGGTTTTCAAATTTCACGCTGAAATTATCTCATGTAGTGAAGACCCCCTCTCCCCCCCCTCCCCCCCCCCCCCATCACCCTTATTCCTCCATGGGCAATGTATGTGTTGTGGCCTAAAGCCGCTGTGTGTTGAAAACATTCCGAGTCTGAGTCATTGTTTCTGTCTCTGTCTATCTCTGTCTTGTTTGTCTCTGTCTCTGCCGCTGTCTCTCTCACACACACACATACAGCTCCCCCACTCTCCCTTTTCAGTCTCTCTTTAGCGAGATTGTTTCGTACTGACTGTTTATGTATCAGTTTATAAATTATGTGTGTCTGTTACAAAATGTCTTAGCAAGGTTTTTTCCAGTGGTTTCTAGGTGTATCTCTACTACAACATTTGGGTCACAGGTGCGAGCCATTGAGGAGTCACAAAATTTTCAGATGGACAATCCTGGTGCCAAGGTCAAGGTCACTAGGACCCAACGATTGCCTTAAATCTGCACTTTTTCAGGATTATCTGACAATATTAACATTCCATTTACATTGTTTTGACAGTCTTACGTTGTCTTTACTTCACGTCGGTGTTTATTTGCCTTTTCCAAGGTTATTATATTTTCAACATTTATCGGCAGAGTTGTTCATTTTTCTGTGCTGTTTTAGTTTCTCAACTTCTGGAAGTTTGGCAATGAGAAAAGAGTGAAGTTTGTCCTAAATTAACATTTGTCTTTCTAATTAACTTGTTTGTATACGCGCACACATCATCTCTCTCTCTCTCTCTCTCTCTCTCTCTCTCTCTCTCTCTCTCTCTCTCTCTCTCTCTCTCTCTCTCTCTTCAGCAAGTTTGAAAAATGGCTTCTAGTCAGTGAATTTTACTTTTCGAATATAAAGCATCAATGTCATTGTCATTGTCATTGTCATTGTCATTGTCATTGCCATTCTCTCTCTCTCTCTCTCTCTCTCTCTCTCTCTCTCTCTTTCACTCACTCTTCTCAATTTGGCTATGTTTCTGTCTGTCTGTCTGTCTGTCTCTCTCTCTCTCTCTCCTGCTCTCTTTCTCTCCCTCCTCCTCTCGTTTTTCCTCTCTTTTTCTCTCTCCTTCTGTCACTTATAGATAGAGAGAGAGAGAAAGAGAGGGAGAGATGCATACATACATACATACATACATACATAACATAGACAGACAGACAGACAGATAGATAGATAGATAGATAGATAGACAGATAGAATAGATAGATAGATAGATAGATAGATAGATAGATGGATATATAGATAGATGGTTAGACAGATAGATAGATAGATAGGTAAATAGTAAATAGATAGATAGATAGATAAATAGATAGATAGATAGATAGATAGATAGATAGATAGATAGATAGATAGATAGATAGACAGACAGAAGTTTCAATATCTGGGAACACTCATCTCACCAGACAGCAGATACACATGACAAATATCCAGCAAAATTGGCCAAGTTAAAACAGCATTTAAGAAAATGAAAATAATTCTTACCAACAAATGCCAATCAATTAACATCAGGAAAAGAATTCTCTCATTGTTATAAAGAACCCAAACTGCTGCAGGGATACGAAGCGTGGACGAAACTAAATACGCAAAATCAGAACAAGTTTGACGCAACTGATACGTGGTTTCTAAGAAGAGTGTTAAAGAGTTCTATGGACAGCAAAGAAAACAAACGAAACAATCTTGAAAGAGACAAACGTAAAAAGAACATCATTTGAGAAGATTAAGAAAAGACAAGCAACAATTACAGGACATTTCATGAAGCAAGAGAAATTTGACCACTTGGTCACGGCAGGAAAGCTGGAGGGGGAAAGAGCACCAGGTAGAACCAGGAGAAAATATTGGACGGGACAGGGGGTGAGAAAGGAATGTACCTGCAGCGACAAAAGATAGATTCGTATGAAGGGCCATGATCGCCAATGCTATGCTGCAGGGCACATGATGATGATGATGATGATGATGAAAATGATGAGATATATATATAAATAAATATATATATACATATATATATGTATGCATGTATGTATGTGTATGGTGTGTGTGTGTGTGTGGCGTGGCATGTGTGTGCGTGTGTGGTGTGTGTGTGTGTGTGTGCGGTGGCATGTGTGTGCGTGTGCGTTGTGCATGTGTGTGTGTGGTGTGTGTGTGCGTGTGTGCGCGTGGCATGTTGTGTGTGGCGTGTGCGTGTGGCGTGTTGTGTGTGGTGTGTGTGTGTGTTTACTTGTGCGTGAGTGCGTGTGTGTGTGTGTGTGTATGTGTGTGTGTGTGTGTGTGTGGCGTGTGTGCGCGTGGCATGTGTGTGTGTGCGTGTGCGTTTGTGTGTGTGTGTGTGTGTGTGTGTGTTACTTGTGCGTGAGTGCGTGTTGGATGTGTGTGTGTGTGTGTTGTTTTGTATGTGTTGTGGTGTGTGTGTGTGTGTGTGTGTGTGGTGTGTGTGTGTGTGTGTGTGTGTGTGTGTGTGTGTGTAACAGGCAATGTTGAGAGAGGAGACTAGAGTATAGCATTGACGTGTTGACACCTGCCAAGTGTTTGTCACCGTCACTCTTACAGCCTCTCGTGTCCCTGTCATCTGATGACCCCTCCCCCCTCTCCACACACCGTCATCCTCAAACCTGCAAACACTTTTTGGCTCGTCAATCTTGTTAAATTTACACCGAAATGTTCAGTTTTGAAGTTGCTGATGAGACTTGTTATATTTGTCTGGAGGGCATTTTTAGAAGAATGAAAATAAATGTGGCAATTGCAGTTCGGTTGTTTTTACCCCAGTCTCCTTTATATATAAAACGGATTGTCTACTATCGACCAGAGGCGTGTGTCTGTCTGTTTCAATGTGTGTGTGTGTGTGTTTGTCTGTCTGTGATAAAAATGTATTAGCAGCTGTTTCTGCGTGGATGTTTATCAAATTTGGTTCAAATATGCAGACTGTTGCGGTGTCGCAAATACATAAAATTGGACTTTCTGGCATCAAAGTCAATGTCACACAGATTTGGAAACAAATGTATCCTATACTCAGCACGTTTTCAAGAGAGAATGGAAGCACTCTTTGTGAAGTTTTGACAGTATGTCCATTCTGTTTTCATCGTTGTAACAAGTCTACCAATGTCTTCGCTCCACGTTTAGTTTGAATTTATTTAATGCTTCCTTAATGGTCACAGTAACCTCGTAAAAATTCAAAATCTTTATTTCTTGTAATAATTTTTGTAAAGAAAAGGAGATTTTTTATAATGTCATGATCGTGTTGTTATATTTTCTCATTACTACTCATGGATATATGTGCACACGCTGCGAATTTTGCACGCGTAAGGAAACACATAGCTACATAATCGGTTAACAAACCATATGTGTGCACAGGCTAGGGTGTGAGTGCACAAACACATACACACCTGCTCAGGCACGCGCTTGTACATGCATATATGCACGCACAAACCTACATACAGACATTCAAACGCACGCACACACACACACACACACACACACACACACACACACACACACACACACACACACACACACACACACACATAATACATATAATATAAAATTTAAACTTACAATGACTTTCATATATTTTGAAGTTTAATCTTAATGTGACTGTAATTATACTTTGTTAATATAACATGTATATGTTCTTTCTTTTAAAATAAACAACACCAACTTTGAGGAAAAAGCAACAAAACAATTGAATTTATCATGATACAATGAGATAAAAGAAACACTTTCAGCACTATGACCACCGAAGTAATTGACACAATCTTGGTTAGCAAAAACAACGTGGAGCTTCCTAGAAGAAATTGAAGCTGAACTAGGAGACATTACGGTGGTATGTGGCGATCTCAGCGCAAGATCTGCAGTGTGGGATCAGAACGGAACTAACGCCCAGAGACATGCTCTGGAAGAGATGCTGTGCGACATCAGGTTCAGCCCACTCGCAATAACGTCACCAACCCACATGGGGTGCAAGACAAGGAGACACAGACAACGTAATTGATATAGCACTCATCTCTCCTAAACTAACACCACTAACATTGAGTGCAGACATACTGAATACACACGGCAGCGACCATCTTCCAGTGGTTTTCAGCATAAGGAAACATATATCATCTAGAAACTCCGTATGTCAACCAAGAAACCCGTTTCAATATGACAGTATACAATCTGATATTATTTCTAAAGTGAGTACTATGAAAGCAAAACGGAAAACTGGAAACAAGCAAACATCTAGACAACAACCTCCCTGGTGGAACAAGACACAGAGACTGCCTGGAAAGAACAAACGAGCTGCTGTACAAACCTGGCAGAAACACAGAAGAAGACATCACTCAGACATTGAGAACATTAGAAAAACGGACAAGTATAAAGAAACATGGATGAAAAAACAGAACGGTTCAAAACCATAGCCCAGGAAGCAAAAGACAATAAATGAACACATTCTGACACAACACAGTCACAATTCTGGCAGTTCTATCAACAAATGGAAGGGGAAACGACAAACACCACGATACCAGATATCACCAACACAGATGGAACCATATTATTAACAACAAACGAAGAGAAAGG
Organism: Monoplex corrugatus; assembly: GCA_030674185.1. Classification (NCBI taxonomy): domain Eukaryota; kingdom Metazoa; phylum Mollusca; class Gastropoda; order Littorinimorpha; family Ranellidae; genus Monoplex; species Monoplex corrugatus. The sequence goes on from CM060306.1 coordinate 91,286,741, forward strand.
ACAAGCCCTTACTACAGCGTTTCATACAACAGAGTGATCAAAAAAAATCTTGAAGAGATAAGAAAATTCATCTCTCTCTCTCTCTCTCTCTCTCTCTCTCTCTCTCTCTCTCTCTCTCTCTCTCTCTCTCTCTCTCTCTCCGTATACACACACACACATAAATATATGCATATACAATTATAATATATATATATATATATATGTGTGTGTGTGTGTGTGTGTGTGTGTGTGTGTGTGTGTGTGTGTGTGTGTGTGTGTGTGTATGTATAGATAGATAGACAGACAGACTATAGATAGATAGATAGATAGATAGATAGATAGATAGATAGATAGATAGATAGATAGATAGATAGATAGATAGATAGATAGATAGATA
>CM060306.1:91292116-91312116 GCA_030674185.1 Monoplex corrugatus
AATGAACATAGATGAGTCCAGGAGACAGCACAAAAAATCAAATCGATTACATCCTGATAAAAAGAGATTTAGAAATCTTTACTGATAGCAAAAACATTAATAGGCGCAGACGGCAATAGTGGACCACAATCCTTTGATAAAGGCTGGAGGAAAAATGACAAACAATGTTCTTTATGCAGATGACACCGTTCTAATTGCAGAAAATGAAAAACAGCTATAAAATCTTGTGAATTAATAGAAATATAAAGCAAAAATTAAGGGCTAGAGCTAAATAATAAAAAGACTGAAGTGATGGTAATCAGTAAAAAAAAAAACAAGAAATCCCCTCAGGTAAAATAACAGCAATGGCACAACATGAAACCAGCTGTACGTTTAAATATCTGGGAACAGCCATCTCACCAGACGGCAGATGCATATTAGAAATATCCAACAGAACTGGTCAAGCTGAAACAGCATTCAAAAAACGAAAAGCGTTCTACTAACAAATGCCTATCAATTAAAAGATCAGGAAGAGTTCTTCAGTGTCATATAAGATCAATACTGTTGTATGGATACGAAACCTGGACAGTCAACAGCAAAACCAGAACAAGACTGTGGCAGCTGAAATGTGGTTTCTGAAAAGACTGTCAAAGAGATCCATGGACAGCTAAGAAAACAAACGAAACAGTCTTGAAAGAAGCAAGCACAAAATTAACGTTAATGAAGTAGATTAGAAAAGACAAACAACATTTATAGAACATTTAATGAGACAAGAGAAATTTGAGTATCTATTCACAACAGGAAAGCTGAAGGGAAAATGAGTACCAAATAGACCCAGGGAGAAAAGATTAGACAGTTTTTCAGAGTGGATGGGAACAGAAAGGGTAGGAGTTATACTTGCACTGATACCAGAAAACCAGAGTATGGAGATAGTACATCTTACACACATAGTGCCAATCGTCAGTGATGGAGGCACAGGAACACATATTCTTACAATAACGCTGACAACAGTAGCTTGACAAACGTTTGAAGACGTCTGAGGGAACAAAAACGATCTTCTGATCCTTACTACGACCCATGTGTGCATTCACTTTAGGTGTTTGCCTGAAAGTATAATGCAAACACGGAAATGAACAGTTGTTTTAGTTTGTTCATGACGGACTCATAGCGCGTGAAGGATTCCATACACGACACGACACACATGTCTGGCCATGCACAGGCTCAATAAACATGGCAGATTTCACATGCTGACCATACACGGCACTCGCTGCTGAGATCCTGAAACAATAGTGCCATTGCCTACTGTCAAAGTCTTGGTATTTTATCATAGCGCCATACTGCAAACCCTTAAGCCAGTAAACATGTAAGAAACCCGTCCACGGGTAAAAGGAGGAAGTTAAAACAGTATTGTCATGTTATAAAACCATAATGTCTGCAAAAACTAATCTGCAGACAGGAGTTGATAGGTCTTGAATAGGAAAACCCTAAATCAAAGAGAAATACATACAAAGGTTTAGGTAAAAGAAAAATAAAGGAAAAGAAAAAAGAATGGACTCGGCTGAATTTCCATAAAAGACAATGTTAAAGCAGACAACAGACAAAACGAGGAAAACCTATCGATTAGACTGCAGTGGACTCCAACAAACTGGTCACTTAACCGCCTCAGATAACAACACAGTTATGTCTTGCCTCAGGTGCCTCTGGGTGACTGTTATCCGTGTGGGAGTAGTGGGGACAAAGGTGAAGCGGGAGGGACCGCTGTGTCCTCACAGTCAGTGTGCAGTAGCATCTTCACGCGTCAACCAGGGCGCTTAGTTTGCCATAGTGCAGCTTCCCACTTGTCCCACTTTGTTCAACTTGTCAAACGGTGTCCTGTGTTGACCCACGTCTTCCATCAACCTGACTCTTTTTTGTTTGGGTTGTTTTGTTATGTATACATATCTTCTACAAAAACCTCTAATTCGTCCGCTAACGAGATTCCATCGCTCACCACTCGGCAATATTGTTTTTTTAAAGGAAAAGTTTGTTTCAGTCGGAATATTCGTTCAAACAGCGTGAGTGAACACCGCACCCCTGTTGGACTGCTAACTGTAATGTCTACTGTGCTTGTTATAGATCTCTATTTGACCATGTGAGGTTTACAGTGCAACCCAACATGCATCCACAAATGCAATGTACTCAAACATTCGAAATTCACATAAACATTTGCTATACTTCGTGACTTTGCTTTGCTTTGTGAGTTTAGACAACTGAATGTGACGGTGCATCAAAACCAAAAACATTTTTTTTTTATTTGTGTTTTTAAAAATACTTTGCGAAAAAATGTTTTCAGTTCGATAAAACAGCTAATGATTTGTGAAAAGTTCGTTCAAAATTACTGTTTATAATGTTAACAGTGCTTCTTACAAATGCTATGCACCAGTTTGCTTTTTACAATCTTTGAAGGAAAAAGGTAAGATTACTTCAACACCATGCCAACCGTCCATACGTATGGTGGAGTTGGTGTGTCTATGAGTAAAAACATTCACTGGAAATGATTGTTCGAGTGATTGTGGATGTGCTTTTATCACGTGATGTCATATGTTGAACAAAGAGCAGTTACAGTTTCTTTGCAAAAAAAATATAAACACTTATTTGGACTGTATTCAGTTTGACACAATAAGTATTTATGAATTATGTTTTGTTTCAGTTGACATAACAGTCGGTTGTTGCTGTCTTCGACGCTTACAGTTGACTGAATTTCAACATTTGATATCTCGTGTGACCATACAACTTTTTTCGTTGTTTACCTTTCAATAATTAATGTTTTGTATCAAGTTGTAGTTTTATGATTGCTTGAATTTCAATATTCAGTACGTAATACAAAGATACATTTCATCGTCGATTGAATTTAAGCAATAGATATTTTATGTGGGAATGCGTTCTATCATTGACTTAATTTCAACAATTATATTTCAATTCGTGACATTAGGTACTTGTTATCTGAATTCTAACAAATACTGCTTTGGGAGAAATTACAAAGTTTAGTTTAGTTCTCAACTATCAAGATTTTGTGTTATGAGATATACTGCTGTTGACCAGATTGCAGTAATTAACACTGAGATACTCGCTATGTTTAACAGATTTCAACAATAAATCATTCTAAGATACAAAGTTTAGTTCACTAGATTTCATGATTTTATGTGATGATAAGATATGCTTGTGACTGAGGTTTGGCAATCAGTATTTCTTGTAATTATAGAAGCTACTGCTGGCTGAGTTTAAATAATTAAACTGTTACTGTTGTTGACTGAATTTCAGTGGACAACACTTTACGTAAGGATCAAAAGTGCTTACTGGCTGAATTTTAAAAATAATACTTCATCTGAGGACACAAGCTATAGCTGTGGGCAGGATTTCAACAATCGATAGCATATATTCTGATAAAAATTGAATTGAATTTTGAGCAATCAATATAAGATGTCACGATAAAACTGTCGCTGGCTGAATATTAAAAAAAAAAAGATCGTGCTTCATGTCTGGGTACAACACCCTTCAGGCTCTTTCTTTGACATCAGTGAAAACTGCCATGAATAATTCATATTCTCTGTTGTCTACTTGATGTTTTGTTTGTGTATTGATATAAAAGCTGACCAAAGATCTTTCTTTTTGAGAATATCTAACAGTTCTGTGTGATGAGGCTTCGAGATACAGATTTCCTCAGTCTGTTATCCTCAGTTGGTGTATTTCTATCCTATGGTTAGCACTGTCATGTCGACGTGAACGTCACTACAGTCTTGGACAAGAAAGCAGACCATCTGACAGGCCCCCGGTTGGTGCTGAAAGTAGGTTGTCCTTTGTTTGTTTCTGTCTTTCTTACTTTCTTCTCTTCATTTCTTTGTTTATGTTTGTTTGTTTGTTTGTTTGTTTGTTTGTTTGTTTGTTTGTTTGTTTGTTTGTGACACAAGATTGTTGCTGAAAGTACGTGCCCCCTCTTTCTTTCGTTCTTGGTTTCTTTTTTCATTTCTTTCATTCTTTCTTACTTTCTTTTTCTAGTTCTCTTTTTTGCTTTCTTTTTTCAAAAAAAATTGTGTTGATTTTTTTATTTGTTATACATTTTTTCTACAAGATTTTTCTTTCTTTTTTCTTTCTTTTTTCCTTTTTCTTCTCTAACTCTCTCTTCCTCTCTCTCTCTCTCTCTCTCTCTCTCTCTCTCTCTCTCTCTCTCTCTCTCCCTCCCTCCTTTTCCTCTCTTTTTTTTATCTCTCTCTCTCTCTCTGTCTCTCTCTCTCCTTCTCTCTCTCTGTCTCTCTCTCTTTTCTTGTTTTTATTGTTACAGATTTTGTTGCTTCTTTTCCTAGGTTTCTAAGGACTAAGCAAGCAAAGTGACATAGATAGCTGTCGGTATTACTCCATTTATATCTACATACACATCGTCATCAGTGGTCCTAACCAGTGCCACCTACAGCTTAGTCTAAATTGTCTTTGAAAGTAACAGAATGAAAACACAAAAATAGAATTTGACACGACAGAGTGAATGAATGAATGAATGAATGAATGAACGATGAATGAATTAATTAATTAATAAATAAATGAATAAATGAATGAATGAATGAATGAATGAATGAATGAATGAATGAAGATGACAAAACAAGTGGTCTTAGGGAAAAGTTATCTCATCAAAGCTATCTTATATATTAGCTATGTATGTCGTACAACCCTTGCCCTAAACCTGGAACAAACTGAAAATGAATGAATGAATGTTATTGTTACTATTATTTCTGTTTAAAGCCCAGCCGACCACGTAGAGCCATATCAGGGCTATTACCGTTTCAAAACACATACTTCAACAGGAAAAAAAGAAAGAAAAGAAAATTAAGTAGGCATATCAATGCATTCGTGCACATAATCTAAGGACATGCCCTTGGCGTTGACCACTCCGTCCAAAGAATGAATGAATGTATGAATGAACGAACGAACGAACGAACGAATGAATGAATGAATGATTGATGAATGAATGAATGAATGGATTAAAAAGACTAGACAAAAGACTAGATGATTTCTTCGCAAGAATAATTCCGTGTTATTGATGGTAACGTTTTAATGTCACAATTTGATTGATTGATTGATTGATTGATTGATTGATCGATCGATCGATCGATCGATCGATCGGTCGGTCGGTCGGTCGGTCGGTCGGTCGGTCGGTCGGTCGGTCGGTCGGTCGGTCGGTCGGTCGGTCGGTCAATTGACTGACTGACTGACTGACTGATGACTGACCGATTGACTGACTGACTGACCGATCGATCGATCTATCGATCAGTCGATCGGTCGAGTGAGTGAGTGAGTGAGTGAGTGAGTGAGTGAGTGAGTGAGTGAGTGAGTGAGTGAGTGAGTCTTTTTCTTTCAAAACGTACTAAAGATGACTTCTGTGTTATTTGTCATTGAGAGATAGTACAGTTGACTTTTACAACATCACAAATCATGTTTTATTTAGCACTATTCCTAGACCCATTTTGTAACCTACTCACTGCGTTATCACACATGATCAGACTTTTGAGTGGAGCACGTAAGAACTCCAGTTGTTAGATGAGCTGACCACATTCCGCTACATTGTAGCACAGTCTTTGATGGGCATTCAATTTGGGTGTTTTCGTGCTTCCTAGAAGCCAGCCACTGACATAACTTGCATGATTTTTAAGGCGAATATGTGATAATCTGCATGAGAGACACACGACAGGGTTTTGACACACACACAGGTCGGTTTGCACACTTGTTGACTTGGATGGTGGGCAAAACTCCATTTTTGCGGCGGAGAATTGAACCCCAGGATCTTCCGATTGGGAGTTCCACGTTTAACCATTTGACCACTAGCGCCCGCCATATATAAGCTGTACATGTTTGTTGTTGTTGTTGTTGTTGTTGTTGTTGTTGTTGTTGTTGTTGTTGTTGTTGTTGTTGTTGTTGTTGTTGTTGTTGTTGTTGTTGATGTTGTTTGGTTATTTCTTAGTTCTTTGTTTGATTTCTTTGTTGTGTTGTTGTTGTTGTTTTTGTTGTTGTTGTTGTTGTTGTTGTTGTTGTTGTTGTTGTTGTTGTTGTTGTTGTTGTTGTTGTTAATGTTGTTGTGGTGGTGGTGGTAGTGGTGGTGGTGGTGGTGAAGGTGGTGGTTGTTGTTGTTGTTCTTGTTCTTGTTGTTCTTGTTCTTGTTCTTGTTTAGACAGTTTTCTTTCTTCATCCCTTGCTTACCCTAAACTGGAAAAACTGGAAAGGAATGCATATATAAACAAATGAACGAACTAGTGAATGAATGGATATTGAATAAATGAATAAACGAATGAAAGAATAAATGAATAAATGTATGATCAAAAGAATAACACTTGCAAGGCAAATTCTGCATCGTTGACCATACTTTATAAGCAATACATGGGGAACTTTTTGTATCCAGCCGTCACCCTAGGTACAGAAAAATGTGTAAGGAATAAAACCCAGAGTTGAATGCAGCCTAAATAATGGCCAGTCACACACGCACGGCCAAAAAGAGACCGTAGAATAATGACAAAGAAAATAATTAGCTTTAAATAATGGTCAAATCACACAGGCTAGAATCACACAAAATTGTAATTATGTTCCTGATAACTCGATTTCTCATAAATGTTTGACAGTGACTCCTAAATCGCCGGTAAATATGCATACTCGAGCGGTGTGCCTTAGGATGTATACGTAAATATACACATGCACACACACACACACACACACACACACACACACACACACACACACACACACACAAAACACACACACACACACACGCACACAACACACACACACATATACACACACACAACACACACACACACGCACACAACACACACACACACACACACACACACACACACACATACACACACACACACACACATACACACACACCTATATATATATATATATACACACACACACGAGGGTGAGTAAAAAAGTAATGCCTTTTTGTTTATATCAGACGAAATTTTTGAAAAAATTACCTGAAATGTTGCTCAGTTACAAATGATTATATCTGTTACGGACTGAAATATTTTGTTTGGTATGTTTCCGGTTCATAGACTCGTAAGGAAAATTCAAAATGGCTGTCCCCTTAGAGCTGCGTCAAAAACAAAGAGCAATGATTGAATTCCTTGTTGCTGAGAGGGAAACCCAAGTGAACATCCACAGACGATTACAGAATGTGTATAAGGAGAATACTTTAGATTTATAGCTATGTTCGCAGGTGGGTCTGTCGTCTGAATGATGAAAAGGTGGGAACTGCGAGCGTAGCCGATAAACCCGTTCTGGCCGTCCGTCTACTTCTGTGAATCCTGCCAATAAAGCAAAAGCAGATGCTCTGATCAGAGAAGATAGGAGCATAACTCTTGAGGAGTTGGCAGAAAACCTTGAAGTGAGCCATGGAAGTGATTATAACATTGTTGAATCACTTGGGTTTTCAAAAGTGTGTGCCCGTTGGGTACCGAGAGAGCCGACTACCGAACGCAAGACTGACAGGGTCAACACCTTCACTGGACTTCTTGAACAAAGTCAAAGACACAACACCTTCTTTGGAAGGCTCGTTGCCGGTAATGAAACATGGATTCACCATTACGAACCGGAATCAAAGAGGCAGTCAATGGAATGGCGCCACCCTACGTCACCAAAACCGAAAAAGTTCAAGACGGAAAAGTCAGCTAGAAAAATCATGGCAACTGTCTTTTGGGATGCTCAGGGTGTCATTCTGGTTGATTTCTTGCCAAGAGCAGAAACAATAAACTCTGAGGCATACATTAAGACCCTGACGAGGCTCAAAGCAAGGATCCGACGAGTGAGACCCAACCTGCCAATCGATAATGTCCTCCTTCTGCATGATAATGCTCGACCACACACACAAGCATCAGGACAAGGGAGACAATCGCCTCATTCGGGAGGACAACTTTACAGCATCCTCCATACTCACCAGACTTAACGCCTTCAGACTGTCATCTCTTCGGCCCCATGAAAGAGGGTTTGAGAGGCAAACATTATGCCAGTGACGAGGAAGTGAAAACTGCAGTGAAGATGTGGCTCCAAGCACAGTTAGCTGAATTTTACGAGGCAGGGATACATGCCCTCATTCGAAGGTGGAACATTGCTATTGAGAGAAAAAGGTGACTATGTTGAGAAGTAGGGATGTGATCCCCAGAGGACCAGCTTCATTTTGATGTATGATACACGTTCCTGTGTCATATATATGTATATACATCTACATATACTTACTTATATATATATATACATATATATGTATATATAATATATGTATATATATATATACATCTGCGTGTCTATCCGTCTGTCTAATCTGTCTAATCTACATAATCTATCTATCTATATTTGTACATAAGTTTATACGTGAGTCTATCTAATCAATGTTTATGTATATATATATACATATATACATATATACATAGATAGACAAACAGACAGATAGTTAGATAGACAGACAGACAGACTTACACTCACAAATTAAAGTAGGCGAATGCTGCTCGATGCCCTGAGCGATTAGTAGCTCCTACCCTAACATCTTTGGAATCATACATGTACAGACAAATAACACACATTGTTTGTGTGTCTATGAGCACTTGTATTGATTTGATATTGTTTGGCTGTTCTTTTTCATATTTATATGAATTTCATGTTTGTCTGTCTGTGCTCACACGATTAACCGTTAAAAATGTTCTATTCCTGTAAAGTGCAACGAGCATGCTTTTGATATCGACCGTTTGAGCTGTATAAGGGAAATCATTATCATTATCATCATTTTTTTTTTTGTTATTATTATTGTTGTTATTCTTCTTGTTGTTGGTGTTGTTGCTTCTGCTGCTGCTGCTGCTGTTCTTGTTGCTGTTGTTTTTGTTATTATTTATTATCATTATTATTAATATCATCATCATATCATCATCTTTATTACCATTACTGTGTTATTATTATATTATTATTGTTGTTGTTGTTGTTGTTGTTGTTGTATTATATGGGCGGAATGTGTCCGAATGACTGGGAATGAAACTGGATTTGATCAAGTTTAGTTTGGTTAGGTTGGCTTAAATACGGTCGGATTGGAATGGATTGGGTTGGACAGGTTGGTTTTGACCTGGTTCATTGTGTACATTTGATCCGATAGGTTTCAGGTTGGGCTGGGTTTGTTACACAGCACTATCCAAAACAAGTGTGACTGCCCGCGTTCAAGCAAACAGGAACCAGAAAAAAAAACATAAAAAAGAGTCAGAACGCGTATTTAATACAACCAGACAAGACAGACACAAATTTTTGGCCAACTGGCCTTTGTCAAGCGTAAGATCACAAAACAAACAAACACCAAATACAAAAATTAGGACAAAAAGACTGAAACTTCCCTGCTGCTTCGCGTCCAGTATGAGAAAAGGACTAAACTGATTAAAATGACATCATTGATTGTGAGTTCGGAAAAGATTGAGTTGAATAAGGGTGGTTTGGTTTGTAGTGCGTTTGGGTTGGGTTGGAAAGAGTGGAAACGAATCTTGCACATACATGTAGAATGTAGCTAGCTTTATGAAAATAGCAAAACCACAATGCAGTGTTTCTTCTCTTTTTTCTTTGGGGATGGTAAAGTAACAAGATGGAACAGCACTTCTAGTTCCGGGGCAATCTTTACCAACACTTCGGCTTAAAGATAATAAGCATTCACTCACAAACAAATGTGCAGTAATGTTAAAAACTAGTGAAAAAATTATTGTTGACACATTATTCTGATGTAGAAAATGCAAATTCGAAACAAATTAAAATACAGAGCAGCTGCACATCCACAATGAATTGCCAACTATCTGTGATATCTATTGTCCTCGGGGCAATGTGGCATATTATGCAGCTGCCGCCACCTTTTCGCTCTGCTATCGAGGCCGTTAACTTGGAACTTGTCGATACCCTTGCTTAATTCAGCGTGCTCTTGTTTTAGCCCACATTTCAGCCGATCAGTTTTGTGCATTGACTTGGGGGGGGGGGGGGGGGGGGGGGCTTTCTGTTGTGTAAGACGAGTTAATAAAAATAGCTAGATGTGTTGTGATTCAGATCTTTAATTGTTTATTTATTTACGTTATATATATGTCCATTTTTCTGAAGATAAGACACACAGATACAAATGCAATTTACATGTAACCAGGATTTCCAGTGAAAGGATGATACAATACCAGTATAACATATAGACTAGGTAAAACATAGACTAGCTAGCTAGGGCCTCAGGACCTGGCCAGCTCATAGTATGTGTGCAGGCTTAAGGTTTATGCCATGATCACCATACACATGGCCCCTGTGACGTTAGTCATATGGAATTCGTTCCGAGCGTGGAGACGTCGTCTTGAGAAACTGAAACTGAACTACCAATCAGCGTATTGCTATCAAAACAAACTGGCACTGGCTGGCGTAGACGTAGAGTTCTCGTCCTCCAACTGTGAAGCGCGTATGTTCGAGTCTGTCTCGAGAAAAATGTTGTACTTATGGTCTCCAGTCCACCAGCTGCAAATGGGTACCAGACCCTGTTCAGGGTTGAAGAGGCAAAAGCTTTTATTTCCGCTTTCCGGCTCTGCGTGCTTTTACATGTGCACCTGTAAGACAGATTAAGTGGGGCCTAATGCTGCTGTCCTTAAGTATTGTTTTCCAGTTCTCTTTTCTCCTTCTTCTACCAACTTTCTTTATCCACCCCACCCCCTCTTTCTCTCTTTCCATCGATGTGTCTATCTATCTATGTATCTGTCTATCTGTCTGTCTGTCTATCTATCTATCTTTCTATCTATCTCTCTATCTATCTCTCTATCTATCTATCTACCTATCTAATATCTATCTATATTTATGTACGTACATATGTCAATCTATCTATCTATCTATCTATCTATCCATCCATCTATCTATATATGTATCTATCTATCTATCTGTCTGTCTGTCTATCTGTCTATCTATCTATCTATATCTATCTATCTATCTGTCTATCTTTCTGTCCATCTATCTCTGTCTCTCTATCTATCTATCTATCTATCTATCTGTCTATTTATCTATCTATCTATTTTTCTATCTATTATCTATCTGTCTATCTATCTATCTATCTTTCTTTCTTTCTATCTAGCTATCTATCCATCTATCTATCTATCTATCTGTCTATCTTTCTATCTATCTATCTGTCTATCTTTCTATCTATCTATCTGTCTGTCCATTTATCTGTCTATCTTTCTATCTATCTATTCATCTATTTATCTATCTATTTATCTATCTATCTATCTATTTGTCTGTCTATCTTTCTTTCTTTCTATCTATCTATCTATTTATCTATCTATTATCTATCTATCTATCTTTCTGTCTATTTATCTATCTATTTATCTACCTATCTATCTATCTTTCTATCTATCTATTTATCTATCTATTCATCTGTCTATTTATCTATCTATCTGTCTGTCTTTCTTTCTATCTATCTATTCATCTGCCTATCTATCTGTTTATCTAGCTAGCTAACTAGCTATCTGTCTGTCTGTCTGTCTGTCTAGTCTCACAAGCCTCAATGAGAGTAGACTGGATAGAGAACTGCGGGATAAATGCTTGTGGCAAGTAGTTCAGAATTTAACAGACAGCGAAATAGTGCAACCATTATGGCAGAAATCTATCACTATGCATCAACTCTTTTACCCCCTCACCCTATCTATCAGTTGCAAAAACTTAACGCTCTCTCTCTCTCCCTCCCTCGCCCATTCCACAAGCTTTCTGCGGGAAGTACATTGTAGATGCTATGAATGATAATTTTTTTTGTATAAACACAATGATGTTACATGCAAAGGAAAAAAATGAAAATAAAGAAAAAAAAAAACCACAGGAATTGTCCCTGGCAAATGTGTAGAGAAAACTCCACTTTTAATGGTAAACTAAAGCACACACACAGACTACCTGTATGGCGCTGCACAGTGGACACCTACTGTCCACAAAGTGAGCAGCCTGATCCGTACTCGGTAAACAGTGGACACCTACTGTCCACAAAGTGAGCAGCCTGATCCGTACTCGGTAAACAGTGGACACCTACTGTCCGCAAAGTGAGCAGCCTGATCTGTACTCGGTAAATCTGTTGTGACATTATAGTCTACTGTTAACTTTGTTATCTTACTGAGTTACTTAGTTACTTAGTTGCTAAGTTTCTTTTTTTTTTGTACTCACTTGCTTGCTTGTTTGCTTGCTTATTGCTCGCTTATTGCTTGCTTGCTTGCTTGTTTGCTTTGCTGCTTTGCTTTGCTTTGATTGATTGATTTGCTTTGATTTGCTTACTTACTTTGCTTGCTTACTTACATACTTACTCACTCACTCCTCACTCGCTCATTCACTCACTCACTCATTCACTCACTTATTCACCTACTTACTTGCTTACTTACTTACTTACTTACTTGCTTGCTTTACTTTGCTTTGCTGCTTTGCTTTGCTTTAATTTGCTTACTTGCTTTCTTGCTTGCTTACTTATGTACTTACTCACTCACTCACTCATTCACTCACTCACATACACTTGCTTGCTTCTTGCTTGCTTGTTTGACTTACTTACTTACTTACTTACTTACTTACTTACTTACTTACTTACTATACTTACTTACTTTGTCCATTGCATCATGTAGGGCAGCAACGAGTTTCTCCACTTCTGTCAGTTCTGGGTAAACCTCATTATAGTATCCTGAGAGTGTCTTTCAATGATTAAAACCTCCTATTATTCGCCGTCATTTTTTTTTTCGGGGTAAGGGGGAGGATCTTCTCTATACCGTCTTCCTTCTGATGTCCAGTGAAGGGCAATCCATGTGATGTTAATCTGCTATCTTCGGATGATTTGCCCAATCCATCTGCATCGCCTTTTTATTATGACAGTGCCCACACGCTCTTGACTGCATTGGGCGAGTTGTAATTGGACATAGCGATGGCTCAGAAGATTTGTATGATTCTTTGGAGGTTCTCTGAGTGGACGGCCGGTAACTTGGTCAGGTTGCTTTCCGTTATCCTACTGGCCGTAAAATGAGGTGAAAAGAGCACAGCTCTGGAGCATTCACGACTTGGTGGGTGTTGATGCGGTGCAAGGGGACCTCGGCATGTTGTTCACCATTCTGAAGGTGCTATTATCGAATCACTCATCCTCATCATCAGGTGCCCTGCCGCATGGCGTTGGCGATCATTGACTTCCATCTGTCTCTTTTCTTGTTGCCCCAAGCATCTCTTCCACCCTCCTTGTCCCCAGCCACTCTGCAAGTCTATCGAACACTACGACCCCATAATCATTTATCTCATGTGTAAACAGGAGTCAAAATAAATGGAGAGTGGGGTTAAAACTATACCTCAGACACAGGAAACATCACCAGAAGGTTTGAAACCACACCTCTTCTTTACTGTCCTCATAGATCGGTAAGATTAAACTGGGTGGCGCTGCGCTGTGGCAACGAGCTAAGATCTTTCCGGGGTTATCAGTCCGATTTTCACGCTGAGGATCCTTGTGACAAGACTTTCATCAAGTAGACAATAAGACATCATGTGGGGGAGGGGGGTGGAGCACCGTGACGTGGCTTTTGATAATATTAAAAAAAATCCCACAAACAATAATAATAATAACGATGATGATGATGATGATGATGATGATGATGATGATGATGATGATGATGTGATGATGATGATGGTGATGATGTGGTGATGAGGTGGTGATAATAATAATAATAACAACAACAACAACAATAAAATGATAACAATAGTAATAATACATTTATATTCATGACGATGACAGTGACGACGATTACGATGATGATGATCATCATCATCATCATCATTATCTTACCTTCTTCATCTCATCATCATCTCATCATTATCTTTACCTTCATCATCATCTCATCGTCTTCTTCTTCTTCTCTCTTCTTCTTCTTCTTCTTCTTCTCTCTTCTCCTTCTTCAGATCCATCTTATCATCATCGTGTCGTCGTTGTCGTCATCATCATCAAAAGGTACTAAATCTTGATGCATAAATCAAATCAAAGAGCACAGTCTCATCTTTCACTCAGTCATCACAATAACAAACACAACTAAAGGTAAGTTTACAAACTGCAGTCATGCAAGCAAAACGTCGGGGTAGAGGGGGGGGGAAGGAAGACAGGAAGGGCAACTGTATGAAGGGTGAAGGGTGATGTGGAGAAATAGTACAATGCTGTGGTTGATTCACGCTGTTCTACGTGATGGCCCATCAGCTCATTTGTTAGAGCGCCATGCTCAGGAGGTGTAAGAATACGCTGGACAGAGTCAGGCGAACGTCGGCGGAAAGCTTGTGGGTGAAAGGCAGATTAACACCTGTCAGTTGTACAGATGTCGTGTGGTATGTAAGGCCAGAACGATTGCGTGTGTCCATCCTTACTCGTGTCCTTTCAAACCCGTATGAAGCATTGCCATCACGGAGACGTTCTTAGCTCCTTCAAATTAGAACAGTGAGATGTACACTAAATCACCTGCCCAAAATCAACCCAATTATTGAATCATGACTTCGTCGGAAACATGCAAGCGTAGTGATTAAGTTAAATGAAAACATGGTACTGTGTGTGTACCTGTGTGTATGCGTGGTGTACGCTTACTTGCCTTCATGTGAGTGTGTGCAAACGCATTCAGATGTGTTTGGTTGCTTTATTGATTGCTCTATCTATTTCAATTATTTACTATGTTATTAAGTAGTGGTGGTGGTTGTAGTGGCTGTAGTATGGATTAGGACGTTTGTTTTCGTATGATTTTATTTTACATACGACAATGCTGTGGGTTTTTTTTTCTGTTTTCGTTTATTTATTTGCTTCTTTCTTTCTTTCTTTCTTTCTCTCTCTTCTCTCTCTCTCTCTCTCTCTCTCTCTCTCTCTCTCTCTCTCTCTCTCTCTTTTGCTTTTTTTGTTTTTTGTTTTCATGTTATGGATTTTGATGTGAATGTTTCACGTGCTTGTGTTGCATTCTTGTGGAAGATCATAATGGCACTTCTCTCTTTGGAGATACTAAAGTTGACTTGACTTGAAGCTGATGAATAGGGTGAAGGAGTCAAAGGGTTAAAGCAAAAAAAATCCCAATAATGCGAACTGTGTTGGTTTGCTTGTCTTGGTTTTTAGCAGTTCAGCCTGAAAAGTAAAACATTTCTGCGTGTATAAACGAACGAGACAGTCTTAATGGAGGTAGACACAAGAAGATCATTGATAATGAAGATTAGGAAAAGACAAGCAATTGATAATGAAGATTAGGAAAAGACAAGCAACATTTATAGGCCATTTTATGAGGAAAGGAGAATTAGAGTACCTGGTCACAACAGGAAAGCTGGAGGGAAAGAGAGCACCGGGTAGACCCAGGAAAAAATATTGGACGTACTTGTAGGTTGGCTGAGGACAGACAGGGTGGGAGATGTATTTGCAGCGACAAAGATAGATTATATGGAGGGCCATGATCGCCAACGCCATGCGGCAGGACACATGATGATGATGATATGTATAAATGTGTCGTAAAATGCCACTGATGCTTCTGCTGGGCAGTGACGAGCCCATTGGTGTACCTGTGATACGTTGTGCCACATACTACATGGATGACTGCAATTAGAGTGGTGTGAGGCTGTGTGTGACCTTTGGCTACAGACTGCTCTGGTTGTGTGTGTGTGTGTGTGTGTGTTTTTTGTTGTTGTTGTTTGTTTTTGTTTTTTGTGTGTTTTTTACAACGACAACAACGGCAAGAAGTAAAAACAGAACATGATGAAAAGAGAAATAGGACGCGTGTTTAAATGCCGAAACAACACTGATGCAATGTTTTGGTCAAATGGCCTCTGTCAATCATATGTATAGATATATGGTATATATAAGACAAAGGAATATGTTCACCAGACTAAAGACAAAACGACATACTCCATTACCTTCCCTGAATGGGGTCGTAGAGGTGGAGAAGATTATTCTCAGAAACAAAGTAGGAAAGGGAAGAAGAAAAAGTTAGATGGTCTAGCCATTCTAACTATCTCCCCTTTTATACAAAAATATTCAAACAGGTATTAGTTGAGAACATACCCCTTTCTGTTTGCAAAACTCCTTGCATCCAAAACGCTAAAATATCACAGCTATTAAATCCATCAGTATTATATTTATTACATTAATCAGACAACGGCACACTTTGTTTCATCAACACCTACATTAAAGAAAAGCAATAAGAAAAAGCAGATATGTTTGACAAGTTGATAATTTCGCTATGATTTGGTCTTAGTAATTAAATGGGGACAATGACACGAGAGTCTTTAAACGAGTTTTATGTCTTTCATTACTAAATAAAGTGTTACGACAATGGAATAAATTCGTGGAAATTCGAGGAGGCGATTTTTTTTACAATTGTAAAAATACAATTTGTTTGCGGTGCCTTATCAAATGTTTCTTTCAGCATGTAGGTATATGTCGTTTTAAACCACTGGATTTTGTCCATTGCATTTGAAACTATCTCAAAAGCGTGCGAATTGTAGAATCAATTTGAATGTAAACACATTTCAAAAATCAGGAACGTACTTGATACAAATATAAGAATAAAATTTGTTTAGGGCAATACTGTCTAACTTTTCTCTTCATCGTGTATCTACAGATACACTAATGTTTCACTTCTATGGGAATCAGAAGACGTTGAAAATTATAATTATAAGATTTCTGAAATATTCCCTGACTGTCCAGGCCTAACCATTGAATATCAGTGGACACATATTGAAAATGAATATCAAGTATAATTTCAATAGAAACAGGTTTGATTCTTGACGTGACAAAAACGTTTTATTATTAATATTTTCATGGAATTTGTTCAATATTTATCCAAACTTTACTTTGCAAACTATTTACTTTTGTTTGGTGCAGTCCAAAAATTGCGTCAAGCCCGTTCAAAGCAATGACTGAAGAGTCACTTCTGTGTTGAATTTCTCTTACCATGGTATGCGGTAAATTATAAAATAGTTGTACTATGTCAGGACTTCGACTGGTGACAAGACCCTAAACTTTTAAAGAATATGTCCTGGCAACAAGCAGCCTAGAGAAACATGTGCACTATTGGTCATGGAAAACATTGGACTGTGTGATCTCAGCTTGTTGAGCTCACAGAACACTAGTTGGCCCTGAAAATCCTACAATGTTTTGGACGAGACTGGGTGAGATTTCGAACAAACAACCTTCCAGTCATCAGTCTATTGTTCTAATCCCGAAGGTATGGAGACCGATAAATACAGTACATTTGATTACTGTTGGTTTTCTTTCAGTATGTATTTCTTACCTGACCATCAGTTCACAACTTATCATGTCCAATGTATTACGTAATTTTGGCATCTGCATCGTCAATTTACGTCACACTCTTGAACGGTTGGCACCGGGGCATCAACGCGCCAAGGCACCAACCGTTATTCTGAAACTAGCCGTTCTCGATAAAAACCTGTGAAGAATTCAAGTGCAAACAAAATAAATGTGTAAACAAATCGATAAAAGGAAAGTTAAATAAAATTTGGACGTTATTCGTCAGTGACTTTGTCTACATGTTATTTAAAGTAATAATAATAATAATAATTACAATATTTATATAGCGCAAAATCTCGATAAAAATCAAATCTAAGCGCTGAACATACACTTACGCACGCGCGCACACACACGCACACACACACTTACACATGGCTATAAATGGGGAGAAAGAATAAAAGCAATGGAAAATTATAGAGAGCATATTATATACAAATATATATTACAATGTGATTCCCCTCCGAGTGGAGACAGGCAACAGAGGGGGGATGAGTGAGGTCAGGATTTTATGCAGAGGAGAAAAGGTGAGTTTTGAGAGCGGACTTGAAGGAGACAAAAGTAGGTTGCTGACGGACAGAGAGAGGAAGTTTGTTCCAGGAAAGTGGACCAGAAACAGAGAAGGCTCGTGGACCATAGGTATTGAGCTTGGTGCGTGGAAAGCGAAAAGTCAGAGGATCGGAGGCAGAGCGGAGGGTACGTGAGGGAACATAGATCTCAAGTAGGCTTGACAGGTAATCGGGGGCTGCGTTATTGAGGCTTTTGTAGCACATGGTGTCTAGTTTGTACGGTATGCGCTTTGATACAGGGAGCCAGTGAAGTTGTGCCAGGAGAGGAGATATGTGGTCAGCTTTTTTCTTTTTGAGTACAAGGCGTACAGCATTGTTTTGAATGCGCTGTAGGATGTGAATGGTGGAGGCAGGAAGACCAGACAGGAGTGAATTGCAATAGTCAATGCGAGACATTATGAAGGAGAGAACGAGTTTTGCAGTTGTTTCCACAGAGAGATACTTCCTGATCAAGCTTATACGATGGAGGTGATAGTAGCAAGATCTGGCAGTTTGAGAAACAAAGTTGTTCATGGAGAGGGTAGAGTCAATGCAGACACCAAGGTTTTTAGCTGAATCAGAAATTGGGACTGATGTGTTACATAATGGGAGAGAAAGAGGAGGCAGCTGAGAAAGTTTCTGACGGGTGCCAATGAGGATAGCTTCTGTCTTGTCGTCATTAAGCTGAAGTTTGTTGAACGTCATCCAGTTCTTAATGTCCGAGTAACACTCAGTGGTGCGAGTCAAGAGGCGCTGTATATTGTCTGGTGTGTCACTGTCTAGAAGTTGGGTGTCATCAGCATAGAAGTGGTGTTTTATAGAGTGGGAGTTGATGATGGTGGACAGGGGGGAGGTGTAAAGAGTGAAAAGAACAGGGTCAAGGACAGATCCTTGTGGAACACCACAGGTCAGGCATGCAGGTTGAGAGTAAGTGCCATTAGTGATGAGGTTTTGTCTCTTTGTATTGGAATGAATAAAGGAAAGCGTATAACATTCTTTTCTATTTATGAAAAATTTGAGTAATTAGTTCTTGAAAGTGTTTACAAAATTTGCTTTGGACGGCGTTATTGAATGTGTCTTAATATTACAAAATCTTGTGAATGTAATAGAAATAGAAAACAGAAATAAAGGGCTGGAGTTAAATAGCAAGAAGACTGAAGCCATGGTAATCAATTATTAAAAAAAATAGAAATCCCCTCTTGCAAAATAACAGCAAATGGCACAACATTTAGACAATTTGATAAGTTTAAATATCTGGGAACAGTCATCTCACCAGACGACAGATGCACATTAGAAATAGCCACCAGAATTGGCCAAGCTAAAACAGCATTCAAGAAAATGAAAGGCGTTCTTACTGCATGTAACAAAAGTCTATCAATTAACAACAGGAAGAGAGATCTTCAATGTTACATTGAATCAATGCTGTTGTGCGGATGCAAAGAGCAGACGGTCAACATGCAAAATAAGAACAAGATTGAGGCAGCCAAAATGTGTTTTCTAAAAGATTGTTAAGAGTTCCATGGCAAGCAAAGAAAACAAACAAGACAGTCTTGAAAGAGGCAAACACAAAGAGAACGTTAATGAAGAAGATTAGGAAAAGACAAGCAACGTTTACTGGACATTAATTTTTATGAGACAAGAGAAATTGGAGCACCTAGTCACAACAGGAAAGCTGGATGGAAAAATGAGTACCAGGTAGACCCAGGGAGAAAACATTGGACGGACTTGTGGGGTGAATGAAGACAGACAGGGTGGGTGATGCACTTGCAGGGAAAAAAGATAGATTCGTATGGAGGGTCATGATCGCCAACGCCTGCGGCAGTGCACATGATGATAATGACGATGATGATGACGATGATCATCATCATCATCATCATCATCATCATCATCATCATCATCAACAACAACAACAACAGCATCATCAACAGCATCATCATCTCTTAATATGTTTACGTTCAGCTTCTGCAGGAAATCGGAGACGTTCAGACCGACATTTTTTTGTACTTTACCGATATTCTCTTGGCCACTGAGGCCAAACCGTTATCCATAGACATATGCTAAAGAAGAAAATTCAATTCTTGATGGCTCAGAGATGAGATTAAGGGTGTTCGAGGCCAAGTATTTGTATATTCTACTTCTAACATCAACAGGTATGGAGC
>CM060306.1:91317116-91324616 GCA_030674185.1 Monoplex corrugatus
CTCTTCCCCTACTAAGTAGCTTTTGTCTTTCTTATTCCAAACCTGTCAGTTTATTAAGCAGGGACATACCGCTGTGGCGTCGGCCCGCTATGTCGCCACATAGTTATATCTGTTGTGTCATTTTATCATCGATTGTAATCTGCAGTGTCGTGGTGTGTGTGTGTGTGTGTGTGTGTGTGTGTGTGTGTGTTGTGTGTGTGTGTGTGTGTGTGTGTGTGTGGTGTGTGTGTGTGTCTGCGTGTCTGTGTGTGTCTGTGTGTGTCTGTGTGTGCGTTGTGTGAGTGCGTGCGAATGCGTGTGCGTGTGAATGCTTGTGCGTATGTGCGTGCGAGCGCGCGCGCTCACGTTTGTGTGTGTATGTGTCTGTGTGTACGCATGTCTGTGTGACATTTTTATTCATAATGTGATATCTGACCTTTCTAGAAAAAAAGACAAAATGTATGTAAACATGTGTGTGTGTTCGTTCATATTTTTTATGTATTTTGATTCAAATTGATCTGTCATCAAAAAAGAAACAAAACAAAAATAAACAAACATGGGATGGTGCGAGTTCATGCACAAACGCACACACACACACACATACACACACACACACACACACACACACACACACACAACACACAAACACACAACACACACACACACACACACACACACACACACACACACACACACACACACACACACACACACACACAACAATTTTGTGACAGTGGGCCGACGACAAAGGGAATACTTCCCTATTAAGATTGGACGTGGTGTACATCTTGGTGTTGCTACTGTTGCTTGCGTTGTTTTCGTTGTTGCTTCTACTGTTAATGTTGCTTCTGCTGCTGCGGTTCTAATTTTGTTGTCGTTAACCTTACACAAACGACGTCAAGACAATTAAAAGTTCTTTAGCATCGTCATCAAAGTTCTTTAGCATCGTCATCAAAGTTCTTTAGCATCGTCATCAAAGTTCTTTAGCATCGTCATCAAAGTTCTTTAGTATCGTCATCAAAGTTCTTTAGCATCGTCATCAAAGTTCTTTAGTATCGTCATCAAAGTTCTTTAGCATCGTCATCAAAGTTCGTTAGCATCGTCATCAAAGTTCTTTAGCATCGTCATCAAAGTTCTTTAGCATCGTCATCAAAGTTCTTTAGCATCGTCATCAAAGTTCTTTTGTATCGTCATCAAAGTTCTTTTGTATCGTCATCAAAGTTCTTTAGCATCGTCATTCAAGTTCTCCAGCATCGTCATTCAAGTTCTTTAGCATCGTCATTAAAGCTCTTTAGCATCGTCATTAAAGCTCTTCAGCATCGTCATTAAAGCTCTTTAGCATCGTCATTAAAGCTCTTTAGCATCGTCATTAAAGCTCTTTAGCATCATCATTAAAGCTCTTTAGCATCATCATTCAAGTTCTCCAGCATCGTCATTCAAGTTCTTTAGCATCGTCATTAAAGCTCTTTAGCATCATCATTAAAGCTCTTTAGCATCGTCATTAAAGCTCTTTAGCATCATCATTCAAGTTCTCCAGCATCGTCATTCAAGTTCTTTAGCATCGTCATTAAAGCTCTTTAGCATCGTCATTAAAGCTCTTTAGCATCATCATTAAAGCTCTTTAGCATCGTCATTAAAGCTCTTTAGCATCGTCATTAAAGCTCTTTAGCATCGTCATTAAAGCTCTTTAGCATTGTCATTAAAGTTCTTTAGCATCGTCATTAAAAGTTCTTCAGCATCGTCATAAAAGTTTTTAGCATCCTGACTAAAGTTCTTTGGCATCGTCATTGAAGTTTTGTAGCATCGTAATTAAAGTTCTTTAGCATTGTCATTAAAGTTCTTTAGCATTGTCATTAAAGTTCTTTAGCATCCTGACTAAAGTTCTTTAGCATCGTCATTGAAGTTTTGTAGCATCGTAATTAAAGTTCTTTAGCATTGTCATTAAAGTTCTTTAGCATTGTCATTAAAGTTCTTTAGCATCGTCATAAAAGTTTTTTAGCATCCTGACTAAAGTTCTTTAGCATCGTCATTGAAGTTTTGTAGCATCGTAATTAAAGTTCTTTAGCATTGTCATTAAAGTTCTTTAGCATCGTCATAAAAGTTTTTTAGCATCCTGACTAAAGTTCTTTAGCATCGTCATTGAAGTTTTGTAGCATCGTAATTAAAGTTCTTTAGCATTGTCATTAAAGTTCTTTAGCATCGTCATAAAAGTTTTTTAGCATCCTGACTAAAGTTCTTTAGCATCGTCATTGAAGTTTTGTAGCATCGTAATTAAAGTTCTTTAGCATTGTCATTAAAGTTCTTTAGCATCGTCATTAAAGTTCTTTAGCACCATCATGAAAGGTTGGGGGATTTTTTGTTTGTTTTTTTAGCATCGCCTTTTCATAAGGTGGTCTCCTTTTTCTTCTTATTGTCATTATCTCCGTTCTCTTTCTTTCCTTCATCTTCATTCAGACAATCAAAGGTGACCAACACCTGTTCACCCTACCCTCTCACACACACACCACACACACACACACACACACACACACACACACACACACACACCACGCACGCACGCACGCACGCACGCACACACACACACACACACACACACGCACGCACGCCACACACACACACACACACACACACACACGCACGCACGCACGCACGCACGCACACACACACTTCGTTTCTTCAGAAGAGCTTCTGGACCAGATGTGACTGAGTCACTGATATAGCTGTGACACTGGGCGGGCCACCCCACAAAAGTTCTGAAGTAGCCTGCATGAGGGTGTGAAGTGATACATGGGTCGTTCCTCCATTCTTCCAATGCAAACTGCATTCTAAATGTATTTTTCTTTGTCTGTCTCTGTAAGTGGACTTTAACATGGCACACCTTAATTTACAATCTTGGTGGCTGTGTCTGAAATTCACCCCACCTTTGCAATACAAATTGCGAGTTTGTGTGTAAATCTTGTCAACGTCTTTGGCTAAATGCGAATATTTACACTGTGTTCCTTAGCTTACAATTTTGGTAAAATTATTTGGATCTCCTTCTCCCAAACTTTTGTGATGCAAACTGCATTCATTGCGTTTATTTTTGTGTGTTGAATATCTATATCTGTGTTTACATTGCACATTTAGGTTAATGACTAAGGTGAACTTTTAAGAATTTTAACCCCAAACCGATTTTTGTAAAGGAAAGTACACAGTTTTATTTCTGGTCTTCGTTGACTGTTTGTATCATTATACACCTAGTTTCACGGTGACTGTGCTGACATCTCCGGGTATTAGCCAACAGTGTGCTTGTTACTGATTGTATGCTCACCAACAACAAGGATTCACACTGACTGATTTGCATCAACTTTGAAACAGGGAGCTCAATAGTGTATACATTTCACAAAATTGTCAAATATGTATGAGTGGGCATACCCGTGGGAACGAGAAAGAATGTGTGTGTGTGTGTGTGTATTTATGTGTGTGTCTACGTGGGTGGCCGGTCGGATAGTTAGATGTGTGTGGGTGCACATGCATGTAAAAAGGATGTATGTGAGCTCGTATGCACGTATGTGTGTGTGGTGTGTGTGTGTGTGTTTCTAACACTTATCCTTTCAAATTCAAACAACCACAGGAGTGGGTTTGTAAATATGGTTACATTTCTGGCGCCTGAGGTAGACGCTGACTCATCCAAGTTATCATCACATGGGGACATAATGTTTATTGAAGGAGAGACTGAGCCAACAGCGTGCACACGAAACGAAGTTCTTGCTTTTCCTGTTACATTTTTGTCAAACTGCTTGCTGTACCTGTTAGTGTGTGTGTATGAGTGAGTTAGTGTGCGTGTGCGTGTGCGTGTGTGTGTGCGTGTGTGTGTGTTAATGTGTGTATGCGTGTATGTGTGCGTGTGTGTCTGAGTGAGAGAGAGAGAGAGAGTGTGTGTGTATGTGTGTATGAGTGAGTGTGTGTGTGTGTGTTGTGTGTGTTAATGTGTATGTATGCGTGTATGTGTGTGTGTGTGTGTGTACGTGTGTGTGTGTGTTAATGTGTATGTATGCGTGTATGTGTGTGTGTGTGTGTGTACGTGTGTGTGTGCGTGTGTGTGTAACGGTGTGTGTGCGTGTGTTAATGTGTTAATGAGTGTGTTTATGTGTGTGTGTGTGCGTGCGTGCGTGTGTGTGTGTGTGTGTGTGGTGGTGTGTGTGTGTTTTAATTGGCACAGGTGGACAATTGTGTCCTCCTGATCTGTTTGCGTGGCCAGAAACTGTTCCAATGTCATATTCTTTTTCCACTAATTCCACTTCGTCAAACAATGCTAATTTTATGCAATTCTATTATCCCTGTGGCATTTAACCTGGAGCTTTACATACCAAACTTATGCTTTCTTGGGTCCTAACAGGCCACACATGTGACCAAAATTTGATGAAGATTCATTCAAAGAGAACTCAGAAAATCCTGTTCACACACACACACACACACACACACACACACACACACACACACACACACACACACACACACACACACACACACACACACACACAAAACTCACATTCACACACACAGAGATACACACGCACACATACATACACGCATGCACACGTACACGCACACAAACAACTCACACTCACACACACACACACACACACACACACACACACCTCACACACACACTACACACTCACACACACACATTCACACACACACTCACACACACACACACACACACACTACACACACACACACACACACACACACACACACACACACACACACACACACACACACACACACACACACACACACACACACACACTGGCAACTGTAATGTTCTACTACAGTAAATTTTAAGCTCGTAATCTGATCTCTTCAGTTCATTCAGTCCCGACTTGTAACATAAAAATTACCATGTCCTATACTCACTTCAACATGCCCGACAAGTTAACACGTGGCCAAGTGGTTAGCGTTACGGACTACTGAGTGGGAATCGTGGGTTTCAGTCCCCATCAGTTCCAACGTGTAGTAGTATGAGACGTTTCCGTCTTGACCGGTTCCTACCCAGAGTTGGGAGTGCCGTGGCTTGTTGAAAAGAGTGGGACTACACCACAGTCGAGTCCCATGCATTGAGGATGTGCCATTGAGGATGGTCCTCAAATTTCTTGACCAACACCACAGGAGTCTGTATCTCTTGGGCCTGGTTGACGTCAGGATACATCACCATCATCATCATGTGACCCGCCGCGTGGCGACGGCGATCATGGCCCGCCATACGAATCTATACCTTGTAGCTGCAAGTACATCTCCCACTTTCTCTGTCCTCAGCCACCCTGCGAGTCCATTCAATATTTTCTCCCTGGGTCTACCAGGTGTTCTCTTCCCTCCAGCTTTCCTGGCAAGACTAGTGTCTTAATTTCTCTTTCCTCATAAAATGTTTATGAACGTTGCTTGTCTTTTCCTAATCTTCCCTATGAATGATCTTCTTGTGTCTGCTTCCTTCAAGACTGTCTCGTTTCTTTTCTTTGCTGTCCATAGAATTCTCAACATTCTTCTTAGAAACCCCATTTCAGTTGCCTCAATTTAGTTCTGACTTTGCGTGTTGACTGTCCACGCCTCAAAACCGTACAACAGTATTGGTTCTACATAACATTCGAGAACCCTCTTCTTGATGGTACTTGACAGGCATTTGTTGGTAAGAATGCTTTTCATCTTCTTGAATGCCGTTTTGGCTTGGCCGATTCTGCTGGCTATTTCTGCCGTGCATCTTCCGTCTGGTGAGATGACCGTTCCCAGATACTTAATTAACCTGTCTCAGTGTTGTGCCATCTGCTGTTATGGTTTCATGAGGGGATTTCTCGTGGGGTTTTTTTTTGGGTTTTTTTGTGTGTGTGTGTGTGTGTGTGTGTGTGTGTTTGTGTGTTTTTTTTTATTGCCATGACGTCAGTCTTCTTGCCATTTAACTCCAGCCCTTTATTTTTGCTTTCTATTTAATTATATTCACAAGATGTTTTAGATCTTTTTCCTTTTCTGCTATTACTACGATGTCATCTGCGTAACGAATGTTGAGTATCACCTTTCCTCCAAACTTTATCCCAGAATATTCTTCTAGATCCCTCGTGATGGTTTCGCTGTAAAACGAACACAAATCTGGTGGCAGAACAAAACCCTGCCTAACCCCTCTTTTGATATTTTTGGAAAGAGCTTACACAGTTTTCTGTTCTCATTGCTGTTGTTTCTTCCCAATACATATTTCTGATTATTCTTAGATCTTTTCCATCGATGCTGAGCTTTTCCAATTGGTTTTTCCAGTTAATTGATACACGATGAATGTAAATATAGAGTACACCTCCGTCACTCAATCCCAATTCGAAACAAAACTCCATAGCATCATCACTATCACCACTTCTCATAACCATAGCACTGTGAAATGTTGCCCCAGATTCTATGGTCCTTTTTCGCCCTGATTTCATGAGCACCTCAGTTTCGGTGGTTTACAGATGTGTCTAAAAAACTTTAACGAGCACCATTGGGGTAGTAAAACTAACGTCCTGCAGAAGACGGAGCAGCAAAAAAAAAAAACTAAACTAAAAACAACCTGCCAACCACTGAAATGAATGGAATGAATGGACAGGTTAAGTCATGTCTTTCGTTCAGTCACAGACAGTTCACTTTAACACAATCAGCCCCTTCTCATTGGCAGATTGACCCATGTATTAACGCAATCGTCTCAATCCAAGACATCATTTGCGCTTAAAATTTAGCTGGGGCTCAAGATGTGTATAGAATCACTATTGGCAGATTTAGGCAGAGCGCCTAAGGAACTCTCGGAGTGCTCTACAGCCTGTCCCTTCTTAACATGCGTCATGTGTCGTGTGTCTTTGTCTCACCACTAAGCCTTCTGCCTCTGGGCCACCTTGCTGTTGGCCCCCACTGACTTCCACTTGACAGTTGTCCAACAGTGTGTGTGTGTGTGTGTGTATTGTGTGTGTATGTGTGTGTGTGTGTGTGTGTGTGTGTGTGTGTGTGTATGTGTGTGTATGTGTGTGTATGTGTTTGTGTGTGTGTGTGTATGTGTGTGTGTGTGTTGTTTGCGTGTGTGTGTGTTTGCGTGTGTGTTTGCGTGTGTGTGTTTGTGTGTGTGTGTGTGTGTGTGTGTGTGTGTGTGTGTGTGTGTGTAGTGCATGTCTGTCTCTCTTTGTGTGTGTGTGTGTGTGTGTGTGTGTGTGTGTAGTGCAGATCTGTCTGTGTGTATGTGTGTGTGTGCGCGTGTGTGTGTGTGGTACATGTTTATCTCCCTTTGTGTATGTATGTGTGTGAGTGCGTCTGTGTGTGTGTGCGTCTGTGTGTGTGTTGCGTCTGTCTGTGTGTGTGTGTGTCTGCGTGTGTGTGGTGCATGTATGTCTCTCTTTGTGTGTGTGTGTGTGTGTGTGTGTGTGTGTGTGTGTGTGTGTGTGTGTGTGTGTGTGTGTGTGTGTGTGTGTGTGTGTGTGTGCTTGTGTGGTGGCTTATTCACTTATGTGAGTGAAGTCACTTAAAAAAATAAAC
>CM060306.1:91329616-91342116 GCA_030674185.1 Monoplex corrugatus
CAGTACTTTGAAATGGTGGAAAACTGTCACGGATCTTGAGAATTTTCTTATGGAAAAAATCGGCAAAAATGTGTGGGAGCAGTTTGACATCGGACACAGTGGGAAGAGACACAGGTTTGATTTTTCCAAGAAGTGAGGACATATTGTGAAAGAGTTGTTTACAAGTGGTAGAACTGGACACTAGCGAAGAATAAAAAGCTGTTTTCGCGTCGTGTACGCAATCTGCAACCGTTTGCTTTGCTGCGTCATAGATTTGTTTGTGTACTGTTAACCGTGATGACTGCCAACAGCGCTCGGCACGCCTACGCTCTCTCTTCAGCTGACGAAGCTGATCAGCGACAGCGCCGTACCACGGGGTAGGCTTTCCGTCCCGGACTTTTCGTTGACGTACAGGCGCATGCTTGTCAAAAACAGCGGCAAGGGAACTGTTCAAATCGGACACTGACACAACGGTGGTCACAGACTGAGAAAGATCATCAGCGAACTTGTCTTGGTCAATTTTACTAATAGAGCGAGTGGACACAAGCTTTGCTTTACGTTTAGGCTTTTCAGCTGCTAGATAAGACAAAATTGAAAAATGGTCAGAAGAAAGATCATGATGGACACGAGTTGACAAAACAAGGTTATCGTCATCTCTACATATGACAAGGTCGAGAGTATTTCCACAGCTCTGCGTGGGTCCACTAACAGTCTGTTTAAGACCGTATATGTCAAGCTGATCAAGAAATTTTCTGGCATTAAAATCAGAAGTATCATTTACATGGATATTAAAATCACCAGCTAGAACAATACTGCCTTGACAATCAACACAAAAATCAAGAAAATCAGGTAATTCATCAAAGAATTGAGATGTTGAAAGTTTGTTTTTCTTGTTGGGAGGAACTCTGTAGAGCAGAAAGAATGCCACACGTTGCTGTTGGATCATCAAAATAAATTGAACCAGTTCAAAAGTGTCATGAGAGAAAGGAAAATTCGTTGTTGTTGTACAGTTTTCAGTGAGAGAAACTTTGAGGAGGATGGCGGTGCCACCCCCACACTTGACCTTGGCGTTTGGGGGTCGTGGGAAAGACAGCAGCTTGTAGCCTGGGGGTGTCAGGTCGCGGCACTTCGCTTCGTCACCGGACTGACGAAGCCAGGTCTCAGTCAACAGCATGACGTCAATATCGTGATCACGGACGAAGTCGCAGATCTCGGAACGTCTCTTTGACGGTCCCACAGAGTGCGCATTGAACAAACACAGACACAGCTGATTTGGGAGAGTGTCTAAATCTTGAATCGGGACAGTGATCAGATTGGAGAGGTTACAGCCTTGGGACGATGAAGGTAGAGTGACGTCAGACAGGATGGAGGGTGGCACCAGACCAGTACCAGCAGATGGACAGGCCAGGAGATCTCTGACGGGTGGAGTGCCGCAGACAACCCGATCTTGCGACATTTTCTTCTGCCCCCACGCCGGGAGCGCTTGCGAGGTAGATTAACGCCCAGTGATAGAGTTTTCAGACGAGTAATCAAATTGGGATCGAGGCGAGCGCCTGTGGTCTTGGCAGCGATCAACTGATCGCGAGTGTAAACACAACGAAGAGGGGTCCGCCTTCTTGACAAGCGGGGGTCAAAGGTCAAATTTTCACACAGCGCGGCAGGAGCCAGGGACAGTGCAGCGTGCCCCACGTGCCCCACGGAATGCGGATGCTGACGCGCTGGTAGTAATGGCGACTTGCATTCGAAAAAATGGAAAGTCTTACCAGCAGAAGCCATGCCACAATCAACAGTCTGAGAGGTGGAGGAGCTCCGTAGAGCCACAGAAACAACGCCCGATCCATCACAAGCCACCAGAAACAGTTTCAGGCACAATAGACTCTCTCAGTCTCACAAAACAGACGAAAAACATGGGAGCAAGTGAAACCCTGCCTGCTAGGCGGACTCACTCACTCCTCTAACCATTCACAATCAGACAGTTCCTTATGCAATCCACACTGATCTGCAGCCATCACCAGGTAAATACCTTGATCGTGAGCCACACCTTTTACGCTGGCAGAGTCTGGACATGGGAAAGGGGAGGAGATTTATGACACACTGACACCACCAGAATAATGGCAGTATAAGGAAAGGAAGGAAGCAAACCTGTTTTTACGCTGGGAAATGGGTTTGAACACGAGACATAAGATCTTGAGTCCAGTGCCCTATTTCAAGAGCCAGCTAGCCCGCTAAAATGTAGGGTTTGTCGCGATTATGAACCCTTGGGATCTCTCGTACCGTAAGCAAGAATCGTACTTCTAGAACAAGCAGCTGTTCCAGAAGACATTTCTGTCCTGTGAACACCTTCTCTACAGGCTATTTGCAGTTGAATGGAGGGTTATAAATAGCCCGTACTGTACATCAAACACTAAGTTTTAAACTCCCGGAATGTTTGGCAGCCTTACCTGCTCTGGTCGTGTCTACTTCTAGCTGTATGCACGTATACCCTGAAGTTGTTGAAGGGAAGTATCACCGCTGAATTTACTTAGAAAGAAAAAGATTGTCCCGAGATTGTTGAAGAGCGAGTGTGGAAGAGACCTCAACGTTTCTCTGTGCCAATATGATGAGCGCGGTATCCATGTCTTTACCTCAAAGCTTTATCTTCCCCAAGAGAGATAGGTACCCACTAACAATGAGGGGATTGCAGGTTGCACGCACTCTTTTTCTGGAGTCAGACACAAACCATGCATTACATTAGAAGGCGGGAGTTCTAACTCTATGCTGACAAGACGTCAGTTATATAACTATGGCTCACTTGTCTGTCTGTAGGTACCTGTACCATAAAGCCGCCATGGACTCGATCTTGGGGCAACAACTTCACCCACATCAACACGACGTGCTGTGTGGACACGTCACCCGGAAGAGGACGAACACTTGGAGTCAGTGTCCACGTACGGCTCCTCCAATATGACCACCTACAAGTTCCAGTCCCCTGTCTACGCCTGTCCATG
Organism: Monoplex corrugatus; assembly: GCA_030674185.1. NCBI lineage: Eukaryota > Metazoa > Mollusca > Gastropoda > Littorinimorpha > Ranellidae > Monoplex > Monoplex corrugatus. The sequence continues at coordinate 91,332,583 of CM060306.1, forward strand.
TGGCGGCCAGCTCACTACCACCTCCCTCCCCTCACACGACTTTCACACGTCCTTGTCCAGCTTCCAAAACAAAATGTCACTGCAGAAAGGATGGGAGGTCAGAAGATCGTCCAAGATCACTTTGCCACCTTTCACGGAGCAACAGCACAACAGGCCATCATCGCCTGAGGAAGACTACAGTTCGGATGAGTCCGATGTATTTAACCGAGCTGGGCAGCTGACGGACACGTCCATGTCCCTTCTGTCAGGTGAAGATGGTGAAAGTCGCCAACAGTCCAAGCAACCATCTCGCGCTTCATCTGATTCTGCCATCCGGGATTTGGACAACGTGTCCTCTGTGAGTTCGGTGAGTGAGAGAACTCGCTGTGGTGATGACGATTCTGATGATGAGGATGTTCAAGACCATCGTGACAAGGTCCATACCAGGCACCCCCGTACTTCCGCACTGACCGATTTCACTGAAGACCGTTATTCAGCCCGCCCCACGGAGCAGTTTGATGACGTCTCCCACTTCAGTCGTTCTCGATATTCCAGCGGAATTTCCTCTAACCATTCACAAAGAACTTCATCACTGCGCAAAAGACGTGCAGATCTCGATAGGAGATCCAGATTAAGAAATCCCGTCAAAACCAGAAACGTCTCAAAATCAAAGGGCGTGGGCCACAGATCAAAAGAGAAACATGCTGTACATGTACGCTCAGACACCACTGAGGCAACTGGAGATGCTAACCAACAATCTTTACCAAGTACTAAGAGTTCAGTGGATCCCAGCACCACCACGACTTCATCTGGTGCAGCTTCCCTTCAAGCACCTCCTCCACCTCCTCCACCTCCGCCACCTCCAGCCACCTCCCCACCTCCCCACCCCTCCCTCCCCCACCCCCTCCCCCTCCACTGTTCTCAAATACGTCTTCCCAACGTCGTCTGTCTGCGCCTGCGACCTTGAAAAGCACCAAGAGCTCAGCTTCCTCAGGCTGCTGTGACGGGGTTTCCAGTCTGGCTGACGTGTTACGTAAGAGTCTCACTGACGGTACCTTTGACAAGCGCAGTCTGCTGAGACCTTCAGCCCTTCACAGAAAGGGGCGTAGCGTGTCGGAGAGTGACACCACAAGTGTGCCCTCTTTCTCCAGACGGGTCTCGTCCTCGACCATCTCGTTCACAGGCATCAAAGAAGAAGAGTCAGAAGATGTCTTGGACTCGGAGCAGGAGGCACTCGTCAATCAAAAATGTGGAAGCAAGATTAAAGCTTTGCAGAGTATTCTCATCAAGCAATCTCTGCCTTTTGCCAGTCTCTCACTTATGAAGGGCTGTCCGTCACGTTCCAAGTCTATGGAGGAGCTAGACCAGCAGAAAACAATCACTGTCCAAACGAGTGACGCTAATGCCAGTGACCAAACTGAATCCATCAGTGGCACTGATAATTCCGCAAAAGAGAGACCAAAAATGAACAAGAATCCATTGCAAAACTGCAGATAACTGGACCAATTAAACAAAAACAGAAAAAGGAAGAGGTGATTGAAGTAAAAGGAAAAGACGAAAGCAGCGAGAGTTACAGACGAGATGAATTTTCTCGCACAGAATGTTGAGGTGCAGATGCAGGGATAATGTTTCTACTGAAAGAGATCTCAGCATTCCCACAGACGATGGCACAAAGTTGTGACAACAGTGGACATTCCTGACACAATGAACCTGTCCACGCCACCATCGTTTACAGCTGTGGCTGATAAACGTGTTCCATGTTTGCTCTGTCAAGTCACAGGCACACCATCCGACATAACTCTGTCATCGCCAGTCGTCTCCCTTTTGGTTCTCCATCTGCAAGTGAATATACCAAATCAAACTGTTGGCACGGTTTGAAGTACAGAGCGTTATGATACTGTCTTTCTTCGTTGTCTGGAGCATAAATGGAACATACATTCGAGATGATTGTGCAAACTTGAATTTCTTTTAATTCTTCGGATTTAACAAGACATTACAAAGTGAAGTTAATCTTCCTTTGGATTGCACAAAATCTGTCTCAAGCCTCTTTGTATAATAAGGAAACACGGAATGATGATGTTTCTTTGTTTCTTTCACTTTTCTCGTCAGGAAATTGGAATGAAATGTTACTTCTTTGGAATATCCGTTGTCTGGTATTGGGAGCTGTCGCTAGGAGATGAAGCTGTGGGCCTGCATGGAGCCAGGAAGCCTGGTGTAGAATCACGGATTGTCTGACACTCCAACTATCCAGCTAGGCCGTAGTCTTCTCTGGCCTTGAAGCCCAAGAATCTGATGCTGTAAGCTCAAAGGACCAGCTGGTTGACTGGCATCTTAGTAAGGTGACCAAACCACCTAATTGGCTGTTTGTGTGATATGATGGTTGACAGGTGTTATTCCAGCCATCTCTTTGGTCTCTTGTGTTCTCGTATCTTTTGGTCTTGCCCGCTGCTCTTCTGAGACATCCTATCTCACAGGTTGTGATCTTTCTCTCAAGAGTTCTGTTTTAAATCCAAGTCTGGCACTGGTAAGTCAAGTGTGGGTGTAAAGATTATATGATATGCCTGGCTTTTGTTTCTATAGGACTGTTTGGAATGTTTTAGACGAGGTGAAAATTGGTGCTTCGCAGTATTTGCCTTTTGGATTCTACTCTCAGTTTCTCGGTCCATTTTTCCATCTTTGGTAAATGAGCTTCCCCGCTACCTGAATTCTGAAGTATGGTGAATAGCTGCCCTTTGATTCTGATGTCCTATTTGTCACGTGTTCATTCTACCTACATATCATGTCATGCTGGTGCTTATTTTCATGCCATATTTTTCTATATGTGTTTTCAACTGTGTTTTGTTATAGTTCATGATCGCTTAGTCATCAGCAAATAATAGTCCATTGAGAGCTTCTGGATCAGGTTTTTCACCTTGAGTAATGTTGTCCATATAAATAATGAAGGGGAATGGTGTTAGAACACATCCTTGTCGGATCTCTAGAGTTACTTGGAATATGTTGGAAAGTCCACTAGGGGTCCTTACATAACGGTAAAAGTACTCATGATCGAACGTGGTTAACAAATGGACGGGTGACCAGGTTCATGTCACGGTTTTATACTATTAGTCAACGCAGCTGTCGGTTGGTACCTGTCCCTTTTGAGGCACGGGGAAGGTAAAGCACTGGAAACGGCCCCGAGAGAAGTTAAGGTCTCTAACACCTTGCTTCCCAACCACCACTCAGATTATGGGTACACCTTTACCGTTGTGTCAGTTGATACTAGAGACAGTACTGTTATTTGTCCAGCATATCTTTTTATAGCAGTACTAAAGACAAGATGACTGTCATGAATTTTCTTTGTTTCGTCCTTTGTCTCCTGACACCGTGCTGTAGATCATTTGGTTGTCTTTGTTTCCTAAAGCCCACCGTTGTGCAACTTTAACTGATTTTCATTAAACAGGCATCCACTTTATTTTATGATTTATTGTGGACTAGAGAGAAAGTGGTGTGTGTGTGTGTGTGTGTGTGTGTGTGTGTGTGTGTGTGTGTGTGTGTGTTGTGTGTGTGTGTGTGTGTGTGTGTGTGTGTGTGTGTGTTTATTTGTTTGTTTGTTTGTTTGTTTGTTTGTTTATTTGTTTGTTTGTTTGTTTTGTACTGCATTTGTTTGTACGTTTGCTTACTTGCTTTGTTGCTCGCTTGCATGCTTGGTTTGTTCGTAAGTTGTATTGCTTTTTCCCTTGTTTTATTTCAAGACACAGCAGACTAGCTGCTACTAAACTGACTACAATAACACGGAGCAGGACAAAGACCAAACTGATACATGATTATGTGCTGTTCTTCTCCTTCTGAACCAACGTGGTTGTTGGGGAAACAGATGAAAGGCAGCAGCAAACAGGATCTTCCTGCTCTGTTTCTGTGAGTACAGCCAGCAGTCCAGGCGTGCTGAGACTGGTTCAGTCTTTGACATGTGCTGCCTTGTTCTGTCAAATTCAGCTATAGCCTCCATCCAAGCTGAAGGCCTTATAACGATGGTCTTAAATCAAGACAGTGTGTCGTAGCGTGATCAAATCAAACAAGCTACAACGTTTCTTTTTTTGTTGTTGTCAGAAACGGGTACATCAGTACAATACTATCAAAGTCTAATATTAATACATTGTTAAAATTGTACGGATGCGAAGCCTGGACAATAAACACACAAGGTCAGAGCAAGATTGAGGCAGTTGACATGTGGTTTCTAAGAAGAATTCAAGAGTTCTATGCACAGCAAACAAAACAAACGAGACAGTCTTGAAAGAAGGAAACACACAAAAGAACACTGATGAAGAAAATTAGGAAAAGACAATCAACAAACAACAGGTACTGCTACGTGTTATATCTACATCTACAGGTACTGTGACATCTACAGAAACTGTTACATCTAAGGTATGTTACATCTACAGGGTACTGTTACATCTACAGGTACTGTTACATCTACAGGTACTGTTACATCTACAGGTACTGCTATATCTAAGGTATGTTACATCTACAGGTTACTGTTACATCTATAGGTACTGTTACATCTACAGTTACTGTGACATCTACGCTACAGTTACTGCTACATCTAAAGTACTGTTACATCTACAGATACTGTTACATCTACAGGTACTGTTACATCTACAGGTACTGTTACATCAACATGTACTGTGACATCTACATCTACAGGTACTGCTACATCTAAAGAATTGCTACATCTACAGGTACTGTTACATCAACAAGTACTGTGACATCTACATCTACAGGTACTGCTACATCTACAGGTACTGTAACATCTATAGGTATTTTTACATCTACAGGTATTGTTCCATCTACAGGTACTGCTACATCTACAGGTATGTGACATCTACATCTACAGGTACTGCTACCTCTAAAGTACTGCTACATCTACAGGTACTGTGACATACACAGATATTATTACATCTACAGGTACTTTTACATCTACATCTACAGGTATTGTTACAGCTATAGGTACTGTTACTTCTACATCTGCAAGTACTGTTACATGTACAGGTACCGTTACATTTACAGGTACTGCTATATCTAAAGGTACTAATACATGTACATCTACAGGTATTGTTACATCTACAGGTATTGTTACATCTACAGGTACTGTTACATCTACAGTTACTGTGACATCTACGCTACAATTACTGCTACATCTAAAGTACTGCTACATCTACTGTTATATCTACAGGTACTGTTACACCCAGTTTGTCCCTTCGTCACACGGTGCTTCTGGTTGTGCTAACTCAGCCCTGTTCGTCCATCAATACAATACAGTGTTTTGTGGTTCAAGAAGTTCATTAGTGTCAGACAACCAAAGCTGTTCTCTTGGTGGCCTTTTCCCATACACACATCACGTTTCATCAGCTACACGCTGTTTCCACAACAGAGTATAAAGCAAGGTGTGTGTATATTACCTGGACAGAGAGAGAGAGAACTGCTGGCCTTTACCTGTTTCGAGTTTTATCCAAACACGGTTTTCTGACATAGAGTTGAAAATTGTCTCTCTGCGCCTCTGTGTGTGTTGTGTGTGTGTGTGTGTGTGTGTGTGTGTGTGTGTGTGTGTGTGTGTGTGTGTGTGTGTGTGTGTGTGTGTATGCGTGTGTGTGTGTGCATCATGTGTGTGTGTGAGCGTATGTTTGTGTATGTGTGTGTGTGTGCATGTGTGTGTGTGAGGTATGTTTGTGTATGTGTGTGTGCGTGCGTGCAGTGCTCTGTGTGGAGTGTGTGTGTGTGTGTGTGTGTGTGTGTGTGTGTGTGTGTGTGTGTGTGTGTGTGTGTGTGTGTGTGTGTGTGTTGTGTGTGTGTGTGTGTGTGTGTGTGTGTAAAAAAGGAATGGGGCGGGTAAAATCGCGTATGTATGTGTGTGTGGTGCGTGTGTGTGTGCTGTCTGTCTGTCTGTCTGTGTGTCTGTGTGTCTGTGTGTCTGTGGGAGGGGGCTGCATGTGCGTGTGCACGTGTGTTACCGGCTACACGAGTTGTTTCTACATCAGGCAGAATTACCTTCCCTGCTATAATTATAGAACGACAGTCCTGCCCTGGCCTTTACTTAATGCACCTAGTTCTACTCACGAAGCGTTATACAGGTGTGCAACAGTTCTTTCCTCTGTGTGTGTGTGTGTGTGTGTGTGTGTGTGTGTGTGTGTGTGTGTGTGTGTGTGTGTTTGTTTGTGTGTTGTGTGTGTGTTTCTGGTGTATTTGTGTGTGTGGAGTGTGTGTGTGTTTGTGTGTGTTGTATATGAGAGAGAGAGTGTGTGTGAGAGAGAGTGTGTGTGTGTTTTGTGAGAGAGGAGAGTGTGTGTGTGGTGTGTGGGTGTGTGTGAGAATGTGTGTGTGTGTGTGTGTTTGTTTGTGAGAGAGAGAGAGAGACAGAGTTTGTGTGTGTGGGGAGAGAGAGAGAGGGTATGTGTGTATGTGTGTGTGTGTTGTGTTGTGTGTGTGTGTGTGTGTGTGTGTGTGTGTGTGTGTGTGTGTGTGTGTGTGTGTGTGTGTGTGTAAGTGCGCGCGCGCGTGTATGTACAAATGTGTGTGTGTGTATGAGAAAGAAAGACAGAGAGGGTGGGGAGGGAGGCAGAGAGAAAGAGATGCTAGCCCAGAATATAAAAAAAAGCAATATCTCTACACACAATCATTCCTCCATTATGGGACAATCTTGCTTATTTATTTTACCACTGTTTTCGCGAATCATAAAATGTTGTGCCGTGACAATGTTGTTTTTTTGTGTGTGTTTTTTTTTTTTTTTTCAAAGTCATAGGCATAATGGACAGAATGTCAATTGTCGGTTGTAAAGCATGCATTTTGAATTGGATGTTCGTGGCTATTTGCTATTTTCATCATGGCTATTTATAATTAGTCTGAGAAATTTATTTTCGGCGAAGTTCTTAAACTCCTCAACACAGTTTAAATTAAATTAAGCATGGATGCAGGAATAATCAACTGGTATAAATCAATGCCTTTGAAATGATTTTTTTTTTTTTTTTTTTTTTTTTTTGTTTGTTTTGTTATGTGTGTGAACACCAAATTAAGCGAAAAAAGCGTCAGGAGATGGAGAAATTGTCACCTCCACTCCCTTTCTCTGTCTTTTGCAAACACACATACACACGCGCGCGCGAGCACACGCGGCACATGCACCGAGAACATATACGCACGGACGCTTGCACACACATCCATGCACACACACGTGCCCACGCAGCGCGCACACACACACACACACACACACACACACACACACACGCACACACACACGCATATACACGCACACACACACTCACACACCAAGCCAGCATATTTGCTTACACATACACACACACACACACACACACACACACACACACACACAACACACAAACACACACACACAACACACACAACACACACACACACACACACACACACACACACACAAACAAACAAACAAACGCACACACACACACATAAACAAAAATAAAAACCACACACGCATGCACGCACGCACACACAACACACACACGTACACACAGACACACACACAAACACGCGCACACACACACACAGCCTTACATAGACACTTACAGATACAACAGACATTTTCCTTATGGACTGTTTATTGCTGAAGAACTTTGGCAGAAAACATCTCAGAGTCTGTGATTGACCACAAACAGCAGCACACATCAACCACATCTAGCTAGAAACGAAAGCAACGCACCATACACTACTGTATATGACTAAAGTCATCCGCTACAGGAAAACACATGTACAATGGATTAAACAGAATAGGCATAAACTTTGCACACTGTGATATTAATTCCTGATTCCAAAATGTTACGATTCATTATACACAGCTTTTGTATACTGAGATCATTTACTATTGTGCCCCTTAATGAACACAGAACGAAAGAAGATGAATTTTCATACAACAATAAAATGAAATGATAAAAACTGGATTAAAACAAAACAAAACAATATCAAATACATAAAGTAAAATGAAATTAGATAACATACAATAAGATGTGAAAAATAATAGAACAAGAACACGTATTTAAATCACATAACAAGACAAGCGCAAATTTTCGTACACACAAAGACAAGAAAATAAAATGATACAAAAGAAATGAAATCATAAGAAAATATACATGAAATGATAAGTGGAAAATAGTCCAAAAATGATCAACATACGCACAGGGTTACCACATGAACATGAGGTACAGCAGATCTCAGTGGTACCGGACAAAACATAACTCACAGGGCATCTAGATGCACGTTGGAGTCACAAAATAATACTTCATCCAACAAGATTTAAAGTCCCCTTCCCGTTGCCCATCTGATTGTACACTTCATTCACATTTGCTAAAGCACATATACCTGGGTGTTGTTTTATGCGCTGAAAACTTCCAGGTTATACAGCAGTCCATTACTTCTGGTTTGCTTTAGGCGTTATGCTTGATTAATACAACGGTCGTGGACTTTTGACTATCAAACGGGAAATGTCCAGCTTTTGTAAAAGAGCTGTATATTCAAGAGTTGATGTTGATGTTTTGAGTTCAGTCCCTGCCCACAACATAAACAGTGACCTGTTCAATGGCCATCTTGATGCTCCGATCATTTTGGTGGTGTCAGTGAACGACAGACTGGCGGGGCTGTGATTAAGAAATTATTGTCTTCACCTATCTAATAGACAGCTGAGGCTAAGTGCATTGTCTGGGGGTGTGGGGGTGGTCTTTCTGCCATGTGAGACGAGTTTACACAGAATAGGTAGTTTTGTGACTCACAGCTTTAATCATTTATTTATTTACCTTATATATAACGTTCCTTTTTTTAAGATAAGATACACAGATAATATGTCATTTACATGTAACCAAGATCATTCTAGTGATAGGCTAACATAATACCTGTATAAACATAAAACATAGGTATAAACATAGGTAAAACATAAGCTATGTAGGGCCTCAGGACCTGGCCAGCTCATGGGTTTATGTGCAGGATTAAGGCTTGCACCATGATCACCATACACATGTGTGATGTTAGCGCATATGGAATTCGTTCCGAGCGCGGAGACGTCTTGAGAAACTGAAACTGAAACTGAAACTTCGTATTTCATAGGTCCTGTCCGCCCCCACTTCCATTTCAAGACTTTGCCAGCGAATAAACTTTTCCGCAAGCTGAAGGAGTCTGCCAGAGAACAAATGGCAGATTTGTTGGAACAGATACAGAATCATCCGAGTATGACGAACCCTCTTCAATAAACCCCATCTCTAGTTTGAAAGGATAGTCTTTGATACTGAAGACAGATCACGTTCCCTTAGTAGTAAACATCTTACTGTACCCACGGCTCCGCTTTTTATGTCCACACAGTTCTCTCCTGCCATGCTTTCATCACCATCAAGTGCCCTGCCACATGGCGTAGGCGATCATGGCCCTCCATATGCATATGTTGCCGCAAGCACATCTTCCCTAAATCTAAACAGGGAAGGTGGGTACTGACAAACGGGTGGACTGGAGACTGCACACAGTAATTCTCTGCAGTCAGACTGAAAAGCAGCAGCTGTACCTCTGTGAAAG
>CM060306.1:91344616-91382116 GCA_030674185.1 Monoplex corrugatus
ACTGCCAGCACACACCAGCCCTTTAGGTCACGTTATTAAATCTATAACAAGTGTGACTGCCAGCACACACCAGCCCTTTAGGTCACGTTATTAAATCTATAACAAGTGTGACTGCCAGCACACACCAGCCCTTTAGGTCATGTTATTAAATCTATAACAAGTGTGACTGCCAGCACACACCAGCCCTTTAGGTCACGTTATTAAATCTATAACAAGTGTGACTGCCAGCACACACCAGCCCTTTAGGTCACGTTATTAAATCTATAACAAGTGTGACTGCCAGCACACACCAGCCCTTTAGGTCACGTTATTAAATCTATAACAAGTGTGACAGCCAGCGTTTAAGCAAACAAGAACTAGAGAGAAAAAAAAAACACGATAAAAACAATCAAAACGCGAATTTAATAAAACCAGACAAGACAGGAGCAAGACTGAGTCCTTTTCTCAGACTGGACGAAGCAGTAGGGAAGTTTCAGTTTTTTTTCACCTCATTTTTGTATTTGGTGTTTGTTCGTTTATGATTTTACGCTTGACAAAGGACAGTTGGCCGAAAATTTGCGCCTGTCTTGTCTGGTTGTATTAAATACGCGTTCTGATTCTTTTTTTTTTTTTTTTTCGTGTTTTTTTGTTGGTTTTTTTTTGTTTTTGTTTTTGTTTGTTTGCTTTTTGTTGATGTTTTTTTTTTCTGGTTCACCTCATTAAAACAGACAGTTGTAACAAACCATAACAAACGGCGTGTTCAGTCTTCACACTCCACTGTCGTTTTTCTGTCTTGTTTTGTGTGACACACTTATTGATGTATCAGTAATCAACACCGACCGAACAAAACTTTCATTTTACGACAGTTAGTTACCACTCGTCAGTAGACCTTATGTACACGATGAAAGGTTACAAGACAAAGACACGGACAGTTATCACAGGAAAATACAAACGAAATTATTGCCAACCGGTGACATGTTGGTTTGAAGACTGAAATAGGGTGACAATTATAACAAGTTCACCATAAGAACTAATTACAAAAACTGAATTATGATTTTAAAAAATCTACAAGTAGCTTACTATTTGATTACACTGTTCACAGTAACAAAAATACGACACTTAAAAAGCAACAAAACTTCATGCGGAACAAAATTAATAATATACATAGACTGACTAATGACGAGTCTGTTGCAAGCACAAAGCGACAGTTTTACGTTGATGAGCGGTTGAAACATTTGATTTGCTTGAAGCTTGGTCACATGTAAGGATGTAACATATACAATGACAAAGGTTGAATATGTGGGTGAAAACTCAAATATTCCATCTACGAAGAAAACATAAGTAAACCTAACATTAATCTGTCACATCTTCAAACTTGTAAATTTAAAAGACTTTTATTTCATTTTCATTTTTCTTCCCTTTTTAAGGAGAATGACTGTTCCATATCAAATGGACGAATAACGTTTTCAATATACTGTACAACAAACCATGCTTTAAATGAGAAACATTGTCTTAAACTTCCCTTCCAAAACAAACTGTGTATTGGCAGATTGTATCAACAAAAGTGCCACATTCGTAACATAGTGTCTGATACTGTTTAGTGCAAAGACGTTTTGCATGAATAGTTTTATGAAGAGACAGATAGACCATGCGTTCTTCTAGATCACACACACACACACACACACACACACACACACACACACACACACACACGCACGCACGCACGCACACACATACACACATACATACACACATACACATACACACATACACACATACATACATACACACATACATACATACACACATACACATACACACATACACACATACATACATACACACACACATACATACACACACACACACACAGACACACACACACACACACACACACACACACACACATACACACACACACACACACACACAATACTGCTTACTTACTTCCCCGGTTTTGAAATCAAGCGACGATTTGCACGCTTGTGCTGCCACTGTCCAATTAAGCAATTCTTTAAACATCAACGTTTTATCAGTGTACCTGCCAACAGGTCCAAACGACCGCAACACAGAATGGCTGCGCACGATCCAAGATCAGCAGCGTGGTAAATGGCTAATAGGTGGAGACTTTAATTCCCACTCCCCATTTTGGGAAAAGAACTGTTCTACTGTTACGAGCAATCGTTTGGTAGAAAATATCGTTGATAGTTCGCTTTACCTTCTAAATGATGGTAGTGTCACTAGGATCCCTGATGTCTTCAAACACAGGGCGACAGCCATCGATTTGTCTCTGATATCACCAGAATTAGCACCATCCTGTACCTGGGAAACTCACAGAGACACTTTGGGAAGCGATCATCTACCTATCATCATAACCATAACTGACAAAAACATCAGGATGAAAGACAGCTCTCCTGATATTATTCCAAAATATAATTACAAGCGTGCAGACTGGTCCTTATTTCGAACTGCTCTTGCTAATCAGGATTACAGACATTATGAAAGTGAAAATGTAGACATTATGTTTTCTAAATTCCAAGAGTCAATTCTAGCCTCTGCAGACGTATCAATTCCGAAACTCAAAACTTCTAAATCGAATAATCGATTGGGTAATGTTTGGTGGACAGAGGCATGTGAGAAAGCAGTTCAATATAAAAGGGAGAAATTCAAAATCTACATCAAAAGCCGGAAACCTGAAGATCATGTGGAAATGAAAAAAGCTAACATCCAATGTAACAAAATCATTGCTGAAGCAAAGAAAGATTATTGGGCATCATTCTGCAAAAAAGAAATTTCAGATTTCAAAGATTTCCATAAAGTCTGGACGAAAATGAATCAAATGAAGAATGGAACCAACTTACCTAGGTGTCCGATAATGATAGAAACATGTAACACATTTCCTTCAGACATGGACAAAGCAGAAACCTTTGTGGACTTATTTGCTAAAAACAGTAAAGTTGAAGGTTTATCTCCAGACTGCAAACATCACAGAGAAATGGAAGATAACAACTCAATCTACACTGATCCAATACCTCAGAATGATCTCTGGTTTAATTCTCCAATCACCTTAGAAGAGCTAAAAAACACAATACTGTTTCTACACAACAAAACGAGTTCGGTAGGTATTGATGCAGTTTCGACTGAAATGATTAAACATCTCCCTGAAAACTATCTTATTTTCCTACACAAAATTTTGCAGAAATGCTGGGTTAGCGGAACTGTACCACAAATCTGGCAAAAGTCTATAGTTATACCGATATTAAAAGCAGGAAAATCGAAAACTGATAAAAACAGTTACAGACCCATTGCTTTGACGTCCCACACGAGCAAACTAATGGAAAGATTGATCTTAAACAGACTTTTACACTACTGTGATAAAAATAACGTTATTCCGGTAAACCAGGCGGGTTTTAGAAAAGGGAGATCCGCAGTTGAACACCTGGTTAAACTTACGACTCAGATCAAACAACAGTTTGCCCGCAGAAAAAGTGTTTTAGCTACTTTCTTTGATGTAAAAAAAGCTTACGATCAAGTTTGGCATAAACGTTTATTGTTCAAGCTAAAATCTGTTGGTTTATCTGGCAATATGTACAATTACATTAAATCTTTTTTAGCTAATAGAACAATACAGGCTAGAGTGGGAGCTAGTTATTCTACTTCACGGCACCTCGACATGGGGATTCCACAAGGTTCAGTGATAGCACCTATTTTATTTAATATCCTTATACAGGATCTTCCTAAAGCTTTTTCAAATCGTGTTGTTTTAGTACAGTATGCTGATGATATATGCACTTGGATGAATATCACTTTAAAAAAGACAACTCCACAGAGAACACGGAATTACATCAGGAAATTGTATCAAATTGATCTTGATAATCTTGGAAACTATATGTTAGAAAATGGTCTGTCGTTGTCGGCAGAAAAGACTAACATGATGCTGTTTGATCCTGGTGGTAACTCAAATAACTTGCCTACTTTCAAATTGCTTGGTGAAGTGTTAAATTACAAACAGGTCGTAAAATTTCTGGGAGTTTACATCACTTCGAAATTAAGCTGGAATGTTCATTTTGATTATATTTTAACAAAAGCACGAAAAACCTTAAATTTTCTAAAGATAATAAGCAAATTACCCTGGGGAATGGATACAAATATACTGATTCATCTGTCAACAGCGCTGGTTAGGTCTAAATTATCCTACGCGCAAGAAGTTTTTTTCAATGCACCTAAATATTTACTAAAAAAGATTCAGAACTTGGACTGCAAAAGTCTTAAAATTGCACTAGGTGTACCAACTCATGCTTCTACTCTGGAAACGTACAAAGTTGCTGGAATTCTACCTCTAAACAACCATCGTGAGCTAGCTACAGCAAAGTTTGCAATTAGAACTACTTCACAAGCGAATAATTTTGTGAACAAAGAAATTAAAATCAGGTCTGATATTGACTTTCCAAAACGAGCAAAAAACATTTCATCACAAATTACAACCGCAACTTACATATCTGACCTGATCAAACAATCCAGCATAACTATGGATGAAATAGCCGAAAAACCAATGTTAACGCCTATCCCTACATGGGAAATGCTAAAGGCCACGTTTGATCTCGATTATGCAGACGTTAAAAAAGATGATAATGTCAACATTACGCTATCCACAGCTTGTGAACACATCGATGAAAAATACCGTACCCACCTCCACATTTTTACTGATGGGTCAGTCTTAGCAAATCAGAGCGCTGGAGCAGCGTTTTATGTTCCAAAATTTAACATTAAAAAGTCTTTTTTCATTGGGGCAAATGTATCTATATATACAGCAGAATTGGTCGCTGTTGTTCAAGCGTTGCATTATTTAATAAGCCTTCGGCCTGTGCCTTTCAAAGTAGTTCTGTTTGTTGATTCAAAATCTGTATTATATGCCTTACAGTCTTTTGATACAGACACAAGACCTGATTTAATAATTGAGGCAAATCATCTAATACACTGTTTAAAGATAAATGGCTCGGAAATCAGTTTATGCTGGGTGCCTTCTCACGTTGGTCTTCACGGCAACAACATAGTTGACAGAGCAGCTAAATCCGGTGCACTCCGTTTTGAAAATTCCATAGAATTACATGTTAACACCTCGGTAAAAGAAGCTTACAACTCGCTAGAATTAGCATCATGGATTCGATTTCATGAACATTTAAATGAAAAATTTGTGTCTCAAAAAAGAATCAAACTTTCAGTTCAAAATATCTGTAAAAAAATGCAGTATTCTTCGATATATCATTTGAGATTAATTGTTACCACATATTTTCGTATTCAACTGAACGCTTTGAAAACAAAATATTGTAAAAACGTTTTATGTATTTGCGGTGAACAATTCACATTGTATCACTGTTTGTTTTACTGCAGAAAGCTTCGTTATTTTTTACCAAAGATGTTTACACAAGGAAACTATCTTGAAAAGCATTTTAAAGAAGTGATATCAGATCAAGTTCTGTTAGTTAAAATTTCAGAATCATTGGTTCACAGTCCTGTTAATGCGTTACTTTAAGGTTATTATTTTAATTATCATTATCTTATTTTGTTTTGTTTTGCTTTTTATGACGATTTTTCTTTTACATTTGATGTTAGCGTTGTTCTAGTTTCATTTCTCTGATCATCCATGTCATTTTTCTAAAGACCTTGCCGGTTCCTTTTAATTTTTTTTCCGTCTCTTACTCTGTTCCCTTCTTTCCCCTCCTCCCCCCCCCCTCCCCAAATCATCCTCCATGCCATTTTTATCCGTCTAATATCACTTATAGTGAAAAGACGTTAAATCAAGGAACGAACACACACACACACACACACACACACACACACACACACACACACACACACACACACACACACACACACACACACACACACACACACACACACACACACACACCGAAATTATACAGCCCTGATATATGCACAGACATACAGTGTAAATGTCAGTCATCGTTGGTCGTCTTAAGCCAAATCAGTTTCTCCTACTGCCAACGAAAGTGGATACAGATCAAATCAACGCTATGGCACTAGCCTCAATGCACCAGACACTAAACGTAGAATTGAACTGCACTATATATTGTCTGAATAAATTTTCCACAAGAAATTCTGGCTGAAAATCTCATGCCAACAGTTACAGAACAATACAAATCTACCAGATACAACAGAAATATATTGCATTGCAAACATTCAGGGCTAAAACAAAGCAAAGATCACAATAGTATGTACGTATATAAAGACCACAATAATATGTATGTATATAAGTCTATGTTCATCATCTGATCAGTGGCATTAATAAACTTAAGCATCAACATGAAAATGGAAGCGTCAGGAATCATGAATGAGGCAACATGAAGATTGAAGATCAGGCATCTTAGGAGACAGCCAGTTGAGGTGACAATATGGTGATCTTTCTCTCACGAACTCTTTGCCATTTACAAATACATCGTGTGCTGAAGGAACTGAAACACAAAGCAAAACCATCTCTCAAAACATGCTCACATTATCTTACTTTATTTTTTCCCCGTCTGCTTGTAACAGCAGGTGTAGCGGGGAAAAGAATCTGTAGATCTGCAGCTAAACGGGAAGACAGACACTCTGAAGACATTCAGGTACTCAATCACAACTGGGCAGTTGGTGTGATTTGCATGCGTGGAAACCCGTGCAGGCAGCTTGTAAGATGCAGAAACTAAGCCTAAAATAAACATATATATTTACTGTACTTATAGGGGAAAAGAAAGCATAAATGGATTGTACTCATTGGAGGAAAAGAAGTATAGCTGGACTGTTCGTCTTAGATAAAATCAAGTATAGATGGACTGTACCTGTCGGGAAAATAGGAAGTGTAGATGGACTATCTATTCGGTAACATGAAGAAGTTTACAGATGGACTGTACCTATTTGGGAAAAGCAAGTATAGATGGACTGTACCTATTGGGGAAAAGCAAGTACAGATGGACTGTACCTATTGGGGAAAAGCAAGTATAGATGGACTGTACCTATTGGGGAAAAACAAGTACAGATGGACTGTACCTATTGGGGAAAAGCAAGTATAGATGGACTGTACCTATTGGGGAAAAACAAGTACAGATGGACTGTACCTATTGGGGAAAAGCAAATATAGATGGACTGTACCTATTGGGGAAAAGCAAGTACAGATGGACTGTACCTACTGGGGAAAAACAAGTACAGATGGACTGTACCTATTGGGGAAAAGCAAGTATAGATGGACTGTACCTATTGGGGAAAAACAAGTACAGATGGACTGTACCTATTGGGGAAAAGCAAGTATAGATGGACTGTACCTATTGGGGAAAAACAAGTACAGATGGACTGTACCTATTGGGGAAAAGCAAGTACAGATGGACTGTACCTACTGGGAAAAAAGAAAGTACAGGTGGATGTACGTATTGGGGAAAAGCAAGTATAAATGGACTGTACGTATTGGGAAAAAGGAAGTATAGATGGACTGTATAGATGGATTGGAGAAAAGACAGTATAAATGGACTATAGGCTACGTATTGGAGAAAAGTGAGTACAGATGGCTGTACATATTGGGGAAAAGCAAGTACAGATGAACTGTACATATTGGGGAAAAGCAAGTATAGATGAACTGTACATATTGGGGAAAAGCAAGTATAGATGAACTGTACATATTGGGGAAAAGCAAGTATAGATGAACTGTACATATTGGGGAAAAGCAAGTATAGATGAAATGTACATATTGGGGAAAAGCAAGTATAGATGAACTGTACATATTGGGGAAAAGCAAGTACAGATGAACTGTACATATTGGGGAAAAGCAAGTACAGATGAACTGTACCTACTGGGGAAAAGCAAGTACAGATGAACTGTACATACTGGGGAAAAGCAAGTACAGATGAACTGTACTTATTGGGGAAAAGCAAGTACAGATGAACTGTACATACTGGGGAAAAGCAAGTACAGATGAACTGTACATACTGGGGAAAAGCAAGTACAGATGAACTGTACATATTGGGGAAAAGCAAGTACAGATGAACTGTACATACTGGGGAAAAGCAAGTACAGATGAACTGTACATACTGGGGAAAAGCAAGTACAGATGAACTGTACATACTGGGGAAAAGCAAGTACAGATGAACTGTACCTACTGGGGAAAAGCAAGTACAGATGAACTGTACATATTGGGGAAAAGCAAGTACAGATGAACTGTACCTACTGGGGAAAAGCAAGTACAGATGAACTGTACATATTGGGGAAAAACAAGTACAGATGAACTGTACGTATTGGGGAAAAACAAGTACAGATGAACTGTACCTACTGGGGAAAAGCAAGTACAGATGAACTGTACATATTGGGGAAAAACAAGTACAGATCGACTGTACCTACTGGGGAAAAGCAAATATAGATGGACTGTACCTATTGGGGTAATGCAAGTACAGATGAACTGTGCAGACGGATTGGAGAAAAAGACAGTATAAATGGATTATAGGCTACTTATTGGGGAAAAGAAAGTAAAGGTTGACAGCACCTACTGGGGAAAAGACAATACACATGGACTGTACTTTCAAGGGAAAAAGGAGCACTTTAACTACTGGGGGAAACAAGCATGGCGCCTACAAATACACATGCACTGCGCCTACACTGCACCATAGCTATCTGGAAAAAGTGTAAGGTAGAGTTGCATCACACCCACTTGTAAATGAGGATACCTACTTGTAAATGAGGAATTATATGAAGTGCACATGTTTTACCCACTTGAAAAACAACCCAGTACCTGAGCACTGTATACACTGAACAATGGAATGTGTATGTGTATCATCATTACAAGACACACAGGGCAATGCCGTGCACTCAATATTTACCTCGTTTCTGGAGAATTCAGCAAGTCCTGTTCTGCTGCTCTTTCCCTCTTGGTGAACGTAGACATCTGAAACACATACATACATATGCACACACATACACACATACAGACACACACAGACATACAAGATGTATGCACACATAAACACGCACGCACGCACAGACACTGACACACACATAGACATACATACAGACATATACAGACACACACACACCCAAACACATACACCCACAGGAGCACACACACATACACACGCACACACACGCACACCACACACACACACATGCATATACCACACACACACACGCACACCACACACACACATGCATATACCACACAAACACGTATACACACACAGCACACACACACACACACACATACACACACACACACACACACAGCACACACACATACACACACACACACACATACACACACACACATGCATATACCACACACACACACACACACACACACACACACATAACACACACACACATGCATATACCACACACACACACACACACACACACATACACACACACACACAGCACACACACACACACACACACACACACACAACACACACACACACACAACACACACACAGTACACCCGTCTAATATCACTTATAGTGAAAAGACGTTAAATTAAAGAACGAACGAACGAACACAGTACACTCACTATACAGCTGGATCAGCCTTATGACGACAACGATGAAGTCTTCCGGACTGATGCGGTTCTGGCGATCACCATAGCGACGTACAATGGAGGTTAGTACGGGACGACTGACTGGAAAACCTGTATGTCACACACACACACACACACACACACACACACACACACACACACACACACACACACACACACAGGCGCACACACACACGCACGCATGCGCACGCACACATGCACACGCACACACTTCCAAATAGTACGATGTTTCATGTTTGTCGTAATGTTTTCTCACAAGCATGAAGTACATTGCTTCAAGTGTTTGTAGGTTGTGTACACAATACATATATATAGTCACTGTCTGTTTGCTTGAGATGACTTGTGTTTAGATTTTAAAGGTGAAGTAACGTCAATTTGGTGTAGCTTGAAACGAACAACTGCCAATACAATTAGCTTAGAAAAGTAGACTGGACTGACATGACAAAGAGCGAGTGCACACTTGTACATACATGTGTGGGGCAGAGACACCTGGGTTGTGTGTGTGTGTGTGTGTGTGTGTGTGTGTGTGTGTGTGTGTGTATGTGTGTGTGTGTGTGTGTGCGTGTGCGTGTATATGGATGTATGTGTGTGCACGGGTGACAGTATGTACTTGTCTGTTTCATCACTTAATGACCACTGTAATAATTCGCACAGTACATATTTCAAAGAAAACATGAAAACACCCCCCCCCCCCAAGTTTACAAGAGGAAAGGGGTCAAGTATGGTTTGTTAAACATCCTTTTGTCTCGACCTTTGATCTGATGGACAGCCCAACAGGACACAATAAGCTCCAAAGTACACGGACAACACACACAAACACGCTTCACAGTGAAAATATGTCAAATGAACTTAAATGTACCAATCTACCCCAACAAACAATGTTTTTTTCAGATTAACCAAACACATTTACTGGACTATTTCGCTGTATTCGTATACATTTTTGTCTATATCAAATCTCTAGAGAGAAGGCTATATGGGACAAAGGAAGGACAGCCCAGGAACCACCTCAAAATATTCTTTTAGAAATAGCAATTTACCTCCAGATCTTTCCCGTGAGCTATCAACACAGTACACTGTGCCAATGTGCCCTCTAACTCTTGCCCTGGTAGTACCACCAAACATCAATACATGTGTACATTTGCTTCAAAACTCGCCTAGAAACTACTAACATATCAAGCTTGAATGTTTCAAATTGTTCCAACGATTGTACCACCACCTTTTGTGTCATTGTAGCAGCTGACACACGACCTATCAGCATACTACACAACTGTATCACCATCTTGCCCTATGATTTACCACTGAAAGAAAAGTTTTAATATATGTACCAATTTGCCCCCAATGCTAATCGAACGAGCTGAATATAAATATACCAATTAGCTTCTTCCCGTACCCTCAAACCCCTAATCCTAACCCACACACACGCTCACGTCTTACAGGTATAGTAAAAGATACACTATACATGCACGAAATACAACAAGGTGGTGCTGGGGAACATGACTTAACCCTTTCACTCCATTACCCCAGTCACCAACTTCTACCAGCTTCCTGCATGGATGAGAGCACGAAAGGGTTAAAAAGATGGGAGAGGAGAGGAGAGTCCGATGACGCAAGGAAGGGAGAGGGCCATGAAACAAAACATTCACTGTTGACAGTGGCACTCGTGCCTTGGGCATCGTGCTTTGTTATTTGCTTTAGTTTGAAGCTTCCATGTTTAATCTGAATAGAACAAGAGAAGAAGAGCCGAGGGGAGACAGCTACCGTTTCGCTTTGAACATTCCAACACTTAGGGTTACTCTTCAATTCCAAAAAGTGCGTGCAAGCTTACTTGTTTGCCCAAGCCTTCGTGCAGGGGTAACAAGATTCAGAAATGTGTTATCCACAATGGCTACAAACGACAAGCCATGGACACTTGAAATTCCTGAAAAGGGCCTTGCATTTTTATCCTGTTTAGAATCTAGTGTACATTAAACAATGAATTCACGATGCTGCAACACAGCATTCAAGTGTTACAAGGTCGGAGATGGACAAGTGCAATATGTCACCCAGTGAGAGTTGTTCACAGCTGTACATCAGCAGATTAATAACGTGTTTTTAACTATGAGAAATGTCACATATACTTTGTTTGGAATTCACAGCCAGATGACGAGGGAATTTGCTCCCCCTTTGGCACCTCTAGCCACACTTAAAGACTTACTTATTCACATAGGCCTTTCATTGTTGAAATACGTGTATTTGCTTAACCACCAGTACGTTCTTCCACGTCTAATACCGATCATGCACCATCATGTATTCATTCATTCATATATATATATGTATGTATGCATATATATACACATACATCTACATATATTTATATGCATGTTTATGACCATAAATCTAATGTTTATATATGTATATGGTTAGACATCGTTAGCATGTATTCATTTCTACGCTTTTACCAATGTATACATTCTGAAACGTGTATGTAAGTGTAATATTTGTACTTCTGTACACATTACACTGTTGTGTGTATGTTAGTGTGATATGTTTCTACTTCTGTATGTATTACACTGACGTGTGTATGTGCAATATATTAGTACTTCTGTACGTATTACACTGACGTGTGTATGTACAATATATTTGTACTTCTATACGTATTACACTGACGTGTGTATGTGTGATATATTTGTACTTCTGTATGTATTACACTGACGTGTGTATGTGTGATATATTAGTACTTCTGTGCGTATTACACTGACGTGTGTATGTGCAATATATTAGTACTTCTGTACGTATTACACTGACGTGTGTATGTGCAATAGATTAGTACTTCTGTACGTATTACACTGACATGTGTATGTGCAATATATTAGTACTTCTGTACGTATTACACTGACGTGTGTATGTGTGATATATTAGCACTTCTGTACGTATTACACTGACATGTGTATGTGTGATATATTAGTACTTCTGTACGTATTACACTGACATGTGTATGTGTGATATATTAGTACTTCTGTACGTATTACACTGACGTGTGTATGTGTGATATATTAGTACTTCTGTGCGTATTACACTGACATGTGTATGTGTGATATATTTGTACTTCTGTACGTATTACACTGACGTGTGTATGTACAATATATTAGTACTTCTGTACGTATTACACTGACGTGTGTATGTGCAATAGATCAGTACTTCTGTACGTATTACACTGACATGTGTATGTGTGATATATTTGTACTTCTGTACGTATTACACTGACGTGTATATGTGCAATATATTAGTACTTCTGTACGTATTACACTGACATGTGTATGTGTGATATATTTGTACTTCTGTACGTATTACACTGACGTGTGTATGTGTTATATATTTGTACTTCTGTACGTATTACACTGACGTGTGTATGTGCAATATATTAGTACTTCTGTATGTATTACACTGATGTGTGTATGAAAGTGTGATATATTTGTACTTCTGTACATATTACACTGATGTGTGTATGTGTGATATATCTGTATTTCTGTGCATTAATCGACGCAGGGTAAACTACGATGTGGAAAGCAAATATGAAAAATAAAGCTAACAATACTTCGTCTCTAAATCATGACGAAAAGCACACAACTCCAGCGCTGTGTTGTATTAGTACAGAAATATATTGGTGTGGCTAGACTGCCACATATCAAATGCACATACATATTAGTCAAGCGGAGGTGTTACATTCTATAAAAGTGGGAACCCAATTCTTAATATGATAATTTTAGTCAGGTATTGCTAGTCACATGACATCAAATGAAAACTTTAGGGCAAAGTTATTGATAAAAAAAAATTATCAAATGAACGACACGAAGAAACGAGTATCAATTACAGCCTAATATATGAAGAAGGGCTGAAAAACTTTTTTTTTAAAAAGCCTCAAAACTGAAAAAGCCTCAAAACTGAAAAAGGCTCAAACTGAAGAAAAAAAACTTCAAAACTGAAAAAAGCCTCAAAACTGAAAAAGCCTCAAAACTGAAAAAGGCTCAAAACTGAAGAAAAAAAACTTCAAAACTGAAAAAAGCCTCAAAACTGAAAAAGGTTCAAAAACGGGATGAAACGGGAGTTCAAAAAATAAGTTTAAAATTCAGTTACAGTTTGAGAAAGGATCACTGTGGACATCAAAACACAAAAGGAAGACGAGCAGCAGGGTGGGTGATCAGACATGCATAGGAGTTGTTTTGCAATGCATCCACCGCAAGCAGTAATTACCGTCAGGACCGATCACTCTGCTCTCACGCAGAAGCAGTAAGAATGGTCCCCCTGTTATGATAACAGTCTCACATTGTAGTCACTTCACTGACGTGCACAGGATACACGCTGTTCTTAATTATGAAGATGATAAATTACCGTGTCTGTATGGTGAAGAACAGGCTATCAGAGCACACGCTCCCAAAAATTGCGGTTAATTAAGCATGACAACATCTGGCTGCCAAATGGACAAATGCCTTTCTCTGACCGCACTGCCCCAGTCCAGCCAGCTGTAAACGGGCACCTGACCCTCTTTAGGAATGGGAAAGGTAAAGCGGAAGGGACAGGAGACGTGTGTGTGTGTGTGTGTGTGTGTGTGTGTGTGTGTGTGTGTGTGTGTGTGTGTGTGTGTGTGTGTGTGCGCGCGCGCGCGTGTGAGAGAGTTTGAGTTTGAATATGTGTGTGTCTGTGCGTGCATGCGTCCGTCTGTCTGTCTGTCTGTCTGTCTGTCCGTCCGTCCGGCCATCTGCCTGTCTGTCCGTCTGCCTGTCGGCCTGTCGGTCTGTCTGTCTGTCTGTCTGTCTGTCTGTCTGTCTGTACAACAAATCACTTCTATCGTCATTTACACACATTTCCAACCGCCAATGTATGGAAAAATAATGAGTATACGGTTTCGTCATATACCCGTATAGTATTACAACATACACAAGCATGTGAACTGATTCTGGTCTGATCAAGCTAACCCCTACCCCACCCCTACCCCGCTCCTTCTTTCCTGAAGAGATTCTACAAAAGAAGAAGAAGAAAATGAAGTAACAAAATGTACATTTTTATATCTGTATGCCAGCATTTTGTATATGAACAGCAATTGTCTTGATCTACACTAAGTTTACGTACGCAGTAAACGCTCAAAACTAACAAAAAAACAAAGTTTCAAAATGTCTTGGTCTGTAAGCATAAGTGCACAATGTGCATGTGAGACAATAGGGGGAAAATGTTCTTATCTATGTGTTAATGTTACGTACCCAGTTTGCTGAACATGTTGGACAGTTCGTATGTGTCCACTGACCCACTCTTGTCTTTGTCAAACTGTAGGAACACCTCCTGTTAACACGTAACATGACAAAGGTCAGTTGCCTGATAACGTTTACCTCCATATTGACAGGGATACAGAAAAACAGTTTGTTCTTTCCAGAGACAGTTTGTGTCTTTCCAGAGACAGTTTGTGTCTTTTCAGAGGGTTTTTGGAGTGAAGGCGAAGTACCACAAGACATGAGGGATGCTAACGTCGTCACACTGTACAAAAACAAAGGTGACAGAAGCGATTGCAATAATTATCGCGGCATATCCCTCCTCAGTATCGTTGGGAAAGTCTTCGCACGAGTAGTACTGAAGAGGCTCCAGGTACTCGCAGAGCAAGTCCACCCTGAATCGCAGTGCGGGTTCCGTGCCAACAGATCCACTATAGACATGATCTTCTCCCTCAAACAACTTCAGGAGAAATGCAGGGAGCAAAGGCAGCCACTCTTCGTTGCCTTCATAGACCTCACAAAGGCCTTCGATCTGGTCAGTAGGGATGGCCTCTTCAAAATCCTTCCCAAGATTGGATGTCCACCCAAACTTCTCAGCATCATCAGATCCTTCCACGAAGACATGAAAGGCACTGTCGTCTTTGACGGCTCAACATCAGCTGCCTTCAACATACGGAGCGGAGTGAAACAGGGTTGCGTCCTGGCTCCCACCCTGTTTGGAATCTTCTTTGCTGTGATGCTGAAACACGCATTCGGTCCTGCAGCTGAAGGCATATACCTCCGAACCAGGACAGACGGTAAGCTCTTCAACCTCTCCAGACTAAAGCCAAGACCAAAGTCCAGCTGAGGTGCCTGCGTGACTTCATCTTTGCAGACGACGCAGCAGTAACCGCCCACTCAGCTGAGGACCTACAGCAGCTCATGACTCGCATCAGCGATGCCTGCCAAAACTTCGGGCTTATCATAAGCTTGAAGAAAACACAGGTCATGGGACAGGATGTTGACTCTCCCCCAGCCATCAGCATCAATGACCATGAACTGGATGTCGTCCATGACTTTGTTTATCTGGGCTCAACAATCTCAGACACCCTCTCACTTGACATAGAGCTCAACAGGCGCATCGGCAAGGCAGCTACCACCATGATCAGACTGACAAAGAAAGCATGGAAAACAGGAAGCTGACTGAGCACACAAAAATCCAGATCTACAGAGCCTGCGTCGTGAGCACCCTCCTGTATGGCAGCGAATCCTGGACTTTGCGTGCCCGACAAGAGCAAAAGCTCAATGCTTTTCACATGCGTAGCCTCCGACGCATTCTAAAATCACCTGGCAGGACAAGGTCCCAAACAACACTGTCCTGGAAAGAGCTGGATGCACCAGCATGTACACGCTGCTGAAACAGAGACGCATGCGCTGGCTTGGCCATGCCGTGCGCATGGACGCGGACGGATCCCCAAAGACCTCCTCTACGGAGAACTGGTGCAGGGAAAACGTCCCACAGGCATACCACAGCTGCGATTCAAAGACGTGTGCAAGAGGGACCTAAAAGCCTTGAATATCGACAAAGACAACTGGGAAGCAACAGCCCTCGAACGGTCAGCCTGGAGACAGACTGTGCAGAAAGGTCTCTCCAAGTTCGAAGAGACACTCGCTCAGCGGCACGAGGAAAAGAGAACGAGAAGAAAGGCTGCAGCCCAGGCAGACAGACCAGCGTCAGACTTCATCTGTGCCCTCTGCCACAGGGACTGTCATTCCCGAGTCGGACTGGCCAGCCACACCCGACGCTGCACCAAAATAAACACCCAGAGCGCAACTCCATAGTCTTCCGAGACTGAAGGACGCCTATGATGAGGGAAACACTCTGTTGGCACACTATGGGATATAAAATCTGTACAAAGGACATAAAAAAAACAAATTTTGTTTTTGCAAAGGTATATCTTTAAAAGGGGCATACAAAAACAAATTCTGTATGTGTAAAGAGCTCTAGAAAAAAACACGGAAATTTCTATCTGTACAAAGGGCTTTACAAATAAAACCAACAATATTTATCTATAAAAGGGGACAATTAAAACAGAACGTCTATCGTTAGAAATGGATACTAAAATCAGTTTCAACCTCTGAAAAGGGAAACAAAGGGATACAGAAACAAAGGATACAGAAAAAGAGTTTGTATTTTACACAGGGACACAGATAATCAACATCTGTTCTTAAACGACAGGTGGGAAACTGATCTATGTTTTTACAAATAAAAATCGCAAACTGTTTTTGACAGGTGTAAAATCCACTGCTGTCCTTACAAAGGAAACATATCATCAGTTTCTCTTCTTACCATGGATGACTGATGGAGGACAGTTTCTGTCCAATGAATGGAAAAGGAAAACCAGCTGATGACCTCACAAGGTGAGGAACAAGTCCAATATACATTGTCATAAATCAAAGTTCAAAAAGTAGTTTTTGCATTTATAAGGGGGAGACAGTTTTTTCTCTTCTCATAAACAGAAACAGAAATATAAAGGATTTAAGTTTAAAGGATATAGAAAGTCGTTTCTATCTTCTTCAACACAGATTTTAGAACTCAAATTTCTATCCTCGACATGAAACCAGTCTCATTAAAGGGAAACAGAGTATCCGTTTCCCTTCTTACAAGGTGAGACAAAAAACATTATTCAATTTTACAATTAGGTGGAAAACAATTTTATCCTGAAAATTGGAGGTGGAAACCCAATTTGTGTTTTTTACAAAGGGAAGTCAGACAAGAGTTTCTGCCCTTACACGTCGAAACGCCAAATTATTTTTCTCTCTAATAACTGGGAATGGGAAATACTATTTCTGTCTTTACTCCACGGAAGTAGGGGGTGGAGTATGAAAATTATCACTCTCACAATGGCAGGTAAGAACATCAGTTTTTGTCCAGACAGGAGAAAACAGTTTTTGTCTTTACAGAGGGATAAAGAAAACCTCTGTGTGATGGTCGTGTGACGATCGTCATCCCAACAACATATTCAAGCCATTCTAACGATGGAAGTGTGTTTACCCTGTACGCTTTCACTTCCTTCCACAGTTTCTTGGCCTCGTGGAACTCCAGTCGTCCTGAACGGTTTACCTGGTGGCAGGGTCAAGGAAACATGCTGGACTCAATAACACTAAACACAGGTAGACAAGATAATAGACTAAAGAATAACAGAATGATAAGTTTTATTAGCCCTGTGGCACCAGGAAATTGTCTTGGTCATGGTCATTCAAACACACATCATGCAAACTTACACTGCCTTGTCTTGGTCATGGCCATTCAAACACACACCATGCAAACTTACACTGCCTTGTCTTGGTCATGGTCACTCAAACACACATCATGCAAACTTACACTGCCTTGTCTTGGTCATGGTCATTCATGGTCATTCAAACACACACCATGCAAACTTACACTGCCTTGTCTTGGTCATGGTCACTCAAACACACATCATGCAAACTTACACTGCCTTGTCTTGGTCATGGTCATTCATGGTCATTCAAACACACACCATGCAAACTTACACTGCCTTGTCTTGGTCATGGTCATTCACACACACACCATGCAAACTTACACTGCCTTGTCTTGGTCATGGTCATTCAAACACACACCATGTAAACTTACACCGCCTTGTCTTGGTCATGGTCATTCATGGTCATTCAAACACACACCATGTAAACTTACACCGCCTTGTCTTGGTCATGGTCACTCAAACACACACCATGCAAACTTACACTGCCTTGTCTTGGTCATGGTCATTCAAACACACACCATGCAAACTTACACCGCCTTGTCTTGGTCATGGTCGTTCAAACACACACCATCCAAACTTACACTGCCTTGTCTTGGTCATGGTCGTTCAAACACACACCATGCAAACTTACACTGCCTTGTCTTGGTCATGGTCACTCAAACACACACCATGTAAACTTTCACCGCCTTGTCTTGGTCATGGTCACTCAAACACACACCATGTAAACTTACACTGCCTTGTCTTGGTCATGGTCACTCAAACACACACCATGTAAACTTACACTGCCTTGTCTTGGTCATGGTCATTCACACACACACCATGCAAACTTACACTGCCTTGTCTTGGTCATGGTCACTCAAACACACACCATGTAAACTTACACCGCCTTGTCTTGGTCATGGTCATTCATGGTCATTCAAACACACACCATGCAAACTTACACTGCCTTGTCTTGGTCATGGTCATTCATGGTCATTCAAACACACATCATGCAAACTTACACTGCCTTGTCTTGGTCATGGTCATTCATGGTCATTCAAACACACATCATGCAAACTTACACTGCCTTGTCTTGGTCATGGTCATTCAAACACACACCATGTAAACTTACACCGCCTTGTCTTGGTCATGGTCATTCATGGTCATTCAAACACACATCATGCAAACTTACACTGCCTTGTCTTGGTCATGGTCATTCACACACACACCATGCAAACTTACACCGCCTTGTCTTGGTCATGGTCATTCAAACACACACCATGCAAACTTACACCGCCTTGTCTTGGTCATGGTCACTCAAACACACACCATGTAAACTTACACTGCCTTGTCTTGGTCATGGTCACTCAAACACACCATGCAAACTTACACTGCCTTGTCTTGGTCATGGTCACTCAAACACACACCATGCAAACTTACACTGTCTTGTCTTGGTCATGGTCACTCAAACACACACCATGCAAACTTACACTACCTTGTCTTGGTCATGGTCACTCAAACACACACCATATAAACTTACACTGCCTTGTCTTGGTCATGGTCACTCAAACACACACCATGCAAACTTACACTGCCTTGTCTTGGTCATGGTCACTCAAACACACACCATCCAAACTTACACTGCCTTGTCTTGGTCATGGTCACTCAAACACACACCATGCAAACTTACACTGCCTTGTCTTGGTCATGGTCATTCAAACACACACCATGTAAACTTACACCGCCTTGTCTTGGTCATGGTCACTCAAACACACACCATGTAAACTTACACTGCCTTGTCTTGGTCATGGTCATTCAAACACACACCATGCAAACTTACACCGCCTTGTCTTGGTCATGGTCATTCAAACACACACCATCCAAACTTACACTGCCTTGTCTTGGTCATGGTCATTCAAACACACACCATGCAAACTTACACTGCCTTGTCTTGGTCATGGTCATCCAAACACACACCATCCAAACTTACACTGCCTTGTCTTGGTCATGGTCATTCAAACACACACCATGCAAACTTACACTGCCTTGTCTTGGTCATGGTCATCCAAACACACACCATCCAAACTTACACTGCCTTGTCTTGGTCATGGTCATTCAAACACACACCATCCAAACTTACACTGCCTTGTCTTGGTCATGGTCATTCAAACACACACCATCCAAACTTACACTGCCTTGTCTTGGTCATGGTCATTCAAACACACACCATCCAAACTTACACTGCCTTGTCTTGGTCATGGTCATTCAAACACACACCATCCAAACTTACACCGCCTTGTCTTGGTCATGGTCATTCAAACACACACCATCCAAACTTACACTGCCTTGTCTTGGTCATGGTCATTCAAACACACACCATGCAAACTTACACTGCCTTGTCTTGGTCATGGTCATTCAAACACACACCATGCAAATTTACACTGCCTTGTCTTGGTCATGGTCATCCAAACACACACCATCCAAACTTACACTGCCTTGTCTTGGTCATGGTCATTCAAACACACACCATGCAAACTTACACTGCCTTGTCTTGGTCATGGTCATCCAAACACACACCATCCAAACTTACACTGCCTTGTCTTGGTCATGGTCATTCAAACACACACCATCCAAACTTACACCGCCTTGTCTTGGTCATGGTCATTCAAACACACACCATCCAAACTTACACCGCCTTGTCTTGGTCATGGTCATTCAAACACACACCATCCAAACTTACACTGCCTTGTCTTGGTCATGGTCATTCAAACACACACCATCCAAACTTACACCGCCTTGTCTTGGTCATGGACGTTCAAACAGATAACATGCAAACTTACACTGTCTTTTTGAAAAGAACGACACACAATAGCAGACATAAGACTTAATTTTACGACACTTAAAAATTCACAGCTAAATCATCGCATGCCCTACTTCAATGTCTCAGAGGACATGGACACGCATCATACTGACAGTGCCTAGACAGCCTGTGCAAAGAAAGTGCATTTCACTTTACCCCGTTTTTGCCTTGATGTAACAGTAGCACCTGCTAGAAAATGAGAAGCTGGAACAGGTGGTCAGCTGGGTGGGAAACATTTTTAACAACTGACCGTGATCTACGGGACCATGCTCTGAGCACACTGATAATATGACGACCGTGTGATTATCGTCATCCAAAGAATGTGTTCAAGCCTTCTAACCA
Source organism: Monoplex corrugatus (assembly GCA_030674185.1). Taxonomy (NCBI): domain Eukaryota; kingdom Metazoa; phylum Mollusca; class Gastropoda; order Littorinimorpha; family Ranellidae; genus Monoplex; species Monoplex corrugatus. The sequence goes on from CM060306.1 coordinate 91,365,848, forward strand.
TTTCTCTTTTAACCCTTCAACTTCCTCACCCCATCCACCAGCTTCCTGCTATATGTACATATACGTATGTATACGTATGTGTGTGTGCACGTGTGTGTGTGTGTGTGTGTGTTTGTGTGATACATATATACAGATATATATATATACTGTATATATATGTGTATCTTCTTTATATCTACTATACACGTATGTACACATGCATGCATGTACACATGTGGCGCCACCACACATACACACACACACAAACACGCACACACACTCACTCACTCACACAAACACAGAGAGACAGAGAGAGAGATAGAGAGAGAGAGACAGAGACAGAGACAGAGACAGAGACAGAGACATAGACAGAAGCACACAACTGGACTGCAGGGTTAACGTATTAAAGACATGCCCTTCGTTACCCCAGCAGGGTGAAGAGATTTCGAGAGCGTATTAGTCTGCACAAATGGATAAGGAGTCATTCATCATGAAAAGGATACATCCATCATTGGTAACAGACTTCGGCATTGCTCAGTGTTGAAATTCATACTGCTTTTGATATCTGGTTTGATGAAAGAAAAAACAAAACAAATATAAACAATCAATGGCAGGAATGAACAAAAAAGAGCAAACAAACATAAACAATTAATTACAACAATCAACTGATATCTGTCGTAATAAATCAAGAATTCAAAATGTCCACTGTTTAAAACCTGCTGACGTAAACAAACAAGGACCGACAGTCAACGATGTTTGTATTTGATGAAATAACCAATAACAATACTCAACAATGTTTGCATGTGATGAAGTGACCAATAATCACATTCAGCAATGTTTATATTTGATGAAATAAGTGATAATCACATTCAGCAATGTTTATATTTGATGAAATAAGTGATAATCACACATCACACTCATCAATGTTTATAAGTGATGAAATAAGTGATAATCACATTCAGCAATGTTTATATTTGATGAAATAAGTGATAATGACACATCACACTCAGCAATGTTTATAAGTGATGAAATAAGTGATAATCACACTCAACAATGTTTACATGTGATGAAATAAAGTGATAATCACACTCAGCAATGTTTATATTTGATGAAATAAGTGATAATGACACATCACACTCAGCAATGTTTATAAGTGATGAAATAAGTGATAATCACGCATCACACACAACAATGTTTATATTTGATGAAATAAGTGATAATCACACATCACACTCAGCAATGTTTATATGTGATGAAATAAGTGATAATCACACATCACACTCAGCAATGTTTATATGTAATGAAATAAGTGATAATCACACATCACACACAGCAATGTTTATATGTGATGAAATAAGTGATAATCACACATCACACTCAGCAATGTTTATATGTAATGAAATAAGTGATAATCACACACCACACTCAGCAATGTTTATATGTGATGAAATAAGTGATAATCACACATCACACTCAGCAATGTTTATATGTAATGAAATAAGTGATAATCACAAATCACAGCAATGTTTATATGTGATGAAATAAGTGATAATCACACATCACAGCAATGTTTATACGTGATGAAATAAGTGATAATCACACATCACAACAATGTTTATATGTGATGAAATAAGTGATAATCACACATCACAGCAATGTTTATATGTAATGAAATAAGTGATAATCACACATCACAGCAATGTTTATATGTGATGAAATAAGTGATAATCACACATCACAACAATGTTTATATGTGATGAAATAAGTGATAATCACACATCACACTCAGCAATGTTTATATGTAATGAAAAAGTGATAATCACACATCACAGCAATGTTTATATGTGATGAAATAAGTGATAATCACACATCACAGCAATGTTTATATGTGATGAAATAAGTGATAATCACACATCACAGCAATGTTTATATGTGATGAAATAAGTGATAATCACACATCACAGCAATGTTTATATGTGATGAAATAAGTGATAATCACACACACAACAATGTTTATATGTGATGAAATAAGTGATAATCACACACACAACAATGTTTATGTGTGATGAAATAAGTGATAATCACACACACAGCAATGTTTATATTTGATGAAATAAGTGATAATCACGCATCACACTCAGCAATGTTTATATGTGATGAAATAAGTGATAATCACACATCACACTCAGCAATGTTTATATGTGATGAAATAAGTGATAATCACACACACAAACACACACATGACATTTACTACTAGTTTTTTCCAATTGTGATATGAGTGTCTACCAGTTTTCTAACGTCGCCCTAGCAGTACCAGCAGTAGCAGTAGTACTGACCTTCCTGTGACACGTCGACCAGGAATTTCTGCAGTTCTCCAGCATCCAGACGACTGTCACTGCCACAGTGCTTGTGGAAAATATCAGACACGAAGTCTTTGGGTGACAACACTGGCTGCAACTCCAAAGAGAAAGAGAAAAAAAACGAGTGTCACTATGCTGGTAAGAGTCAGTTTTCAATTTCCCTAGAAAGGAACCAAACATTACACTGTGGAGATAGATAGCTGCATACAAACTGCAATTATCTCAGAGAAATACCATTTCTTCCCTTGTGCTATGAAGTTTTTTTTTCTTCAAAACAGGATTTTGCACACTATTAAATATAGTTATACAAATAAATACGCGGCATCAACGCTTCGCTACATTAAGGTCTTTTTTTTAATATCATACAGTTACCTGGCAATTAATACAACTGACATCACAATAATACAGCAAACAGGTATTGTTACTTTTGTTGCTGCTGCTGTGTTGTTGTTGAATTGTCCTTATTATTGTTGTTGTTGCTTACAAATAGGAAGAAGTATCGTTATGGCCTTTGTATCCTTAATGGCGTGGAATTCGAATTTACCTAGTACTGCAAAATGTCGAGTTATCAACTCTTGAAGTCAGTTGTTTCTTAGCATGGTGGGAGAGAAACTGACAGGCTTGATGGAAATAATTCAGAAAAGTAATACTAAATATCTTTGATCACTTCGTCTTGATCGAGATAATAATTACCAGCATTCTTTGTTTTAACACAGAGCCATTGCAAATTGTTTTCATCCAAGAAATAAAGAACAGGAACTAAAAAATTAAGTGTACGCCTGCGTTAATGGAGAAAGGTGGATCTATTTTTGCACGGAAGTGTGTGTAATGTTTCTGATGTCTGTGTCACAATGTTGTTGTTATGTCGATACTGTAACAGAATAAACATGTACAAACACATATGTACAAACCAATAAAGAAACAAACAAAGAAACAAAAAGAAGACTGCCAGCACGGTAATTAAGCAACAATAACAGCCACAAACTGCCTTAGGGACCGGCTGACAAACAGTTGTAACGCCACTTTGTCTTGAAATAAAAACATCATCGAAGAAGGACACACGCGCGCGCGCACACACACACACACACACACACACACATATATAATACACACACATACAATACACACACGCACACACACACACACACATACATACATACAACACACACGCACGCATACATACACATACACACACGCACGCATGCACGCACGCACGCATACATACACATATACACACATGCAACCATACACACACACACACACACACACGAGATATATGTATATACATATGTAGGCCCTACATACACATATATATATACACACAGACATACAGATAGATAGATACACAAATGGATACATAGATAGACAGACACAGACCAGACGAACAGATAGATAGACACAGACAGACAGACAGATAGATAGAAGACAGACAGACAGACAGACAGATAGATAGATAGATAGATAGATAGACAGACAGATAGATAGATAGATAGATAGATAGATAGATAGATAGATAGATAGATAGATAGATAGATATAGATACATAGATAGATACATAGATAGATACATAGATAGATAGATAGATGATAGATAGATAGATACACAGACAGAAAGAGAGAGAGAGAGACGCGCAGACAAAAAGACAGAAAGACAGACAGTGAGGATGTAGAAACAGGAGTGGTGGTAATGGTAGCAGTAGCAGCAGCAGTATATCTACCGTCAGTGTCATTATTATGACAAAAAGAAACAAACAGCGATCGGTGAACAACACACTACTGCATTCTACTGGACTAAGCCATAAAGAGTCCACTGCCACAAGAATAATGATTAAAAGAAGAGAAATGAAAGGAAAGGGCAGAAAGCAAAACTGAGAGCACACAGGAACCAATGACATTTATCAACATGCTTGAATATCATCGCGATCTGATCAAGTTTGAAGCAGAAAAAAAAAAACACGAAAAAAGAATAAGAACGCGTATTTAATACAACAAGACAAGACAGACGCAAATTTTCGGCCAACTGGCCTTTGTCAAGCGTAAGATCACAAACAAACAAACACCAGATACAGAGCAGCAGGGAAGTTTCAATCCTTTTCTTCTAATTTTGGTATCTGGTGCTTGTTTGTGATCTTACACTTGGCAAAGGCCAGTTGGCCGAAAATTCGCGCCTGTCTCGCCTTGCATTAAATATGCGTTCTTATTCTTGTTTCGTGTTTTTTTCCTGGTTCCTGTTTGCTTGAACGAGGGCAGTCACACTTGTTTTGGATTCTGATCAAGTTTATGAAGAAATCAACTTTCAATTCTTCCTTCTTTTTTAATGTTTCTTTTTCAAACTCTTTTAGAAAAAGGCAGATCCGTATATTTTTTGTTTGCTTTTTGCTTTGTTTAGTGGTGAAGATAGGGTGGTCATGGTGGTGGTGGTGAATCTGATGGTGGTGCTGGTAATAGTAGTTGTAACCGCTGCTGCTAGTAATATTCTTACTTGCCTGTTTTATGCCGACGTGTGTGCGTGACATGCATGGAGGAGAAGCGTAGGCGCGTGCGTGCGCGTCTTTCTTCGAAAGTACGCGTTTGAAAACATATCTGCACGCGCGGGCGTAAATGTGTGTATTTATGTGTATGCATATATGTGTGTGTATGTATGTATGAGCGCAGATGCGTGCACACATGTGTAAGCGTGTGTATAGCTGGGATGGTGATGGTGATAGTGGTTAATGTAAAAAAGAAACCATACAGCTAAACCCCTAAACGAAATATGTGTGCAAGCACATACACACACACACACACACACGCACACACACACACACACACACACACACACACACACACACACACACACACACACACATACACACACACACACACACACACACACACACACACACACACACACACACACACACACACACACACACACACACAGATATCGCCAATGGTCTCATGCCTGTCCTATTGTTCCTTTGTGCCAGCTTCGAATGTCAAGCATTTTGATACAGAAAACAAAAGACCAAAGTTTGGTGCAGACGTCACAATGCATGCATACTGGTTCACTAACCCTGCAGATGAAAGAACACAAGCTAAACTATAGAATCACTACAGCAGTTATTTACCTGTACGAAACATATGCACAACAAATAGCTTGAATCGGTCAAAAATTAGTAACACAGACTGGCAGTTGGACAAACTTATGGATCGATTCGCGCTTGCTTTGTCCGATTAAAGCGTTTGAATATGGACACATTTATTTCAAAAATATAGTAAAAACCTTTAAATATGGAAACATTTAATCTGTAAAAATATTACTATAAGTCAAAATTGTTATTTGTGAAATAATGGGCCCTGTTGAATTTATGCCGCCATCGTTTGCTCCTAGTTGTATAGTGCTAATCATGACAGGCGCTTTTGCTCGAATCTCTTTCCGTGTCAGTCAATGTCAGGCATTTTTCATTGCACGGCTCTCTTCAGGATAATTTGTAATTTACTTTCTAATTATCTAATAAGAGAAATTTGCCACAAAAAACTGAACTGACGCAAGTTAAAGTACACAGCAACGTTAATTGCTTCTGTATGATCGCCATAGCCCCTTTATGCAGCCACACTACACAGAATGCAACAAGGTTTGTTGCCTGTCTACCTATCTATGTACATGATCAAATATCACACTACACAGAATGCAACAATGTTTGTTGCCTGTCTACCTATCTATGTACATGATCAAATATCACACTACACAGAATGCAACAATGTTTGTTGCCTGTCTACCTATGCCTGTTACCTATCTATGTACATAATCAATTCACACTACACAGAATGCAACAATGTTTGTTGCCTGTCTATCTATCTATGTACATGATCAAATATCACACTACACAGAATGCAACAATGTTTGTTGCCTGTCTATCTATCTATGTACATGATCAAATATCACACTACACAGAATGCAACAATGTTTGTTGCCTGTCTACCTATCTATGTACATGATCAAATATCACACTACACAGAATGCAACAATGTTTGTTGCCTGTCTATCTATCTATGTACATGATCAAATATCACACTACACAGAATGCAACAATGTTTGTTGCCTGTCTATCTATCTATGTACATGATCAAATATCACACTACACAGAATGCAACAATGTTTGTTGCCTGTCTACCTATCTATGTACATGATCAAATATCACACTACACAGAATGCAACAATATTTGTTGCTGTCTATCTATCTATTTACATGATCAAATATCACACTACACAGAATGCAACAATGTTTGTTGCCTGTCTACCTATCTATGTACATGATCAAATATCACACTACACAGAATGCAACAATATTTGTTGCCTGTCTATCTATCTATTACATGATCAAATATCACACTACACAGAACGCAACATATTTGTTGCCTGTCTACCTATCTATGTACATGATCAAATATCACACTACACAGAATGCAACAATATTTGTTGCCTGTCTATCTATCTATTTACATGATCAAATATCACACTACAAAGAATGCAACAATATTTGTTGCCTGTCTATCTATCTATTTACATGATCAAATATCACACTACACAGAATGCAACAATATTTGTTGCCTGTCTATCTATCTATTTACATGATCAAATATCACACTACACAGAATGCAACAATGTTTGTTGCCTGTCTACCTATCTATGTACATGATCAAATATCACACTACACAGAATGCAACAATATTTGTTGCCTGTCTATCTATCTATTTACATGATCAAATATCACACTACACAGAATGCAACACAGTTTGTTGCCTATCTACCTATCTATGTACATGATCAAATATCACACTACACAGAATGCAACAATATTTGTTGCCTGTCTATCTATCTATGTACATGATCAAATATCACACTACACAGAATGCAACAATGTTTGTTGCCTGTCTACCTATCTATGTACATGATCAAATATCACACTACACAGAATGCAACAATATTTGTTGCCTGTCTATCTATCTATTTACATGATCAAATATCACACTACACAGAATGCAACAATGTTTGTTGCCTGTCTACCTATCTATGTACATGATCAAATATCACACTACACAGAATGCAACAATATTTGTTGCCTGTCTATCTATCTATTTACATGATCAAATATCACACTACACAGAACGCAACAATATTTGTTGCCTGTCTACCTATCTATGTACATGATCAAATATCACACTACACAGAATGCAACAATATTTGTTGCCTGTCTATCTATCTATTTACATGATCAAATATCACACTACAAAGAATGCAACAATATTTGTTGCCTGTCTATCTATCTATTTACATGATCAAATATCACACTACACAGAATGCAACAATATTTGTTGCCTGTCTATCTATCTATTTACATGATCAAATATCACACTACACAGAATGCAACAATGTTTGTTGCCTGTCTACCTATCTATGTACATGATCAAATATCACACTACACAGAATGCAACAATATTTGTTGCCTGTCTATCTATCTATGTACATGATCAAATATCACACTACACAGAATGCAACAATGTTTGTTGCCTATCTACCTATCTATGTACATAAACAAAAGACAAAATTTTGCAAAGTCTATAAACCAGTAAAAGTCAAGAAAAGGAAGATTACATAACACGTTAGTAAGATACAAATATCTAATTGTCTAAATCAATACAACATACATCTCTCAATAGTGTTAAAAACACATCTTAAAAATCAGAAAACTACACATTTCTAAATCTCCTACAATAAGCTGAGATACACATGTAGCATCAGATGAGAAATACACGTCTCTAACTCTACCATGTGGGAATCTTTCTGTCTACAACTACTATGTGTGTGCATCAGCTCAAATGCTGACAATGAAATGAAAGCCATTGACATGACCTAGACAAATAATTATTATGTGCTGAATACGACTAATTGCAGGCAAACCATTGTACTACACGCGTCATCAATCGATACAACCTACTGATTTATATAAGGTCGGTAAAGCTTGTCTCACAATCTTAAAATCTTAGGGGAGTGAGGTGGTCGAGACATCAACCGTTTAGGGACCTGCGTTATAGAGTCAATGCTTCCCTCATTTCCCCAGTCCTGGACAGGTCCAGGTATCCAGTCACAGCTGGGTGGACTGGAGTCGCCAGTTCTCCCCACCCCACCCCCACCCCCACCCAGCTACACTCCAACCTGGATGGTCAAACTGGAAACCTGTTGCTCTGTGCCAACTAGGATTCAATGCAATCATGAAATAAAAATCAGATATAGGTTTACCGCCCACAACTGTTCCATACAACAGACATTTTGCTTATAAGTATCACACACAGTAATGCTGTATGGTCTACTTCAGCCCATTGCTGTACTTATTTCTTGCCTGTTTGTTCACTTGCTTGTTGGCTTTTCCCTGATATGTGTGCTGTTTGAAGATGGGACTTTTCTGACCGACTGGTTGGTTGGTTGGTTGTATGATTAGTTATTGATTCTTTGCTTGGCAGGCTAACTAGTTGGGTAGTGGGTGGGTTGCTTGGTGTTGGGTTGGTTGACTGGTTTAGTCGGCTGTACGGCAAATGGATGATGGAAGAATGGCTGCTTTCTTTTCTCTCCTTTACTTGGCTACATCTTGTTTAGTGGATTCATACTAGTTTGATTAACTAAATCCATACAGTCTAGATGGTGGTGGTGGTGGTGGTGGTGGGTTTTTTTGTTTTGTTTTGTTTTGTTTGTTTTGTTTTGTTTACCGTACATGACATACAGTATTTCAGAGACAAAGAAAAAAGCCGTGCATTTCTAGAAGTAGTTATTAAAAACTCACCGGCACGTCTTTGTTCTATCAAGTTTTAAACACACAGTGCGTAACAATGAGCAAACTGTTCTCATATCACAGTATGTTCAAAACGTGACATAAAATATACACTAAAATGAATTTATACGAACGTTTTAAACTTACTCAATTCAAACAAAACATTAACTGAAAAAAGAATCTCACAGACGATTGCATTTCAGATAGCTAGTATCTTTACAATACAATAAAGACAAAACATTACATTGATGTAGGTTTTCTTATCATTCCATTCAATAAGGTATAAAATCATTGCCTTAAATAGGGAATCTAGTATAGATAGAATATATGGATGCTGTGACCGTAGGTAACAATGAAATAACATAAAAATCACGACAAGAATAAGCAATACTTACTGGTGTTTCGTCATCTTCTTCCATTACGCTGAACGAGAAAGGGACGAGGTTATGAATGCGCTACTTCTTCTAAAAGCTGTCACCTTTAAACTAAATAATGAAAAAATGTTTGTGTCAAGATACATTATTGTAAACCATGACGAGTTTAAACAAAAATTGTCTACAGAGAATTTAACACTGATAAGTGAACTCAGAAGGAAACATTGAATGTACACAAACAACAAATCCCAACAAAAACTACCAATCTGAAAAGAAAAAATGTATAGATGTAAATAGAAAGTAGGTACAATGAAACACTGGCAAATAAAGAAATATTTTTACTGGAATCCACCAGACACCAATTAGGCAATATTTCTTAAAGAAATATTAAAATAAAGAATGTTAATAAAATGCAGACATTCAAATATATACGAACTTTCAATTTTTAACAGTTGATTCTAACAGCTGATCGAAGCCAAAAGACTCAAATGCATACTTCAGCGCTACTTTCGCAGGAACACAGTGAACGTTGCACGACAGGATACTATAATTCTGTGTATATAAATGAAATAGTGATAATCTGTATTTGAAGGACACACTAAAAACATGTAGACACACACACACACAAACATACACAGAGGTTGTCAGTTTCAAATAAAGGCATATATTACATTCACTATGGTTTCCATAATTTTAATTGACGTACATGTTTACAGATTTCAGCTGTCTTTTATACTGATTTGACAATGTCTGTCTTTCACAATTGGTTTGATGCCTAAACTCTAAGTTTTTGATTTTCTTTCAATTGTATGTTCTGTTACTGAATTCATTTTAAATGTCTGTTTAAATTGACTAATTGTCAGACAGGATATTCATGAAAACCCTGCAGTACAAAAAAAATCAGACAGGAGTATTTCATGAAAACCCTGGCAGACCAGAAAAAAAATCAGACAGGAGTATTTCATGAAAACCCTGGCAGACCAGAAAAAAATTCAGACAGGAGTGTTTCATGAAAACCCTGGCAGACCAGAAAAAAATTAACACTACTATTTTTTAAAGTTTTGTTTTGATGTGACATTACTATGGCTGACACATTTAATACAGAACTTCTCCAAAATGCAGACGGCCCCTAACGTCATGCCATGGTTGTCCTGAAAGAAAACACATGTCAGTGGTCACAAACCCACCTGCTCACACACAAAAACTACAGGTAACAGGTTCTGTCAATACTTTTGACACTATGGTGTCATGACACACACGTAGGTGTAATATAATCGAATCAAACACAAATATCTAATTTTGGTTTAATGTCTGGGGAAGTAGAGGATGGGGGGGGGGGGGTAAGGGAGAAGTGGAACTGATGAAAATTTAAACCTCACCGACTCTCTGCGAATTTCTCAGTGAAGATTCTCAGCATGAACTTGGCATCTTCATGGGGATGGAAGGTGGATGGGATGATGACATAGTCCCCAGGTGGTAACTCAAACCTCTTGGTGCACTCACGGTAAAAGACGTACTTGCCAGAACGACGTGCCAACAACAAGCGTTTCTTGGAGCTCTCTGTTCGTTCAGGGGATGGTAGTCTGGATTTTTTAACTGGTGCAACACAGCAAACAGTTACATTGTTACCATGCTAATCGAGGGGATGGTAGTCTGGATTTTTTAACTGGTGAAACACAGTAAACAGTTATATTGATACTATGCTAACCGAGTTATATCCAACAAAAACCCCAAGAACCATTACTGAAACAAGCACGAAACCTGAACGAGCTCCATCGTGCTGTCTTCTCACACATCAATGCAGCTTTGGCCTTCTGCATATACAGAAGTTCAACATTACTTTCACCCACAACATAAGTGAAATCTTCAAACACTAAACAGACACAAGGCTGATGATATCGATTCTCACTGAAACATCCCACACATTACATATGGAACGTGATAAAGGTCGACAGCATGATCAGCACAGATCCCAACCACCCCAGACCTTCTACAAACCCACCAAACAGAACTGTAACTCCAGTTACCATCATGGACTATCACAACACAAAGTCACTCTCCTCCATCCCCCTCACATAAGCAATTTGCCAATTTATGCTTTTCACAATCCTGCGCCTCAAAACTTCCTAATTCCCACCACACAACACCCAACCATCATCCTCAATGTCCCGTCATTAGTTCCGCTGAGGCCATGCAAGGAAAGACAGCAACACAATACATACTACACAACACAGCACAACGCAACACAACACAGCAAAACATTACACAGCACACCACAGTACAACATTACACAACACAGCACACATCACAATACGCCATGACCCAGCACAACACTCCACAACACAAACAACACAGCAAACAACATTACATAACACACAGCACAGCACAACATTACACAACACAGCACATCACAATACACCATGACCCAACACAACACTCCACAACACACAGCACAACACAACACAACACAACACGACACTACATGACCCAACACAACACACCACAACACAGCAAGCACAACACAACACAACACAACGCAACGCAACACAACGCAACACAACACAACGCACGCAACGCAACACTACCATTAAACAGAAGGCAATACCTTGTAGACGTCAAATCCAATGGCGACCTTGGACTGGTTGTTGAGCTCTTTCTCCATGAGGGACACAATCATGGTGCAGTCCCCGCTCTGGTTGTTCACCGTGTCTGGCTTCTTCAGCTCCACGTGGAACTGAGGATTGTTCCAATATAATCCTGCAACACACATATACCACGTACGTACATTTTCAGCCAGGTGACCGAACAGTTTTGACCTGGCAGGTAAAATGTCCCACTGTCTTTTTTCTGGTGCAAGATGAAGAAACGATCTTTCCGCTGAGATAGATTTTAATTCTGATGTTTGTAGTCCATACTACATCTAAAGCTATCTTTGGGCTGACATCACGTCAAAAGTAACCTAATCATAACTACTTTACAATGTTAACGACGGCAACACAGGAAAAAAAAGTCCAAACCAGAAGAAATAGTGTGCAGTTACAGCATAGTACACTAGTCTTTCTAATCGCAGTCACCCTTTGACTCTATAAGTCAATACAATAGTTTAACTGTCCGATAATAAATAGCTGAACTGTGTCCTGTGTGTTATATGACTGTATCTAAATAAACAAAGTGCACTAAAGGCAGTATCATTCTTACACTGCTTTGGATTTCAGCTGGCGGGGTAACAGTTCTGTACATTCTATTCATTCACATGCACGTGCGCACAGACATACACATACACATAAACATACACTACACAGCACACACATAGACATACATACATATATACAAACACACCGCACACATACATACACACACACACCATAATCACACACACACACACACACATACACACACACACCAAACACCAGACACAACACACACACACACACACATACACGCACGCACGCACGCACGCACACACCACACATATACACACAACACAACACAACACCAACACACACACACACACACACACACACACACACACACACACACACACACACACACACACACACACACACACACACACACACACACACACACAAAGAAAACAGACCAGCTCACTTACAGAACACAAGCTGTCCATATCGACAGTTAGTCCCCTGAGGTGAAGACAGTCACATTTCTTGCCACATCATTCTTTCTACACGACAATGACCAAGATAACTAGCCAGTCTCATTTAACCTTATACAAGCCATACATAATATATGGTAGATTTCAAGACAAGCGTGCTTCGTCCGAACGCAAGATTATCTGAATTCTGAATCAAAATGATGCCACCGTTCAAGGCAATAGAAAACAGACAAACACAAAACTAGGTCAGAACGCATGTTTGATATAGCTAAACAAGACAGGCGAAATGCTCAAACTGGGTTTTGTCACGCGTACACAAAAGACAACAAAGAATAAATGTACAACACATAGCAGAAAAAGAACATTAGACAACTTCCGGAATGTGGCATTGAGTAGAAAGAACGGTATACAAATACACATATTATACAACTGTTTCTAGGGAAACAGCACATGGCTGCATACGATTTCCCGAAAAGTCCAGAAAGGAGTTTTGATTAAAAGAATCAAAATATGTGTTGCTGGTGTGATAAAAATTACTTCCTGGACCGTCTTCTTCTGGATTTGGTAGTAAGGAGCATTTTATCTGTGAAAGGTTTTGGTTGGAAGACTGGTCAGGATGGACATGAGCCAAGATACACAGTGGATCGCTAAGGAAATGAACAGAGAATAAAGAACACAGACTGAACTGAACACAAACCAGAATGAAAAGAGGCAGCGATAAGGACAGCAATGAACAAGAACTGAGAATGGACAGAGGATGGATGACAACAAACACAGAATAGATATGAACAAAGATGGAAATGAACATAGACCAGGACAGGAATAACCAGAAGACAGAAAGGATCAGACAAGTAGACAGAAACTTACGTTGATTGGGAGCGTTGCCACAACCTCCAGCCGTCACCCCTCGGATCCATTCATCGTGGTACACAGTCACATTCCAGTTCTGTTTGGTCTGCACGTACATAAGCCATGGTTAAGCTACAACTCCGAAGACACAAATCAGAAGCCATAAGTCGTAAGTCAAACTATAAACCAAAAGCCATCAACCGTCTGTATTCATGATCTCTGTCACATAGATTTACGGTGTATCACACACCTACTCTCTGTGACACCTTTTCCAGTAAACTAAAATTGACACAGCGCACGTTTCACCAAAACAAGATAGGTTAAAGTCACTTTCTTAGGCTTCCATTAGCAATATCATCATCATCATCATGTGCCCTGCCGCATAGTGTTGGCGACCATGGCCCTCCATTTGCATCTAACCCTTGTCACCGCAAGCACATCTTCCACCCTCTCTGTCCTCAGCCACCCTGCAAGTCCGTCAAATATTTTCTCCCTGGGTCTACCTGGTATTCTCTTTCCCTCCAGATTTCCTGTTGTGACCAGGTGCTCTAATTGCCCTTTCCTCATAAAATCACCTATAAATGTTGCTTGTCTTTTCCTAATCTTCCTTATCAATGATCTTCCAATATACGTTTGTGAAAATCGTGCTGGAGACAAATTCCAGAAAAAATATGTTTCTAGTCACACAGCACACCGCTGATTTTTAATATGGAACTTCTTATATGGATTTTATATTATTACAGCCATGTATGATTGAAGGAAAAGGTGTATTGTAGCGAATGCCTCTACTCACATCGTTATCTTCCATCTCCTCCACCATAGCGTCCACCTGCAGGTGACACAGCTGGATCTCGTCGAAGATGCGCATGAAATCTTCAAAACTGATCCTGTAGAGAAAGCAGAAACTCAGGAAAAGAGAATAAGACCGCGTGTTTCATTGAGTGAACAAGACAGACACAAACAGTCGGTCAATCAACCTTTGTCAGACGTACATAACAGACAATAAAGAAAGAAGATCACCAAGTTTTAGGACAAAACAATGGACAGTAAACTTCACTGTGTTACCATATTACTAGTTGGCAAACATGATCTTGAGTGAACACACACTGTCCTTATCATTTTGTACATTATACTTTGTAGTAGTAGAAGTAGTAGTAGTAGTAGTAGTAGTAATAGCAGTAGCATCAGTAGTAGTAGTAGTACTAGTATCAGAGTAGTAGCGGTAATAGAAGCAGAAGCACCATTACTGTTATTAGTACTACCATCATTACTGTTTTTAGTACTATCATCAGCATCAGCAGCATCACTATTATTATGACCATCAACAGCAGCAGCAGCAGCAGTAGTAGTAGTAATAGTAGTAGTATTGTTGTTGTTGTTGTTGTTGTTAATGTTGTTATCATTAACCATATCATCATCATCATCATCATCACTATCTTTATCATTAAAATTTCATTTGTATAAATATGTTCGTTTTCAATATGTAGAAACATCCAAAAAAGACTTACATCGTTTACATAATGTAACAGAAACTTATGGTATGTAACTGGTAGGGCTAATAATTATGTGCTTACAGAATGTATCCAAGATTTCAAATTTCAAGAAGCGTAAAGATACTGTAAAAACAGTTTGTGCTCTTTAACAAACAAACATTAAATATCACTGGAACAAAACTGCAAACAGATTAGTTTAGAAAGATGGTAAAATCAACAGAAATCTCAGGCAGACCGACTTTCATGATTTCAGGATTTCTGAAGGGCAAACATGGACAGGTCAAACACTTTCCAGTCTCACTGCATGGGTCGTGCAAGGCTTCAGAAAAAACAACTTTGCAAGTGCAGTCCCTAGTCCATTGAGCTGTGAATGTTCACCCAGCCCTGTTCAGGGCTGGCAAAGTCAAAGGGCGAGGGGATGGGCCCTCAACACTGGCCCCACAAAAACAAAACTGACATATGCAAACCTCATTCCCTTCGTTCCTCAGTTTATGGAATGCCTTCCCTTTAATTAATGCAAAACAGAAGGAAAACCACGGGAACTGCCCAAATAATCCTGACCCTACACCAGTGAACTCTTCACTATTCCCCGCCCTAAAAACAGGGAATGGATCAGCTTTGTGTTAGGTTTAGGTTTATCTTTTACCTTTAGTTAGATTTAAATATTAATTTTTGTTTTCAAATGTTCACCAACCAGAATTCTCCTTCGTCTCTATTCCGAATGTGCATTTCTTCTTTAGGTTTTCTGGAAGGTAGACCATCTCTTTGGAGCTGAAACAAAACACGA
>CM060306.1:91387116-91389616 GCA_030674185.1 Monoplex corrugatus
ATAACAGGTTCAGATACCCATAACAGGGTCAGGTACCCATAACAGGTGCAGGTACCCATAACAGGATCAGATACCCATAACAGGGTCAGATGCCCATAACAGGGTCAGGTACCCATAACAGGGTCAGGTACCCATAACAGGGTCAGGTACCCATAACAAGGTCAGGTACCCATCCCCAGCTAGAGGGAATGGAGGCTGCAAGCAAAAAGTTCCTCAAACCACATCTGACCCCGTGCAATAAGATCAAAAGACGGGTGCTCTACCACTGCGCTATTGTCTGGCCCCCAGGTGCACATTACGATTCTCTTAGAAATATTTCAGTTAATATAGTTTGAGTATTCTCACGAGAACATGTCATCATCCCCATCCTCATCATCATCATGCGCCCTGCTGCGTGGCTTTGGCGATCATGGCCCTCCATTTCCATCTATCCCTTGTTTGCTGCAAGTATATCTTCCACCATCTCTGTCTTCATCCACCCTGCAAGTCCGTCCAATATTTTTTCACTGTGTCTCCTGGTAATCAAAAATGAAGTCATTACAGACACTGTGGGGACTGTGCCATGTCTAGAATATGTAGAAAAACAGGGGCTGAAATGGTTTGGTCACTTCTTAAGGCTTCCAAGCGAACAACCAGCATACAAAGCTTATAATGCGAAAAGGCATGGATCCAAAGGAAGGGGGCGTCCTAGGAAAAGACGGATAGAAGGTGTGAAAAACAACCAACTGAATCAACCTAACTATAGCAGACGCTACCTATTTGGCCCACGTCCGAAACCTGCATTTCCTCTCATCACTTAACGGCACAAGAGGACAGAAAAAGTGAAAAGTAAGACAACAGAATTTCTCCATTTGAAATATTACTTCCTCCCTTTGATAATGATAATGAAAGATTTATGTAGCTCAACATCCCAGGAAGCAGGCTCCCAAGTGCTTTTTTTCTGTTACATACAGTGTGTACATAAAGATGTAAACCAATTATCTAAGAATGATATGACAAAGAATAGGAATAGTAAACAACAATATCATTCGAGCGTAACATGAGAAAAACCTTCTATGAACAAATATGCGTATATCAACGCACAGACACGCACAGACTGACACAGATGTATGTATGTACACATGTACGCAAACAGACAAGGACATATACAAGGCTTACATTGGCAAACGCACATACTCTGACGCAGGCTTACAAACAAAGCGAGCAAACATAGACAAATGGCGTTATCTCACGCAACCAATTAATTTAAACGAGTACAATACGACACAGTAGGCCGAATACTAGAAATAATGTTGTTTGAAAAGATAAGGTTTTAGGGTTCTCTTGAAAGAGGACAAAGAATGCAAATAACGAATATGTGAGGAAAGAGCGTTTCATTTGTCGAGAAAGCACGTTCGTCATAGCGTAGCACCACCTACGTTATTGTCTTTCCTGATCGTCTGTATTGTTGTTTACCTATCACCGTGGATTTTATGGCGTTTACCAGGACAACTTTTTTTTGTTATTACTGTGGTTGTTATTACTGTGGTTGTTATTACTGTGGCTGTTTGACGCGCCCTATGTGTATACCGTCTCATCCAAAACAATTAACGACAGGTGCAATAGTCCAATGGATAAGACATCAGACTTCCCACGGAAAGGTCTGAGTTCCTTCCTGCCAGAGGACCTTTAGTCTGCTGCGTGAAGGATGAAGACTTTCCTTCCAACTCCCAGGTCAACACGTGTGCAAACCTGTTATTTTTGTTTGTTTGGTTGGTTGATTGGTTGTTGTTGTTGTTGTTGTTGTTGTTGTTGTCCAAAGCCCTGTTCGTGTGTATATGCACGCACAGCATCAACTTTGTGCATGTTCAAGATCCTCTAAGTCATGTCAGTGTCCCGTGGTTTATGGAAACATGAAAACATCCAGCATGCACGCCCATGGGATATGGGTTATGCAGACTGCACAGTGTGCAGGAAACAACATACATACAAGCATTCAAGAAAAATCGGAATGCAAAAACAAAACAAAACAAAACAACACACACACACACAAAACACACACACACACACACACAAACACACACACACACACACACACAACACACACACACACACACACACACAAACACACACACACACACACACACACACACACACACACACACACACGCACGCACCACGCACATACGTCTAAAAGCACATAATAATTTGTGAATAGACATTAAAAGAAATAACTAACGAACACAAACAACAACAACAAAAACAACAACAACAAAGAAAGAAAGAACAGGGGGAAAAGGGAAGAATAACACAGAGACCACCACTCAAGGTCAAGTCGAGGGGGCAGGATAAAATAAGTGTCCAACCAGAATTCAAAACGGTAGACCTCTTCTTTATGTTTGTCAGACAGAAGCGTCATCTACTGGGCCACATTATTCCACTTACGTGTATGCAGCAGCCCTGCATGGACTTCATCTGGTAAGACTTCAGGAGCAGGTCATACAGATTTGGAGGAAGCTTG
>CM060306.1:91394616-91412116 GCA_030674185.1 Monoplex corrugatus
CGGCGTAAGGATATATAAGGAAAGAGGCGTTGAGTACAGCCCTGTCATGAAGCCTCAATTTAGAATCGAACCCAACAGCGTTATGATTATCATCCCCTCCGTCGTGCATCATCTTAGCATTATGAAAAATTGTTCCAGATTCTCTCTGTGACCAGTGAAATGATGCAGAAACGAAACAGCAAATTAAAAAAACAACATATACAGACGAAAGTGCAAGTGAGCACAGTAAACACACCAAGCCGCACAAAAAGACTGATAATAATAATAATAATAATAATAATAATAATAAACATCAGCACGACGGTAATGATGAGAAAATAGAAGAAAAAATCCGCAAAACGACAGAGAGGAGTCGGAGGACGTAATGATAGTGATAAAAAAGATTAAGAATGAGTACGACGACAGTGACGACAGTGGCTCTTGAGATGAAAATGATAACGACGATGACAACGCCGACAACAGCACCGATGACATAATGACGTTATTACATCAACGTGTCAAAACGGTGACAGTTACCGTTATGCACAAAATACAGACCATGTAACAAATACAGTTACCGTTATGCACAAAATACAGACCATGTAACAAATACAGTTACCGTTATGCACAAAATACAGACCAAGTAACAAATAGTTACCGTTATGCACAAAATACAGACCATGTAACAATACAGTTACCGTTATGCACAAAATACAGACCATGTAACAATACAGTTACCGTTATACACAAAATACAGACCATGTAACAATACAGTTACCGTTATGCACAAAATACAGACCATGTAACAATACAGTTACCGTTATGCACAAAATACAGACCATGTAATAATACAGTTACCGTTATGCACAAAATACAGACCATGTAACAATACAGTTACCGTTATGCACAAAATACAGACCATGTAACAATACAGTTACCGTTATGCACAAAATACAGACCATGTAACAAATACAGTTACCGTTATGCACAAAATACAGACCATGTAACAATACAGTTACCGTTATGCACAAAATACAGACCATGTAACAATACAGTTACCGTTATGCACAAAATACAGACCATGTAACAATACAGTTACCGTTATGTACAAAATACAGACCATGTAACAAATACAGTTACCGTTATGCACAAAATACAGACCATGTAACAAATACAGTTACCGTTATACACAAAATACAGACCATGTAACAAATACAGTTACCGTTATGCACAAAATACAGACCATGTAACAAATACAGTTACCGTTATGCACAAAATACAGACCATGTAACAATACAGTTACCGTTATACACAAAATAGACCATGTAACAATACAGTTACCGTTATGCACAAAATACAGACCATGTAACAATACAGTTACCGTTATGCACAAAATACAGACCATGTAACAATACAGTTACCGTTATGCACAAAATACAGACCATGTAACAATACAGTTACCGTTATACACAAAATACAGACCATGTAACAATACAGTTACCGTTATGCACAAAATACAGACCATGTAACAAATACAGTTACCGTTATGCACAAAATACAGACCATGTAACAATACAGTTACCGTTATACACAAAATACAGACCATGTAACAATACAGTTACCGTTATACACAAAATACAGACCATGTAACAATACAGTCACCGTTATAACACAAATACAGACCATGTAACAAATACAGTTACCGTTATACACAAAATACAGACCATGTAACAATACAGTTACCGTTATACACAAAATACAGACCATGTAACAATACAGTTACCGTTATGCACAAAATACAGACCATATAACAATACAGTTACCGTTATACACAAAATACAGACCATGTAACAATACAGTTACCGTTATACACAAAATACAGACCATGTAACAATACAGTTACCGTTATACACAAAATACAGACCATATAACAAATACAGTTACCGTTATGCACAAAATACAGACCATATAACAAATACAGTTACCGTTATGCACAAAATACAGACCATGTAACAATACAGTTACCGTTATACACAAAATACAGACCATGTAACAAATACAGTTACCGTTATACACAAAATACAGACCATGTAACAAATACAGTTACCGTTATACACAAAATACAGACCATGTAACAATACAGTTACCGTTATACACAAAATACAGACCATGTAACAATACAGTTACCGTTATGCACAAAATACAGACCATGTAACAATACAGTTACCGTTATACACAAAATACAGACCATGTAACAATACAGTTACCGTTATACACAAAATACAGACCATGTAACAATACAGTTACCGTTATGCACAAAATACAGACCATGTAACAATACAGTTACCGTTATACACAAAATACAGACCATGTAACAATACAGTTACCGTTATACACAAAATACAGACCATGTAACAATACAGTTACCGTTATACACAAAATACAGACCATATAACAAATACAGTTACCGTTATGCACAAAATACAGACCATATAACAAATACAGTTACCGTTATACACAAAATACAGACCATGTAACAATACAGTTACCGTTATACACAAAATACAGACCATGTAACAATACAGTTACCGTTATACACAAAATACAGACCATGTAACAATACAGTTACCGTTATACACAAAATACAGACCATGTAACAAATACAGTTACCGTTATACACAAAATACAGACTGTGTAACAAACACAGTTACCGTTATACACAAAATACAGACTGTGTAACAAACACAGTTACCGTTATACACAAAATACAGACCGTGTAACAATACAGTTACCGTTATACACAAAATACAGACCGTGTAACAATACAGTTACCGTTATACACAAAATACAGACCGTGTAACAAATACAGTCACCGTTATACACAAAATACAGACCATGTAACAAATACAGTTACCATTATGCACAAAATACAGACCATGTAACAAATACAGTTACCGTTATACACAAAATACAGACCATGTAACAAACACAGTTACCGTTATACACAAAATACAGATCGTGTAACAATACAGTTACCGTTATACACAAAATACAGACCATGTAACAATACAGTTACCGTTATACACAAAATACAGACCATGTAACAATACAGTTACCGTTATACACAAAATACAGACCATGTAACAAATACAGTTACCGTTATGCACAAAATACAGACCATGTAACAAATACAGTTACCGTTATACACAAAATACAGACCATGTAACAATACAGTTACCGTTATACACAAAATACAGACCAAGTAACAAATAGTTACCGTTATACACAAAATACAGACCATGTAACAATACAGTTACCGTTATACACAAAATACAGACCATGTAACAAATACAGTTACCGTTATACATAAAATACAGACCATGTAACAAATACCAAAACCATCCGTACCTGCATAACCCTGTTCGAAGTCCTGGTCAGGGGGGACAACTTTCTCGAACAGTTTTTTGTGACCTGTGGCGAGTGAAGCAGCAGCAGCGATGAACCAACAGTTACCTGAAAGGTACATACTGGTAAGTATTGCAGCTTTTAACACACATCAAACAGACAAAAGTGTACAAGATAAAAGACAACAGAACAAGAACTGAAAACAGAAAGAAGGAAAAGATGAGGGATGGTGGTGTATTGGCATAAATGTCAAACTATACAGTACTATTCTATCGTTAGCGTTCTCCGAAAATCGTTGACTTAACGCATTTTTTTCTGTCTCAAAATACAAGAAAAACAACAAACAAACAAAGAAAAATAAATCTGAACCAAAGCAACTGCCAGGGTTCAAGTAAACAGACACTAAAAATACCCCAATATAGAATGAAAACACATCATTCATTCACAAAACAAGCACAAATTGTCGGCCAACTGGAACACATAAAAGACAACAACGAAACAAACACTCAACACTTAAGGGCAGAAACAGAGTTCCCTCGACGTTTCACCGAGCCGCAGAAAACGGCTGACTTGAATCATAAAGTATTTATGAACTGATAACTGGGATGAAGAAGAAAAGAAAAAAGAAAAAACTGTCCTTTCTAAGGACTGAAATGAAATAAGAATGAACTGAAATTTAACAGTGCTGTAAGGCAAGCCTCCAACTTTTCTTGATAAAAGTTTGCGCTCATTTGTGCTGCTTTTTGTACATGAGACAAATGTTGCATTTAGTAATCCCAGGTTATACGTCGTATATCTTATAGATGCGCTTTGTATGGGAAAACAATCATTGATATTTTGTGGGT
This sequence comes from Monoplex corrugatus, assembly GCA_030674185.1. Taxonomy (NCBI): domain Eukaryota; kingdom Metazoa; phylum Mollusca; class Gastropoda; order Littorinimorpha; family Ranellidae; genus Monoplex; species Monoplex corrugatus. The sequence continues at coordinate 91,398,846 of CM060306.1, forward strand.
GGACATGTTTTGTATGGGCAAATGGTTCATGCCTATTTCGTATGTGAAAATGGTTTACATGGAAAATGAATCACGCCCTTTTCGTGGAAATCACAGGCTCACAACTAATAAAGACCAAAATATGGATACTCATTTTCACACTTTGAAGTTTACAGACAAACACTGTCTACGGCTTTACTTTCACGCCAAGTGTACAAGTATGTGAGAGTGAAACATGATTTATATTCGGTCTAGTTTTGGTTGAAACCCCACTTGCATTAGTTGACTGATCTTTCACAAGACTGGATCTTCAACATCAACAAAACATAGATCAATTGATAAAAGAAATGACGGACTACAGTAATTCCACGAATTTGCGTATGTACCAGGAATACTGTGGGCAAGCGTGCGTGTAGTGTGTTGTGTGTGTGTGTGTGTGTGTGTGTGTGTTTGTGTGTGTGTGAGTGTGTGTGTGTGTGTGTGTGTTGTGTGTGTGTGGTGTGTGTGTGTGTGTGTGTGTGTGTGTGTGTGTGTGTGTGTGTGGTTTGCGGAACATTTTATGTCTGTATTTATTTTGTATGTTAATAATGGACAGAGTAGAGTCCACAGCGGCATTTATTTGCTGTACCGCCATCTTAATCATAATGAATCAATGCTATTATTGTTCAGACCAATATTCATTTTATCACATTGAACAGATAGGCTTGAAATATATAAAGCAGCGTATACGTTCCTCACGAAGAAAGTGTGGGCGTGTAACACAATACAGCTCGTCGGTATCCCGCTATCTTCGCTGGCTGCTATAATACTGTATTCATAACCGCCGCAAACGATCTCCTGTCAGCAAAAACTAACTTCTTGACTTCAAGTCACTGACAATCAGATCCTCAGGAGCTTTTATCGAGTGTGCTGGGGCGTAACCATGTCGTTCTATGGCTAAGCTATCTGCAGTAGGCTTGGGTCATGTTTTAGCATTTTCAATAAAAGAAATGATGCAAATAATTTGGATCGGTGTATGCATGAGTGTGTGGTGTGTGTGTGTGTGTGTGTGTGTGTGTGTGTGTGTGTGTGGGTGCGCGCGCGTGTGTGGTATATGCGTGTGCGTACGTATGTGTGTGAACAAGATCTCCAGAGGCTCGTTGATCGCTTCGCCCACGCTTGCAGAGAGTTTGGTCTACAATCAGCTTGAAGAAAACTGAGATCTTAGGCCAAGGCTGTGAAGAACCACCATCTCTACACATTGGAGACTACGACCTCAATACTGTCCACCAAGTTCAGTACTTGGGGTCCACCATAAGTGACAACCTCTCTCTGGATGCTGAAATCGGCGCCAGAATTGCGAAGGCCTCATCTGTTATGGCTAAACTGAACAAGCGGGTCTGGTCCAACAGCAGTCTCACTGCGAACACCAAAATGCAGGTGTACAGAGCATGTGTGTTGAGCACACTACTCTACTAAGTGAAGCCTGGACCACATACGCCAGCCAAGAAAAGAGGCTCAACATTTTCCATCTCCGCTGCTTGCGACGCATCCTCGGCATCCAATGGCAAGACAAGGTGACCAACACAGAGGTCCTCCGTCGTGGGGCCTACAGACCATCTTTGCCCTTCTAAGCCAACGCCGACTACGCTGGCTTGGCCATGTGCGTCGAATGGAGGATGGACGCATACCTAAAGTCGTTCTCTACGGCGAACTGGCAAATCGGAAGCGAACTCCAGGACGCCCACAGCTACGCTTTGTAGACGCATGCAAAAGGGACCTTAGAAGCTCAGGGATTGACCCAGGCTCTTGGGAGACTCTGGCGGAAGACAGGGCAACGTGGCGGATAGCCGTTAGCAAGGCGTTGTGAATGCGGAGAGGAGGAGAGCGCAAAGCGCAGATGAGAAAAGGGCTCTTCGCAAGCAACGTTCCAGAAACCAGACAATAGCGACTCAATTTGTATGTGGCAGATGTGACAGAGATTGCCATTCAAGAATCGGCCTGCACAGCCACAGCAGAAAGTGCACGTCATGACCACAACGCCTCCTGGTGCAGACTATCATCTCCTGAGATGTAAAGAGGCCGACGACGATATATATATATATATATATATATATGTGTGTGTGTGTGTGTATACATATATATATATATATATATTGTGTGTGGTGTGTGTGTGTGTGTGTGTGTGTGTGTGTGTGTGTGTGTGTGTGTGTGTGTGTGGTGTGTGTGTGTGTGGAGAGAGAGAGAGAGAGAGAGTGTGTGTGTGTGTGTGTGTGTGAGAGAGAGGTGTGTGTGTATGTGAGTACGATGTTTGAATGGAAAATACAAGCATCAACAATGATTATCCTTCTTTCTTTCTTTCTCCATTTGTTTCGTTCTTTTATTGTTTTTCGCTTTGAGTCCCAAACAGCCTTTGAGGCAAAATAGCAAAGTGTGGTAATAACAGCAGTATAGTAATAGTTGTTGCAGTAACGTCTCAGTGTTTTAATGTAATATGGAGTAAATACATGTATGGCTGAGAGGTGCCACTGGCCACGTTAGCTGTGGTAAGTCCTACATGGAAAGGTAAAACAAGAGGACAGAACACTGTGTGTGCCATTCATTATGTCTGCATGTCTAAGGGCTGTCGCCTGCTGTCACCCATACACTAAATTAACTTTTTAAAGAGTTCGTCGACATTACAACACTTAAACGCGCCAAAGACACAAACAAGCCCGTTCATTTTCTTTAAACCCCGTTGTTTTAAATCTGCTAGTAAATGTATACAAGGCAAGACAAAGGCATTCCATAACAAACAACAACAACAATAACCCCTATAAAAAAAAACGAAGGAAAACGAAAAACATACAAACAAACAAGCAAACAAACCCGAATTTGGGCAGTAATTAATTTGACAGTTACGAGTATATCTATTATAGCCTAACCTGAGAATGAGCTCCAAAACAAGTGTGACTGCCCGCGTTCAAGCAAACAGGAACCAAAAAAAAAAACACAAAAGAAGAATATGAACACGTATTTAATACAACAAAACAAGACAGGCGCAAATTTTCGGCCAACTGGTCTTTGTCAAGCGTAAGATTACAAACAAACAAACAAACACTAGATACAAAAAAATTGAGAAAAAGACTGAAATTTCCCTGCTGCTGTCTTCAGTGTGAGAAAAGGATAGATAATGTTTGTTTGTTTGTTTGTTTGTTTGTAATCTTACGCTTGACAAAGGCCAGTTGGCCGAAAATTTGCGCCTGTCTTGTTTTGTTGTATTAAATACGCGTTCATATTCTTCTTTCGTGTTTTTTCTGGTTCCTGAGAATGAACAATCAGTAATAAAACACTGTGTCATAATCACGTCCTTTCTGGTTGCTTTATTGTGATGGCATCCAGAAATTCGAACTATTCAGCGAAACATTATAGCTTGCACAGAGACTTTACGGTATGTTTATTAGTATTAAATTTGTAATTCACCCCCAGGTGGCCATTATCGCTGACTTGCTGTCAAACTACAACAAACTGCCTACAGAGAGTCAGTGTCCTGTGACTTAGCACGTTTTCTCACGGAACAACATCAAGGCCTCACATCACAATTACAACGCACTATTCAATTTAGTGAAAGGAGTCAAGGATTTACGTTGTGTGCACAGAATGATCTCTGGTCTGCTCTGAAAAGAATCCACGGCTACTGGGCCCCGCTCCCTTTATCACTGTAGTGTTTGTGCAGGACAATATGCCGGCTTGAGATACGCGCCTATTGAAACCCCAAAAAGATCAGGTAGGCTTTTTTTAGGTGGGGGGAGGGGGGGCTGCACTATCAAGGACTGGCTTACTACAAACTCTGATATTGACACCACGGACCTTTCGGTTACTGACAAACTCAGCTCTGTCCACTTTGTGTATCATTTCCCCTCCGCATTCAAAATCAGGAAGAGCAATTAAGTACCTCAATTCATGTAGCATTGCAAGTTTATAGACTTCTACTTTCAAGGCTGACATGATCTCATCCTTTTATAAATGAACGATCAGACTCCTCAGGTTTGCTGACCATTACAACTCTCAGCTCAGCAATCTGCTTGACATCCACGTTCCTGTAGTCACACGTAGTGTTACAGGTCATGTCTGAGCAACATACCATGAATGTCCCTTGAAATCAAAGGGGCCAAACAATAGCGGCATCAAGCGGAACGACCTTGGTGCAAAATTGGTTTGACTATTCACAGGCAAATAATATGTCTAACACAGAACCTCGGTCAATAGACAGCAGTACACAGACAACACCACCACTAACTCAACTTCTTCTGAGGAACTTTTCCAACTGACTTGCCGAATGATAGGTACAACAACTGTGTCCTTCTAAACAATATTTCATGAAAGAGAATCAAAGAGAAATAGTACAAATAAGAACAAATGTAGCTCTCGCTCCAATGCTTCAGTGTTTTTCCCTTTTACTGGCATCCCATTTAGATCATTTCAACCAGTCAAGCTAGATCAAGTGAAAAAAGTTATCCTTGCAACGCTTAAAATATCCTGCAGTCTTGACCTCATCTCTGCCTCTCTTTTTCTTTTTCTTTTTGTTTGTTTGTTTGTTTTTTGTTTGTTTTTTGTTGCTGTTGACTGTATTGAACATATTTCTCCAACAGTAACTGAAATCATGTACATCTCTTGACACAGGTGTCTTGCCACAGAGCTTAAAGCATACCCTAGTCAAACCCCTACTCAAAAACGTCCAACCTCGATTCCAGCAATCTAAAAAGCTGTTTCCAATTTTTCATTCCTGTCTAAAGTCTTGGAGCTATCGCCTTCTCGCAGTAATATCAGAAGCAGAACGGAGAGATCGACAGGGGTGTACATGTGGAGATGGTCACAAAGGTACACAGGTGCAGTGTCATTGATACACGTGTGGCATAATGTATCGATTTTGTATGAAATTCTTTGAGAAAGGGGCAGCCAGTAGTGAAAGTGAAGCAAGGGGGTGAGTGACATTATTATTATTATTATTATTATTATTATTATTATTATTATTATTATTATTATTATTATTATTATTATTATTATTGTTGTTGTTCTTATTGTTATATTATTTTTTTTATTATTATCATTTTCATTTTCGTCATTATTATTATTACTATTATTATATTATCATTATTATAATTATTATTATTATCATTATCATTATTATTATTATTATTATATTATCATTATTATTATTATTATTATTACTGTTATTGTTGTTGTCGTTGTTAATATCATCATATTATTATTGATAATTATTACTGCTGTTATTGTTGTTTATTACTATTACTATTACTATCATTCATTTAACGGTCCGCTTTATCATAGATAGGTAGATACATATACATACATACATACATACATACATATATACATACATACATACATACATACATACATACATACATACATACATACATACATACATACATACATACATGCATGCATGCATGCATGCATGCATGCATGCATGCATGCATGCATGCATACATACATACATACATACATACATACATACATACATACATACATTCATACATTCATACATACATACATACATACATACATACATACATACATACATACATACATACATACATACATACATACAAATGCATATACATACACACATACATACATACATACATGGATGGACGGACGGGTGGACGGACAGACGGACGGACAGATAGATAGACAGAAAGATAGGTAGGCAGGCATTCACGCAGGCAAGCAGCCAGGCAGTCATGCAGGCATGTAGGTAGATATCACTCATCTATCGCACCCAGTGTATAAAATGTCTTTACTTCACGTGGCTGGTTTATTACAAAGTAGCCAGTTTACATAAAGCTCCTCAGTGATTTTAGTTATTCTCCTTTTTCAAAAAACGGAGAGGTGGAGATCGTTTCATCTCGACTCGAGAGAACTGCCTGCCTGTCTGTCTGTCTGTCTGTCTGTCTGTCTGTTTGTCTGTCTGTCTGTCCGTCCGTCTGTCTGTCTGTCTCTGTATACTGTCTGTCTGTCTATCTATCAGTCTGTATGTCTGCCTGCCTGCCTGCCTGCCTGCCTGCCTGCCTGCCTGTCTGTGCTAAAAATGTTTTAGCAATATTTTCTCAGCCGTTTTCTGGTTGGATCTCGACAAAATTTGGATCAAAGGTGTGGGTCACGGATGAGACATATACGAAAATATTCAAGTTATGGCGTCCAGGCCAAGATCATAGGATCACAAAAGTCAAAATTAGCCTTCCAGAGAGAAAACGAGTGTGAAAAAAACACTATCTCTGCAGCTTATGACTATACTTTACATGGTTTTCACCGCTCTCCCCGCTTCACATCGTGTTGTATTTCATCTGATGCTTCATTGTGGTCATTGTGACTTTTTGAAGTACAAAATCTGTGATACATTTTATATAATCAGGTAAATCGTTAGAATCGTTTGACCATCTTTAATCTGTTATTAGTATCCTGCGTAAATAATGTTCCTACTGTACATGCCTTGTTCATAATGTTCCTACTGTACATGCTTTGTTCATTACAAGTTCATAATGTTCCTACTGTACATGCTTTGTTCATAAGATTACATACTGTTCCTACTGTAAGGTAGGTAAGATTCGCTCCTTCCTTTCCACTGATGCTGCCAACAAGCTTGCTGTCTCTTTCATACTATCTAGACTGGACTTTTGTAACTCTCTATTCGCAGATCTCCATGACAATCAACTATTTAAACTTCAGCGCATACAGAACCACGCGGCTCGCCTTGTTCTCCGCAAGCCCAGGCGTGAGAGTGCAAAATCTCTGCTTAGAACACTTCATTGGCTCCCGGTAAAGGCTAAGATTCAATATAAAGTTGCCTGTCTCTGCTTTCAGTGTATCTATCACGAGAACATGCCATCCAATCTTGCCAACATCCTGCAGGGTTACAAACCTTCTCGAACGCTCCGCTCTTCTGACACCTCACTGTTGACTGTTCCTCGCTTCTCTCTAGACACCTTTGGTAAAAAAAATCTTTCTCTGTCTTTGGCCCAAATGTATGGAACTCTCTACCATTGTCTCTCAGAAAAACTAAGTGTTTCTCAACCTTCAAACGGCACCTGAAAACCCACCTCTTTCAAACTCATCTAACCTGAAGAGCCTTAGTTTGCAGTCTGTCATCAGACTAATCTCTCCTGCCTGTATAACAGTATCTTGTATAAGGGCCTATAGAGCGAGGTGTGTGTGTGCGTCCATGTGTGTATGTGTGTGTGTGTATGTGTATGTGTGTGTGTGTGTGTGTGTGTGTGTGTGTGTGTGTGTGTGTGTGTGTGTGTGTGTGTGTGTGTGTGCATGAGTGAGCATGTGTGTGTATCACTGTACATGTATGTGTACAGCTGAGGAGGGGATAGGGGAGAAACTGAGTGGGAAAGAGACTGAAATACTTTAAGAAACTTTTTTAAATCTTTGTTTGTATGTAAATTGTAATGTATGATATGCGAATAGTTTATAATTAGTGAGGTAATTTTGATTGTCAAGGTGTTAATGCTGTAATACTGAAGTTATAATGTTTTTCCTGTATATGAATTAGAATTTTTCTGTTTTTATCTTCATTCAAAATATTGATTATATAATTTTATGTACAACTATTGCATGCACAAACACACACACACGCATGCAAACATAGCACACGCACACGCACACGCACACGCACACACACACACACACACACACACACACACACACACACACACACACACACACACATTCTTACATACACACACGCGCACAGCAACGCACACGCACGCACACACACACATACACGTACGCAAGCACACACACGCAGCAATATATAAACACAGTATGCCTCTTTATTCATATGAAAAATCTGTTAATCTTTCTTCATTACATAAGTCAGTGTTTAAATTTTAATATTCTGTGGTTTCTTATGTGTCTTCTTACTTGAATAGCTTTAATGTTTGTTGTTATCTTATTGTGTATGTAATTGTGAACATTTTTATCACCTTTTGCCTTTCTTGCGAAATGTAAAGCGCTGGTGAGCATGTTTTTATATGGAATATGCGCTATACAAATAAACATTATTATTATTATTATTATTATTACTGTGTACATGCTTTGCTCATAAGATGACATACTGTTCCTACTGTACATGCTTTGCTTATAAGATTACATACTGTTCCTACTGTACATGTTTTATTCATTTGATGCACACACTGTTGCCCCTATACATGCTTAGTTCATTAGATGTACATACTGTTCCTACTGTACATGTTTTATTCATTTGATGCACACAGTGTTGTTCCTATACATGCTTAGTTCATTAGATGTACATACTGTTCCTACTGTACTTGCTTTGTTCATTAAATATACATACTGTTCCTATTGTATGTGCTTTGTTCATCAGATGTACATACTGTTCCTACTGTACATGCTTTGTTCATTAGATGTACATACTGTTCCTATTGTATGTGCTTTGTTCATCAGATGTACATACTGTTCCTACTGTACATGCTTTGTTCATTAGATTACATACTGTTCCTATTGTATGTGCTTTGTTCATCAGATGTACATACTGTTCCTACTGTACATGCTTTGTTCATTAGATGTACATACTGTTCCTACTGTACATGCTTTGTTCATCAGATGTACATACTGTTCCTACTGTACATGCTTTGTTCATTAGATGTACATACTGTTCCTATTGTATATACCTAGTTCATCAGATGTACATACTATTCTCACTGTACATGTTTTGTTCATTAAACGTACATAATGTTCCTACAGTGCATGCTTTGTTTATTAGATGTACATACTGTTCCTATTGTATGTGCTTTGTTCATCAGATGTACATACTGTTCCTACTGTACATGCTTTGTTCATTAAATGTACATATTGTTCCTATTGTATATACCTAGTTCATCAGACGTACATATTGTTCCTACTGTACATACCTAGTTCATCAGATGTACATACTGTTCCTACTGTACATACCTAGTTCATCAGATGTACATACTGTTCCTACTGTACATACCTAGTTCATCAGATGTACATACTGTTCCTACTGTACATGCTTTGTTCATCAGATGTACATACTGTTTCCTATTGTATATACCTAGTTCATCAGATGTACATACTGTTCCTACTGTACATGCTTTGTACATATTGTTCCTATTGTATATACCTAGTTCATCAGATGTACATATTGTTCCTATTGTACATGCCTAGTTCATCAGATGTACATACTGTTCCTACTGTACATGCCTAGTTCATCAGATGTACATAATGTTTCTACTGTACATACCTAGTTCATCAGATGTACATATTGTTCCTATTGTATATACCTAGTTCATCAGATGTACATAATGTTCCTACTGTACATACCTAGTTCATCAGATGTACATACTGTTCCTACTGTACATACCTAGTTCATCAGTTGTACATACTGTTCCTACTGTACATACCTAGTTCATCAGATGTACATAATGTTCCTATTGTATATACCTAGTTCATCAGATGTACATAATGTTCCTACTGTACATACCTAGTTCATCAGATGTACATACTGTTCCTACTGTACATGCCTAGTTCATCAGATGTACATACTGTTCCTACTGTATATACCTAGTTCATCAGATGTACATAATGTTCCTATTGTACATACCTAGTTCATCAGATGTACATACTGTTCCCACTGTACATGCCTAGTTCATCAGATGTACATACTGTTCCTACTGTATATACCTAGTTCGTCAGATGTACATACTGTTCCTACTGTACATGCCTAGTTCATCAGATGTACATACTGTTCCTACTGTACATACCTAGTTCATCAGATGTACATATTGTTCCTATTGTATATACCTAGTTCATCAGATGTACATACTGTCCCTACTGTACATGCCTAGTTCATCAGATGTACATATTGTTCCTACTGTACATGCCTAGTCAATTAGATGTACGTAACGTTCCTACTGTACATGCCTAGTCAATTAGATGTACGTAACGTAACGTAACGTTCCTACTGCACATGCCTAGTCAATTAGACGTACGTAACGTTCCTACTGTACATGCCTAGTCCATTAGATGTCCATGACGTTCCTATTGTATATAGCTAGTCCATTAGACTACGTAACGTTCCTATTGTACATGCCTAGTCCATTAGATGTCCATAACGTTCCTACTGTATATACCTAGTCCATTAGACGTATGTAACGTTCCTACTGTACATGCCTAGTCCATTAGATGTACGTAACGTTCTTACTGTACATACCTACTCAATTAGATGTCCATAACGTTCCTATTGTACATGCCTAGTCAATTACATGTACGTAACGTTCCTACTTTACATACCTACTCAATTAGATGTACGTAACGTTCCTACTGTACATACCTACTCAATTAGATGTCCATAACGTTCCTACTGTACATACCTACTCAATTAGATGTACGTAACTTCCTACTGTACTTGCCTAGTCCATTAGACTACGTAACTTTCCTACTGTACATACCTAGTCCATTAGATGTACGTAACGTTCCTACTGTACATACCTAGTCCATTAGATGTACGTAACGTTCCTACTGTACATACCTACTCAATTAGATGTACGTAACGTTCCTACTGTACATACCTAATCCATTAGATGTACGTAACGTTCCTACTGTACATACCTAGTCCATTAGATGTACGTAACGTTCCTACTGTACATACCTAGTCCATTAGATGTACGTAACGTTCCTATTGTACATACCTAATCCATTAGATGTACGTAACGTTCCTACTGTACATACCTAATCCATTAGATGTACGTAACGTTCCTATTGTACATACCTAGTCCATTAGATGTACGTAACGTTCCTATTGTACATACCTAATCCATTAGATGTACGTAACGTTCCTACTGTACATACCTAGTCCATTAGATGTACGTAACGTTCCTACTGTACATACCTAGTCCATTAGATGTACGTAACGTTCCTACTGTACATACCTAGTCATTAGATGTACGTAACGTTCCTACTGTACATACCTAGTCATTAGATGTACGTAACGTTCCTACTGTACATACCTAGTCATTAGATGTACGTAACTTTCCTACTGTACATGCCTAGTCATTAGATGTACGTAACGTTCCTACTGTACATGCCTAGTCAATTAGATGTACGTAACTTTCCTACTGTACATGCCTAGTCCATTAGATGTACGTAACTTTCCTACTGTACATGCCTAGTCATTAGATGTACGTAACTTCCTACTGTACATGCCTAGTCATTAGACGTACGTAACTTCCTACTGTACATCTATCATTAGATGTACGTAACGTTCCTACTGTACATACCTATCATTAGACGTACGTAACGTTCCTACTGTACATACTAATCCATTAGACGTACGTAACGTTCCTACTGTACATACCTAATCCATTAGACGTACGTAACGTTCCTACTGTACATACCTAATCCATTAGACGTACGTAACGTTCTACTGTACATACTAATCCATTAGACGTACGTAACGTTCACTTACTACTGTACAGCCTAATCCATTAGACGTACGTAACGTTCCTACTGTACATTACCTTAATCTCATATTTAGTACTTTACGTAACGTTCCTACTGTATATACCTAATCCATTAGACGTACGTAACGTTCCTACTGTACATACCTAATCCATTAGACGTACGTAACGTTCCTACTGTACATACCTAATCCATTAGACGTACGTAATGTTCCTACTGTACATACCTAATCCATTAGACGTACGTAACGTTCCTACTGTACATACCTAATCCATTAGACGTACATAACGTTCCTACTGTACATACCTAATCCATTAGACGTACGTAACGTTCCTACTGTACATACCTAATCCATTAGACGTACGTAACGTTCCTACTGTACATACCTAATCCATTAGACGTACGTAGCGTTCCTACTGTACATACCTAATCCATTAGACGTACGTAACGTTCCTACTGTACATACCTAATCCATTAGACGTACGTAACGTTCCTACTGTACATACCTAATCCATTAGACGTACGTAACGTTCCTACTGTACATGCCTAGTCTATTAGATGTACGTAACGTTCCTTACCTATTACGCCCTGGTCCAGATCGTGACGGCGTGCTGTTTTTACAATGAACTGGGGATTTCTGTACAGGTCCTGGGAACAGAAGCGTAATTCATTATTACTATAATAGCAGCAGTACTTGTAATAGTGATGATGATGATGATGATGATGATGATGATGATGATGATGATGATGATGATGATGATGATGATGATGATGATGATGATGATGATGATGATGACGACGACGACGACGACGCGGCGGCGACGATGATGATGATGAAGATGACGACGAAGACGACGACGACGACGACGACGATGACGATGATGATGATGATGATGATGATGATGATGATGACGATGCGACGACGACGACGACAGCAGCAACAACAACAACCGCCATAATGATGATAAGAAGAAGAAAAAAGAAGAAGACTATAAAGTAAAAGGAAGAAGAAGAAGAAGATGATGAAGAAGGAAAAACATACATACATACATACATACATACATACATACATACATCATACATACATAGGTACATACATACATACATGCATGCATAGGTACATACATACATAGGTACATACATACAAACATACATACATAGGTACATACATACATACATGCATGCATACAGACACACACATACATATATGCATAAATACACACATACATACATAGGTACATACATACATACATACATACATACATACATATGTACGTACATACATACATACAAACATGCATGCATACAGACACACACATACATATATGCATAAATACACACAAACATACATACATAGGTACATACATACATACATACATACATACATACATACATACATACATACATATGTACGTACATACATACAAACATACATACATAGGTACATACATACATACATGCATGCATACAGACACACACATACATATATGCATAAATAACACAAACATACATACATACATACACATACATACATACATACATACATACATACATACATACACATACATACATACATATGTACGTACATACATACAAACATACATACATAGGTACATACATACATACATGCATGCATACAGACACACACATACATATATGCATAAATACACACAAACATACATACATAGGTACATACATACATACATAGACGTACATACATACAAACATACATACATAGGTACATACATACATACATGCATGCATACAGACACACACATACATATATGCATAAATACACACAAACA
>CM060306.1:91417116-91419616 GCA_030674185.1 Monoplex corrugatus
TTTTTTCTTTTTTTGTGCGGGTTCCTCTCCTTCCCCTCGTTGCTTGACCTTGCTAAAGCCTTGTCAGCCAAAATATGGGATGTTTTGTTAAATCCATTAGTGTATCTGTTTTTACACTATACGATACGAAGTCGCAACGACACGTATGCTCTCTCTCTCTCTCTCTCTCTCTCTCTCTCTCTCTCTCTCTCTCTCTCTGTCTGTCTCTCTCTCTCACTCTCTCTCTCTCACTCTTTCTCTCTCTCTCTCTCTCTCTGTCTCTCTCTCTCTCTCTCTCTGTCTCTCTCTCTCTCTGTCTGTTTCTCTCTCTCACTCTCTCTCTGTCTGTCTCTCTCTCTCACTCTCTCTCTCTCTCACTCTTTCTCTCTCCAAACACACACACTCATATATATATATATATATATAAACGCGCGCGCTTACATACACACACAATCACACACACACACACACACACACACACACACACAACACACACACACACCATGAAGGCGTGTATATATGAATGTGTGTGCTTGCGCTTGCATATTCATTTGTGTGTTTGTGGTGTGTGTGTGTGTGTAAGACAACCTGTCCACGATTGTTTATCAACAAATTAACAGTTTTACTATGATCTGATTGTAGGTACAGCTTGTTGATCACAATAACACGCCGACGGTCGTTGTCAGGGGAGAGAGAGAGAGAGAGAGAGAATGAGAGAGGCAGAGACAAACAAACAGACAGACAGACAGACAGACAGACAGGCAAACAGAAAGACAGGCAGGCAGACAGACAGAGTCAGACAGACAGACAGAGACAGACAGACAGGACAGACAGACAGAGACAGACAGACAGACAGAGATACAGACAGACAGGCAGACAGGCAGGAAGGCAAACAGACAGACGGAGAGAAAGAGATGCAATATGTTTTTAAATGCTTTACAATGTCGGCAGCCAAAGACACATTTTTATGGCGTGGGTTTAAACAGTCGGTGTTTGTGGAATTGTTTTTACCAAAGGAATATTCCGTGTTAGAATCTCCATAACATAATCTTGAAGAATGGCTCTTCATGCTCTATGTTGTAGGAAATGATAATTGTTGAATAATGTGTCTGATCCACCAAGAAAAAGTTATAAGGCAGGATCTACGTGAAAAAGATTTTTACTACAGTATCTGTATTGGGACATTTTTTTATGAGAGGACTTTTACGGAAAGATTTATGCCAGACACACGTCATCAGCCCGATCCAACTGTAAATTTCAAACACACCACCAGGATGGTTGTCAGCCATATTTATGATCCTGATCACGTACTGGTAGGCTGATGGAGCTGCCACCAAAAGCCATGGCAAGAACTACTCCACTGTATAAAGCGAATTTCAATCTTTCTTCAATCATTTCATTTTGATTTATAATAAACAGACACCAACAAACAATGAGGTGAAAGGCAACGACATAAATTTAAACATGTCGGGAAATGGTATCGTTGGCACACAAACAACATACACAGAAACATATAACTGTTTTGTACAGCGGAAGTTTCAATGTGAATTTCAACATTTAAGCACATGTCATGAAGAGAAGTCTGTTCTCTGTAGAGAAAACATTGACAAATAGTTGTGTAAAAGGCCGGTCTTTACCTTAAGTATAATAATGATAAGTAGCCTGACTCACGTGTTCCACTGACAGCCCATCATTAACATCACAATACAGAATATAAGAATACCCTTCACAATACCCCGAAATATGAAAATATCCACAATAACCGAATACGCAAAGTCGTACGAAGTAGAACAGAGTGGTCTAAACTGGAGTAAATGGAGGAGAATTGATGTGACATCTGCTGTGGCGGCTTCTATCGACCTCCATGATGCTGACGGGTGACGTGTGACCCCGAAAAGTGTAAGTGGATCGTAAATCAGAGGCCCAACTGGTGTAGAGGACAAAGCAGACTACCGCTCCACAGGATCAAACCTGACTGGCAACTTCCAATTCCTTCTGATGTAAAAGAGCACCTGGATAATGTTCGGGGTTGGAAAACTCCACATCAACTTTTGGTTATAGAACAGGATCTGCGTTTATGTTTTTGTTTTTTTTTCTGGATAACGGTATACTGTAGTGGTTACAGCATTGACTCAGAAAGCCAAACTTACGCACAATCCAGCATAACGACCTAATAGATGGATAACTATACTGCGTTCGTATCTATCCACGTGGAGATGCCAGGGACTCTTTCAGTATATGTAGTATCCCTATCTACAGTATCCCCATCTGTCTGGACATTCTGCTAAAAAAATCTTCCTTTCTGTTACTCTGTTTCTGTCTTTCTCCTTTGTTTTCTGTCATCTTGTCTCTTCTCATGTTCTGCTTTGCTGGTTCATTCACCTTCATGTTTCTTTTAGTGCCGTCCATATTTTCTGCCTATGAGGACTGATAATTGGGTACATACATTAAAGTACGTTTTTAGCTCCAAGGAAATGTGAACAGCTTAGCGGCAATGGTAAGTACTGTATGCCAGTTTTTT
>CM060306.1:91434616-91437116 GCA_030674185.1 Monoplex corrugatus
ATAAGAGCTATACAGAGCAAGAGAACAACAGACAGTCACATCCTGTTGATAACACAATGGCTCTGTTCTCAGGTCACGATGATTCACAAAAAGTCAACAACAATGACTGATTGTTTCTGGGTTGTATACTTCCTTCCACAAAGAGCTTGGAATATGTTTCTATAAGTGTTGCAATTGGGCACAAGTGTTAACGTCGAAAGACAATAGTCTGGATTGAACAGCCACTCAGAATAATATGCATAATTAAGCAGATGCGTTATTATGTGCATACCTCTCCACAATGTTAGAGAAGGAACAAAAACAGACAATAATTAATGTGCACAACAATCTTCATTGACCTTACCTACATACTGGACGATTGACATGTGTTCTTTCGGACGGGATTACTTACAACATACAATATTTTTATATCATTTTGGTGAATCCATCTCGCTTACTAGCAGCGATTCAAAAATTGTATTAATTTACAGTTTTAATGCATAGTGCAACAACTGTTGCGTGTCTTGCAACGTTGTATAGAAATCAAATCCCCAAAAATTCAGAACTTATGTAATGTACACATGAATTACTATTCACAGCATTATACACCCCTCTTTTGTGTTTACAACCAGTTAACCAAAAATATCAAAAGAGGGGTTAGGCACGGATGTGTTCTGTCACCAAATTTGTTTTCACTTTACAGCGAACCCATCATGAGGAACCTAGAAGAATGCCCTGAGATAAAGGTTGGAGGAAAAATGATAAAAGTATTCGTTACGCAGATAACACCGTTCTAATTGCAGAGCAGGAAAAAGGCCTACAAAATCTTCTGAAAATAATATAAATAGAAAGTAAAAATAAAGGGCAAGAGGCTAAATCGCAAAAAGAATGAAATAATGGTAATAAGTAAAAAACATGAAATCCCCTCATGCCAAATAACAGTAAACGGCACAACATTGAAACAAGTTGATAAGTTTAAATGTCTGGGAACGGTCATCTCACCAGACTTCAGATGCGCATCAGAAATGACTAGCAGAACCGGCCAAGCTAAAACACCGTTGAAGAAGATGAAAAGCGTTCTTACCAACAAACGCCCATCAATTAACATCAGGAAGAGAGTTCTTGGGTGTTACATAGAACCGATACTTTTGTACAGTTGTGAGGCGAGGACAGTCAACAAGCAAAGTAAAAACAAGATTGAGGCAACTGAAACTTGGTTTCTAAGAAGAATGTTGAGAGTTCCATGGACAGCAAAGAAAACAAACGAGACAATCCTGGAGGAGGCAGGTACAAGAAGATCATTAACCAAGAAGATTAGGAAAAGGCAAGCAACATTTATAGGACTTTTTATGAGGAAGAGAAATCCTGTGGTGTGGTGTAGTGTGGTGTGGTGTGGTGTGGTGTGGTGTGGTGTGGTGTGGTGTGGTGTGGTGTGGTGTAGTGTAGTGTAGTGTGGTGCAGGGTGGCGTGGTGTGGTGTGGTCTGGTCTGGTTCGGTTAACATTGTTTCATTTTGTAAACTGCGTTCTTATGTTTCTTCCCGTTTCGTGCGAGTAGCATGCCGCTGGGTGGTATCTATCGCCATGTAATTTGGCTTGAACTGACTTGGTGATTTGGAATGGAACGGCAATAACATGCGTGTGTGTGTGTGTGTGTGTGTGTGTGTCCGTGTATATCTGTGTGCCTGTATGTGGGTATCTCTCTCTGTGAATATGTAGGTGTATGGGTGTGTCTGTGTGTTTGTGTCTGTGTCTGTGTTCCAGAGGATGTCCACTGGCTCAAGATCTTCACGACTCAAAGAACAGCAAGCACCTCAGCCTTTGACTTGCTGGTAACTGTCAACAGGGAAATGATGAAGCATCTTCGGCAATTTTCAGACACACAGTATACTCATGTCTGCAATGAACTGCTAAAATAAAATCAGTATGCAGTTAAACCTGTGCAAGACTGCACTAAACACACAATGTATAGCTTTCTGTAAACTATTACAACACGCCTATGGACAAGCAAGATTGTGCATGACTGTACTTTATGAACCCTCTGAAAAACACGTTTTTGATTTTTTTTTTTTTTTTTTTTTTGATAACGCAGCTGAGCTACGTAAGTGTTAAACTTTATGGAAAAAAAAAAGAAAGAGATAGTTTTGTCTTATTCAAATACACTCCACCACTTACTGATAAGAACTACACTCTGAACAATCAAACGGTTTTAAAAGCTAATGTCCCCCTTCCCCCTCTCTCTCTCTCTCTCTCTCTCTCTCTTCTCTCTCTCTCTCTCTCTCTCTCTCTCCCTCTCCCTCTCTCCCTCTCTCCTCTCTCTCTCTCTGCTCCTTAAATCCCGGCATTCAACTCCCGTTCTCAGTCATATTTCTTCTTCTTCATACTTCTTTGCCACTTCAGACTAAGTGCGAGTCGACTGACAGGCTTCTTTGATGACTCACTACTTCTACACACACATATATGCGCGCGCGCGCACACAGAAAAGAAGAAGAAGAGAGAAAGAGAGAGAGGGAACTAAAAAAA
>CM060306.1:91442116-91449616 GCA_030674185.1 Monoplex corrugatus
ATTCAATATGGACCGTTTTGATGGTCACATTAACCGTGTGTATGGATTTCCAGCTGGACCATTTTTAGTGGTCATATTAACGTGTGTGTTGATTTCCAGCTGGACCATTTTAAGTAGTCATATTAACGTGTGTGTTGATTTCCAGCTGGACCATTTTAAGTAGTCATATTAACGTGTGTATGGATTTCCAGCTGGACCATTTTTAGTGGTCATATTAACGTGTGTATGGATTTCCAGCTGGACCATTTTAGTAGTCATATTAACGTGTGTGTTGATTTCCAGCTGGACCATTTTAAGTAGTCATATTAACGTGTGTATGGATTTCCAGCTGGACCATTTTAGTAGTCATATTAACGTGTGTATGGATTTCCAGCTGGACCATTTTAGTGGTCATATTAACGTGTGTATGGATTTCCAGCTGGACCATTTTAGTAGTCATATTAACGTGTGTATGGATTTCCAGCTGGACCATTTTTAGTGGTCATATTAACGTGTGTATGGATTTCCAGCTGGACCATTTTTAGTGGTCATATTAACGTGTGTAAGGATTTCCAGCTGGACCATTTTAGTAGTCATATTAACGTGTGTATGGATTTCCAGCTGGACCATTTTAGTGTTCATATTAACGTGTGTATGGATTTCCAGCTGGACCATTTTTAGTGGTCATATTAACGTGTGTAAGGATTTCCAGCTGGACCATTTTAGTAGTCATATTAACGTGTGTATGGATTTCCAGCTGGACCATTTTAGTGGTCATATTAACGTGTGTAAGGATTTCCAGCTGGACCATTTTTAGTGGTCATATTAACGTGTGTGTTGATTTCCAGCTGGACCATTTTAGTAGTCATATTAACGTGTGTATGGATTTCCAGCTGGACCATTTTTAGTGGTCATATTAACGTGTGTGTTGATTTCCAGCTGGACCATTTTAGTAGTCATATTAACGTGTGTATGGATTTCCAGCTGGACCATTTTAGTAGTCATATTAACGTGTGTCTTGATTTCCAGCTGGACCATTTTTAGTGGTCATATTAACGTGTGTGTTGATTTCCAGCTGGACCATTTTAGTAGTCATATTAAGGTGTGTATGGATTTCCAGCTGGACCATTTTAGTGGTCATATTAACGTGTGTATGGATTTCCAGCTGGACCATTTTAGTAGTCATATTAACATGTGTATGGATTTCTAGCTGGACCATTTTTAGTGGTCATATTAACATGTGTATGGATTTCCAGCTGGACCATTTTAGTGGTCATATTAACTTGTGTATGGATTTCCAGCTGGACCATTTTTAGTGGTCATATTAACGTGTGTATGGATTTCCAGCTGGACCATTTTAGTAGTCATATTAACATGTGTATGGATTTCCAGCTGGACCATTTTAGTAGTCATATTAACGTGTGTATGGATTTCCAGCTGGACCATTTTTAGTGGTCATATTAACGTGTGTATGGATTTCCAGTTGTAGCATTATGAATGGTCACGTTAATGTGTTTGTAATTTCAAGTGGACTATTTCAATTGTAACATTAACGTGTGTTGGACATCCAACTGGACCATCTTAATGGCCACATTAACATATATTCAGAATTCCATTTGGACAATCTTTTGAATGACCATATGCAACTGTGTTTGGAATTTCAATTGAACCACCTTTTATAACGGTCACATTAATATGTTTGGAATTGAAATTTCAATTAAATCATCTTTTATAACGGCCACATTAATGTGTTTGGAATTGGAATTTCAATTGAACCATCTTTTATAACGGCCATATTCATACATTATAGTGTTTGGAATTCCAATTGGATTGTCTTTTCTAAATGACCACATTGATGTGTGTTTGGGATTCCAGTTGATTCATCTTTTATAAATAGCCACATTCACGTATTTTCGGAATTCCAATTGGATCATGTTTTAGACTTCAGCTTAATGACGACAAGACAGAAGCTATCCTCATTGGCACCCGTCAGAAACTTTCCCAGCTGCCTCCTCTTTCTCTCCCATTATGTAACACATCAGTCCCAATTTCTGATTCAGCTAAAAACCTTGGTGTCTGCATTGACTCTACCCTGTCCATGAACAACTTTGTTTCTCAAACTGCCAGATCCTGCTACTATCATCTCCATCGTATAAGCCTGATCAGGAAGTATCTCTCTGTCGAAACAACTGCAAAACTCGTTCTCTCCTTCATAATGTCTCGCATTGACTATTGCAATTCACTCCTGTCTGGTCTTCCTGCCTCCACCATTCACATCCTACAGCGCATTCAAAACAATGCTGTACGCCTTGTACTCAAAAAGAAAAAAGCTGACCACATATCTCCTCTCCTGGCACAACTTCACTGGCTCCCTGTATCAAAGCGCATACAGTACAAACTAGACACCATGTGCTACAAAAGCCTCAATAACGCAGCCCCGATTACCTGTCAAGCCTACTTGAGATCTATGTTCCCTCACGTACCCTCCGCTCTGCCTCCGATCCTCTGACTTTTCGCTTTCCACGCACTAAACTCAATACCTATGGTCCACGAGCCTTCTCTGTTTCTGGTCCACTCTCCTGGAACAAACTTCCTCTCTCAGTCCGTCAGCAACCTACTTTTGCCTCCTTCAAGTCCGCTCTCAAAACTCACCTTTTCTCCTCTGCATAAAATCCTAACCTCACTCAACCCCCCTCTGCAGCCTGTCTCCGCTCGGAGGGGAATCACTTTGTTTTAATATATAATTGTATATGATGTGCTCTCTGTGGTTTTCCATTGGTTTTATTCTTGTTTTTATTGCTTTTATTCTTTTCTCCCCATTTGTGGCCATGCATGTGTGTGTGTGTGTGTGTGTGTGTGTGTGTGTGTGTGTGTGTGTGTGTGTGTGTGTTGTGTGTGTGTGTGTGTGTGTGTGTGCGTGTGTGTGCGTGCGTGCGTGTGTGCGTGTGTGTCTTTTCGGCGCTTGGATTTGATTTTGTCGAGATTTGCGCTATATAAATATTGTAATTATTATGTATGCATGTGCGTACGTATGTATGTATGTATGTATGTATGTATGTATACGCTTAGATTTATGTATGTATGTATGCATGTATACGCTCAGCTTAGATTTATGTATGTAAGTATGTAAGCATGTATGTATGCATGTATACGCTCATATGTATGTAGGTATGTATGCATGTATACGCTCAGCGCTTAGATTTGATTTTATCAAGATTTTGCGCTATATAAATAAAATATATTATTATTATTATTATTAAAGAGGCCGAACTGACCTGTGTTTGGAATATTTCATGAACTGGTTGAAATAAAGTATATGCTATTCCGAAAGCTGGTTAAAAAAAAGTAAAACATGCGGGTTGGTGTCAAGAGCAGACAAACAGCCGGGTAAGATTCCCTAACGTCGTCCTCTGACGTGCCAAATGGAACACACCCTGCTGTTCTTCACGCTTGAAGCATATGATGTGATGCAGTCTGACGTAACATTTTTACACTGACTCTATATATCGTTCCTCTCAGACTGATGGATGCCAACAGTTCAGCAGGTTATAGCGTACACACTCACACTCACACACACACATACACGCACGCACACACACGCATACACACACACATACGCACGCACACATACACACGCACGCACGCACGCATGCGCGCACACACACACAAACACACGGACACACACGGACACACACGGACACACACGGACACACACGCACGCACACACACACCCGTCTAATATCACTCATAGTGAAAAGACGTTAAATCAAAGAACGAACGAACGAACACAAACACACACGTACACACACACACGCACACACACGCACGCACGCACGCACACACACGCCCACGCACGCACGCACACGCATACACACACACACACACACGTTCGTACATACACAGACAGTGTTTATTTTTCATAGGATATTTTGTGCCCATCTGTCGAGCCACTTCATTAGCAATGACCCCTCGCCGTTCATGTCAGCCTGTGGGGATGCCGGGGGCTCTATCAGTGTATCAGTTTAAAATGGTATTCCCACCTTCTGGAAACTCTGTGCTAGAAATTTCCTCTGTTTTGTCATTCTCTCCGTTTCTGTCTTGCTCCTTTGCTTTCTGCTATTTCTTCCTATCATTTTCTGCCCTACTGGTCCAGGGAGAAAGGTCGAAGGATGGTTTAGACGTTCTCCTGCCAATAATTAAACTCGGGATTCCATGGTTCGTTTCCCGTTGAGGCCTCGACTTTTCTTTTCAGCTTGATCGGAAAATCGAACTGAGCATCTTGTCCTTCGGAAGAGGACGAAAAACGAATTGGACCCGTGTGCCTTATGGCCTGAGCACGCTGAAAGATCCCACTGCTGATGAAAATCGTGAAGAGCAGGGCATTTGCCAGGCTACCTTGGCACAGAATATTGGAGAGATAGATTAATTTCCCAGGTCCCTCCTCTTGAATGCCAATTAGGCTTCTTGCCTTTCTGAAGTCTTGGTTAAAGAAAAAAAAAAAAAGAAAAAAAATGGGTGGTGGTGCACTGCGGCCATGCTCTCTAAAGTAGGAAAGCAGCCCGAATTTCACATGATAAAATCTACTCTGACGAAAACGAAAGGAATATCACTATGAATTCACCTTGTGTGTGTTCTGCAAAGCCTGACATACTTTCTATTGGGATTGGTAATTGGGTACATGTAATAACTGTATTTTTTTGGTTTAAAGGAAATGTCATGTGCAGAAGCAATTTTAGGCAACCTAGGCCAGTTTACATATCGATAACGTAAAGTTTTATTTCATGTGAAGTTTTTTTCAAAAATTAAGCGCCCGGGGTCAAGATCATTCTGACCTAAGACAATTGTCAAAAACAAACTTGAATACTAAGTGCACTAATGTATATATGTATATATGTGTGTGTGTGTGTGTGTGTGTGTGTGTTGTGTGTGTGTGTGTGTGTGTGTGTGTGTGTGTGTGTGTGTGTGTGTGTGTGTGTTCGTTCGTTCCTTGATTTAACGTCTTTTCACTATAAATGATATTAGACGGGTTATTATCTTACGATGTGTGTGTGTGTGTGTGTGTGTTGTGTGTGTGTGTGGTGTGTGTGTGTGTGTGTGTATGTGTGTGCTGTGGCGTGTGTGTGTGTTGTGTACACGTATCTCTATATATATGTGTGTCTGTCTGTCTGTCTGTGTGTCTGTGTCTGTGTATGTACGTAAGTATGTATGGATGGATGGATGGATGGATGGATGTATTATGTATGTATTATGTATGTATGTATGTATGTTAGCGCAATTAGTATTCAGGTTTGTTTCGTTTTGTTTTTTTGTTTGTTTAACCCTCTGGTGATAAATGGCAGAATGGTCAATGCCAGGGTTATATCCTTAGATTATCTGGACAAATACACTGATACGTGTACTTAATTAATTTTCCTCTTCTTTTTCTATAGGGTTAGCAAAGTTCTGAGTGTGTTAAGAAATGATTATAGCATTGATATGGTTCTGCGCAGTCGACAGTCGGCACAAATAATAACTTTAAGAAGAAGAAGCCCCAGCCTAGTCTAACAGTAACAATCGGCATCAAAACTACCCACCAGAACAGACTGCATCGGTGCTGGGTCACGCCAGTGGAGCTTAGTAGACTGATTCAGCACATGCCCAGTGTCAGTAACGAGTTGTGCTGCCCAGTGTCAGTAACGAGTTTTCTTATTAGCGCTATACACTATCGGTATGCTTTCTTTCATCTCCTTCTTTTAAGTGAATTTATTTTATATCGACCAGATTTGTGTATGTGTGTGTGTGTTTCCGTCTGTCTGTCTGGTCGGTCTGTCTGTCTGTCTGTCTGTCTGTCTGCCTGCCTGCCTGCCTGCCTCCCTCCCTGCCTACCTGCCTGTCTGTCTGTCTGTAATGTGCGGATACGAGACTCTCTTATGGATGGATCTTTACCAAATTTGAGTCAAAGGTATGGACCGTTGAGAAGGGTGAGTTTGAAAAATATAAAGCGTCCGGGTCAAGGTCATTCTGACCTAAAACAATTGTCAAAAAAAATTACGAGAAAGGAGTGTGAATAGCACTTTCCATCCAGGAACTTCTGAAAATATATAAAACATGTTTTCGCAGTTGTGACATTTTGTCATTGCCCTCAATAACGTAAAGTTTTATTCCATGTGAAGCTTTTTCAGTCACAGCGACTGATTTTCTGGACCATCTGCGTCTTCATGATTACCACTGTTTGAAACAAAAATTGTCAAAAATTAAAGGAATCTAGTTTTTATGTAAGCTTAAGAACACAAGTTGATTTTATAGTCACATCTAGTTTTCTTTTTCAGTGTATGTCTATTGATGTACAACGGTTTGACCTAAGCGGCGAAGAAAACATCAACACACGGTACAACAAAGGTGTGGTTTTCAGTGTCTCCCACTTCCAACAGAAGCTGAACTTTAAGAAATTGATAAATATGTCTTGAAGGAGGGAAAACTTAGGTTACGGTCCCAAACATCGAAAAGCACTTCTTAAATTATCTAATGAAATTACTCCATGTCCAGAAAAAAAAACTTTGTTCTGGAACTCCGTTCGTGAAGAAGGCACATAGCCGTATATGACTTACGTGTGTAAAAAGATTGTGGCTATCCCGAGTCTTCATTTTGAAGCGATACGACGAACTACAAACTGATGTTTTGAGGAGTCACTGCACCGTTTGAAGTGGTGTAAGACCTTGAACCTTTTCTGAACAGTTTACAAGCTTTTTCTAATGCAACCACAAAAACTAAAATCATGCAGTTCTGACTCGTTTTTAGAGTCTCGCCAGTACGTTAAAATGCAATGAGAAACGCTTGTGTTAGAAACGAATGCTTCGTTTGTTTCTCTGAACTTCTGTATGAAAAAGAGATAATAGAACAGCGTGACCAACTCTGTTCTTTGTTGTTGTTGTGTTGTTGTTGTTGTTGTTGTTGTTGTTGTGTTGTTGTTTGTTTTGTTTTGTTTTGCTTTGTTTTGTTTTGTTTGTTTCAGCTCACAAATGTGTGCCGCTACGAATCTTCAATATGTGCCAAGGGAAAAACCTGTAATTTTGTTGAAAAAAAATCTTTGTGTAAATATCGCCCTTCACAACTTTCTGTTCTTGAAGTTAAAGATAAGTTGCACATATATGTTTTCATGCATGCGCGTGTGAGCTTGTGCTACAATGGACTTTTGTTGCACGTCTTATTATTCTGATTTTCTGAGACGTAAGAAATGATCTTTGAAGGGGTAAAAGAATAGTCAGGATTCTTTCATGTCTATCATCCTCCACAAATCACATCTTGGACAATGTGTTGCCAGTCTGTGATTGAATTTTTTTTTCCTCTGTGAGTGATATTGTTGTATAACAGCCTGTGCCTGTCTAGCCATACTCCATCATGTGTCATTCCAGTCTGTGACGGTTCCAGCTGCAAGGATTTACGTTGCTGTGCCTTGCCAAGCACGTTGACCTTGTAGGATAATTTCACACAATGTCTGTTGTTTGTTTGTTTGTTTGTTTGTTTGTTTGTTTGTTTGTTTGT
>CM060306.1:91454616-91472116 GCA_030674185.1 Monoplex corrugatus
CCACAAATACTCTACATTGCGATGTGGATAGTGGTTTGAATACTTTTGTACAATGTCTGAAAGATGCCAGTGCCTGTATGTATAAAACGTATAAAGTTTACTGGAACAAAAGATCAGAATGGTTTGACAAGGACTGTCAGCAAGCAAAAAAAGAAACAAGGCGTAAACTAAATTATTTTAGGAAAACTAGGAAGGAAGAAGATAGAATTTCATATGTGGAAGAGAGGAAAACGTACAGACGTTTACTAAAGACAAAGAGACAAGCATTTAGGAAACAGAAAGCAGATTCGCTAACCATGGAAACTGACTAATTCATCACAGTTCTGGAAACTGCTGAGAAGTATGGGTTGTGGAAACAAAGACAAAGTCTCAAATGATATTGATATTAATGTCTGGTTCGAGCACTTCAAGAATATTTTTCAAAATTATGGGGGACATGTTGGTGAACATTGTGATATTGAGGTAGATCTATCTGAGGAAAGGGAGCATACTCTAAATAGAGATATATCTGAAGAAGAGGTTAAACGAGCAGTTGGTAAACTTAAGACTGGTAAAGCAAGCGGAATTGACAGCGTTTCAGCTGAAATGTTAAAAAATGGGGGAAACGATGTCATAGCTTTTCTAACAAAACTGTTCAAAATAATTTTTGACTCGGGGATTTATCCAAAAGAGTGGTCCAAAGCCATTATCATCCCCATTTTCAAAAAAGGGGATCCTGAAAATGCAGATAATTATAGAGGTATATCTTTATTAAGCATGATATCTAAATGTTACACAACAATACTGAACAAGAGATTATACACCTGGTTAGAAGCTAATAATTTGATCTCAGAGACCCAGGCAGGTTTTCGTAATAGATACTCAACTGTTGATCATATATTCACACTACATGCTATCATTCAGAAATGCATGCACAAGAAAGGGATGAAATTATATGTTGCTTTTGTTGACTTTAAAAAGGCTTTCGATTCGGTCAGACATGATAAACTCCTACATTGTATTAGAAAGGAGGGTGTTAAAGGGAAATTTCTCGCATCATTAATGGCAATGTACAAGTCATTGGTGTCATGTATCCGAGTTAACGATAAATTTTCAGAGATGTTTCAATGTCCGGTTGGAGTAAGACAAGGTTGTGTCTTGAGTCCTACATTGTTTTCGATATTTATAAATCAGTTAGCAAATTGTATGGGTGATAAAGGAAAACATGGCATCCAATTACTACCTGGGATGTTGGAAATATTTGTTTTACTCTTTGCAGATGATGTGGTACTTTTCTCAACTACACCAAATGGTTTACAGAATCAGCTGAACGTTTTAAGTACGTGTTGTAACAACATGAAATTAAAAGTAAATATTGACAAAACGAAGGTCATGGTGTTTAGAAACGGAGGGTTCCTCGGAAAACGTGAAAAATGGTCATATGAAGAAAATAAGTTGGAAGTTGTGAATAATTATTGCTATTTAGGTTTTAATTTCACGACAATGGTAAGTGTCATAAAAGGTACTGCACATTTAGCAACTAAGGGGAAGAAAGCTGTCATACAGCTAAATAGGGTTCTCCAAAAATTCAAGGAAATGACAATGGATACTTTCTTTAAAATATTTGACGCAAAGGTACAACCCATTCTGTTGTACGCGTCAGAAGTATGGGGATTAAAACGAATGGAACACGTAGAAAAGGTACATATGATGGCGTGCAAAAGATTTTTAGGCGTAACTGTTAAGACACCAAACAAGATGGTGTACGCTGATCTGGGAAGATACCCATTATTCGTTAACTCTGTGGTCGCATGCTTAAGATATTGGTTTAAATTGCTACAAATGAGTGCCGAAAGATTTCCGCATAAAGCTTACCAAATGCTTCTGGAATTAGATAGAAATGGAAAAGATTGTTGGGCATCAGAGGTAAGAAAAATCCTGTGTGATACAGGTTTCAACATTGTATGGCTGCAACAGGGAGTTGGGGATGTAAAACTATTTTTAAACATATTTAGACAAAGACTTGTCGATCTGTTTATCCAAGAATGCACTAGTATTATTAGAGATGGTGACAGATATGAGTGCTATAGATCATTCAAAACAATTTTTGAAAAAGAAAAATATATTTCTGACATGGATACATACTGTCTCAGAGTGGCAATCACACAACTAAGATTTGATGTACTACCGCTGAATAACAATTCACATCGTTATAGTGAGAGTATTCACAAAAGGGCATGCCCTTTTTGCAAAACTCACATCGAAAATGAATATCACCTTATATATGACTGTCCCACTTATACAGATATTAGAGTAAAATTCCTCAAAGATTCAGCTAGAATGCCACTTTATCTACTGCTCAAAGCAGAAAATTCTCATCATAGATACAATGTGTCCAGATTTGTTTTTCATGCCATCAACAGACGCAAAAAAATCATGAATGAATAAACTAACGAAAATAAGTCATCACCAGTACTATATGACTGTATTACATTAGTAATTATACAATGCTGTATAGGTATAATAAATGGTAAAACTATTAACGCTTGTTCCATTATATTTTTGTAGTCATTTCGATATAAACTGTGTACAGACTGTAAATTATGCACAAAAACGCGGGGGTAAAGATAATTTTGAAAAATCGAATTGTTTATTGATACTTGTTTTACAAATATTTGGTAAATTGATGATTCATTGATTGACTGCTTAACTGATTGTTTGATTAATTCATTGATTGATTGATGGATGCACTAACTGAATGATTGATCCATTGATTAGTTGCTGACTAAGTACTGATCGGGAAAATGATTTATATGAAACTGATCAAATTGTTCGGTGACTCGCTAACTAGTTTGGTTTATAGATGAGTAATTGTATTAGGCGACAAACTTAACTGGTAGAGAAACGGTTCAGTATTTTAACTGATCGGATTCAGATGGCTAATTAAATGATAGAATGGCAGTTGATTGATTGATTGATTACCGTTGCCACGGTACACTGAATGTACTAAGTATTTGTTTGTTAGATGGATAAAGTGAAGTATGTTTCGCAAGCAAGGTGATTTACCAATTATTTGTTGATTGTGTGATGATTGTATTACTTGACCGGCTGTTGGCTATACAGAGAGACTAATTGCTTGATCAGTAGATGGAGGAATGGAACGATATATGTATATGTATTAAATATCTTTATGACTTGTTTGATGCCTTAATGCACTGATGAAGCTTAATTATAATCAAGTACTATTTAGTGTATTACTTCATTAAATGTCAGATTTAGTCAGCAAAAGAAAGATCTGTTGACTGTTACACCAACGAAGTATTCAACTGAGGAAAGCGCGGAAAGTGTCAATGTTCGACGATGCAATCATACGCATTGCAATATTGGTGTAATCCACAAAAACCCTATCTCCCCCCCCCCTCTCCCACCGACTATTGTATTGTGGCCTAAGGCCATTAAAAAATTCTGAGTTCTGAGTTCTCTCTCTCTCTCTCTCTCTCTTCTCTCTCTCTCTCTCTCTCTCCTCTCTCTCTCTCTCTCTCTCTCTCTCTCTCTCTCTCTCTCTCTCTCCTCTTCTCTCTATCTATCTATCTATCTATCTCTCAACTGAGCTGACCATGCTGCAGTGATCTTCGCTGTGATCACAAAGTGAACAGCAAACTGTCGCAACGTCATTACAAACATAACGCACTATGACCATCATGAACAACAAACTGTCACAACGCCATAACACCCAAACATAACACTATGACCATCATGAACAACAAACTGTCACAAGCCATAACACACAAACATAACAACACTATGACCATCATGAACAATAAACTGTCACAACGCCATAATACACAAACATAACACTATGACCATCATGAACAATAAACTGCCACAGCGCCATAACACACAAACATAACACACTATGACCATCATGAACAACAAATTGTCATAACGCCATAATACACAAATCCAACGTACCATGGTGACAAACTAGATCTCTGACAGCTGTATAATACCACCTGAGGCAGGTGGAATAAGGTATACAGTGATTACTCTACAACGTTCGCTCTCGATAACTGTGCTTAAACATGATCGAGCGTGATTGCCAAATGGATGAGTGACCAGTTCAAGCTCTGGCTTGAGCACAATACTTTTATTTCACGCAAGCTGACTGGTGCTTTTGACAGAGCTGTGGACCCAAGGTAGGGTGTCTCGAGTTCAATCCCAGACCGCAACATACCAACAAACTGGCCAGTGTCTGCCGGACAGTTGCTGGTAGATTTGGGTGAAGCGCATGCTGAATAGCCCGTGTGCTATAAATTCCTCTTGAACAAACTTCACACACTGCCTCATTCCACCCAGCTGTAAATGGATACCTGTCCCTGTGTACCCAGGCCTGGTTGGCGCAGAGGTAAAGATCCGAGGTTCCAATCTGGGTGCAGGGTCAGCTGTGACTCGAGAAGAACTTTGTATGGATGCCTACAGACCAGTCACTTGATGTGTTGTAGGGTCAGGGATGGTAAAGCAGCAGGACAGAGAGAGGAGACGGGCACCGCCTTCATTGTATTGTACCCAAGCACAATATCGACATCTACACTTTAGTTTATGTGAGCAGGACAAAGAAGAGAAGACAGGCACCACCTTCATTGTATTGTCCCCAAGCACCATATCGCCACTCTAAAACTTCAGGGTTATGTTGAGCAGGACAGAGAAGAGAAGACGGGCACCACCTTCATTATACTGTCCCCAAGCACAATATCGACACTCTAAAACTTTTAAGTTTATGTTGAGCAGGACAGAAAAGAGAAGACGGGCACCACCTTCATTGTATTGTACCCAAGCACCATATCGCCAATCTAAAACTTCAGAGTTATGTTGAGCAGGACAAAGAAGAGAATACAGGCACCGCCTTCATTATACTGTCTCCAAGCACCATATTGCCACTCTAAAACTTCAGAGATATGTTGAGCACGACAGAGAAGAGAAGACGGGCACCGCCTTCATTGTATTGCCCCCCAAGCACCATATTGCCATTCTAAAACTTTAGGGATATGTTGAGCAGGACAGAGAAGAGAAGACGGGCACCGCCTTCATTATACTGTCCCCAAGCACCATATTGCCACTCTAAAACTTTAGAGACATGTTGAGCAGGACAGAGAAGAGAAGACGGGCACCACCTTCATTGTATTGTACCCTAGCACAATATCGCCACTCTAAAACTTTTAAGGTTATGTTGAGCACGACAGAGAAGAGGAGACGGGCACCGCCTTCATTGTATTGTACCCAAGCACCATATCGCCACTTTAAAACTTCAGGGTTATGTTTCAACCTTTACCTGTTTCACTTTCTATAGAGACAGACAGACAGGGAGGGTAAAGTAGTGAGAAGGAGAGGAGATGGGTACTAATCCTCATAGTGCTGACCTTGAGAGTATAAAGGTGTAAAGTACTTCGCCAGCCTGCATCTCATATTATCGGAAAGCGTTTACTTTTTTTCACTCCGACAGTGCCAAGACCTCTTTGGAAATTCGACCTGCCTTTGCAACACTCATGTCATAAAAAGATTTACAGGGCATAATGGAGTCATGGCTGACTGTCTGTGAACAAAGGCAACTGAAAGCCCCGATATACTGAATAGAGCACTGAGGTCAGGCCTGGCTGAGCTCTGCACACATGACTGATACACATGACTAACTTTGACAAGTGAGATTGACTTGTGAGTGGCCCGAGAATGTATGTATCAAAAGCGTGTGGTGTGTGTGTGTGTGTGTGTGTGACTCACGTAAGGTCGGTAGCCTTTGGCTAGATAGAAATCAAAAGGACATGTCACTGACCACAGTGTTTAACTTTCACTTGTCGTGTCTCTCCATCGTGCATTTCGTGTGTGTGTAAACATAGCAATCATCGCGTGGGGACAGGAGGTGGATAGACCTCAACTTCTCTCGCGCCCAGCAATTTTATGGCGTGCACTGGCCATCTGTTTTCCCTTGCTACTGTTTATTTTCCCTAACCCTAGCAAGAGGATTTTAGATACCTAGTCACCGTCGGGTACACTGATAGCCCACACACACAACGTTTTTTTACCAAGACAAACCCGTGTTGACGGATTCGAAGCTTTCCTAATGACAAATCAAATATGAGAGCAGACCCTGACACCAGAGTTGACACAGTTTGAAAGTAATTAAGTTGGAATGTACGTGGGTTGGTACGGGATGGGCCAACCTGAATCTGTGACAGTTCATTATGGTGTGAAAATGTCTTGCTGAATACTGATACTTGTTTATGGATACTGGCAATTTAACTCCAGATAAATATGACACTGCCAGTTGAATGCACACTCTTCTAGATGAATGTGACACTTCTAAGTGGATGTTAACACTTCTTGATGGATGCTGACACTTCCAACTGAATACCGACACTTCTTTACGAATACTGACACTTCTAGATAAATGTTGACACTACCAGATAAATGTTGACATTTCTAAATACTGACCTTCTCATTAAATATTGACATTTCTAGATAAACAGACACTTCTTGATAAATGTTGACACTTCTAGATAAATACTGACACTTCTAGATAAATGTTGACATTTCTAGACAAAAATTGACGTTTCTACGTGAATTCTGATACTCCTAAATGAATACTGAACTTCTGAATAAACACTGATACTAGATAAATACCGACATATCTAGATAATTACTTACACTTCTAGATAAATACTGACACTTCTAGATATATAATGACACTTCTAGATAAATACTGACACTTCTAAATAAATGGTGACACTGTTAGATGAATGCTGACACCGTTAGATGAATGCTGACACTCCTAGATGATTGCTGAATTTTTCTGATAAATACTGACACTTTGACATTTCTAGATGAGCTGATACTACTAGATGGACCTCCTACACCGCTAAATGATTACTGACATTGCTAGATAAATGTTGACACTTAGATGAATCATGACTGTTTCAGGGGAATGCCTACACAAATGCTATTTCTGTTCTTTTCTATCTTCCCCCTTTTGACTCCAAAGGGTGTTTAATGTACAGATTTTAGCTTTTGGTTAAAACTGAACTGCTTGGATGGTTCAGGTCACGTAATTTCCGGTAAAATGTTGAAAGTAGACAACAATGAAGACTTCGAGTACAACCCAAGAGTGAAGTGTTGAATATGCTGTAAACACAAGACATTCTTACTGACTACATAGAGACAGCATTTCACTGTGGCGTTAATGTCTATAGACAATGTTTCATTTCAGTATTGATGTATACAATGTTTCACTATGGTGTTTATGATGCTTCGCTATGGTGTTGATGTCTACAATGTTTCACTATGGTGTTTATAATGTTTTGCTATGGTGTTGATGTCTATAGACAATGTTTCATTACAGTACTGATGTCTACACTGTTTCACTATGGTGTATATAATGTTTTGCTATGGTGTTGATGTATACAATGTTTCACTATGGTGTTTATGTTTTGCTATGGTGTTGATGTATACAATGTTTCACTATGGTGTTTATGTCTACAGTGTTTCACTATGGTGTTTATATCAACAGTGTTTCACTATGGTGTTTATGTCTACAATGTTTCACTATGGTGTTTATGTCTACATGTTTCACATGGTGTTTGTCTACATGTTTCACTATGGTGTTTATGGTTTATGTCTACATGTTTCACTATGGTGTTTATGTCTACAGTGTTTCACTATGGTGTTTATGTCTACAGTGTTTCACTATGGTGTTTATGTCTACAGTGTTTCACTATGGTGTTTAATCTACAGTGTTTCACTATGGTGTTTATGTCTAGTGTTTCACACTATGGTGTTTATGTCTACAGTGTTTCACTATGGTGTTTATGTTTTGCTATGGTGTTGATGTATACAGATGTTTCACTATGGTGTTTATGTCTACAGTGTTTCACTATGGTGTTTATATCAACAGTTTTCACTATGGTGTTTATGTCTACAATGTTTCACTATGGTGTTTATGTCTACAGTGTTTCACTATGGTGTTTATATCTACAGTGTTTCACTATGGTGTTTATGTCTACAATGTTTCACTATGGTTTATGTCTACAGTGTTTCACTATGGTGTTTATATCTACAGTGTTTCACTATGGTGTTTATGTCTACAATGTTTCACTATGGTGTTGATGTCTACAGTGTTTCACTATGGTGTTTATATCTACAGTGTTTCACTATGGTGTTTATGTCTACAATGTTTCACTATGGTGTTGATGTCTACAGTGTTTCACTATGGTGTTTATATCTACAATGTTTCACTATGGTGTTTATGTCTACAGTGTTTCACTATGGTGTTTATGTCTACATGTTTCACTATGGTGTTTATATCAACAGTGTTTCACTATGGTGTTTTTGTCTACCGTGTTTCATCATGATGGTTTATGTTTCCAGTGTTTCACTATGGTGTTTGTCTACCTGTTTCACATGTGTTATATTCCAGTGTTTCACTATGGTGTTTATGTCTACCGTGTTTCATCATGATGGTTATGTCCAGTGTTTCACTATGGTGTTTATATCTACAGTGTTTCACTATGGTGTTTATGTCTACAGTGTTTCACTATAGTGTTTATGTCTACAGTGTTTCACTATGGTGTTTATGTCTACAGTGTTTCACTATGGTGTTTATGTCTACAGTGTTTCACTATGGTGTTTATGTCTACAGTGTTTCACTATGGTGTTTATGTCTACAGTGTTTCACTATGGTGTTTATGTCTACAGTGTTTCACTATGGTGTTTATGTCTACAGTGTTTCACTATGGTGTTTATATCTACAGTGTTTCACTATGGTGTTTATGTCTACAGTGTTTCACTATGGTGTTTATGTCTACAGTGTTTCACTATGGTGTTTATGTCTACAGTGTTTCACTATGGTGTTTATGTCTACAGTGTTTCACTATGGTGTTTATATCTACAGTGTTTCACTATGGTGTTTATGTCTACAGTGTTTCACTATGGTGTTTATGTCTACAATGTTTCACTATGGTGTTTATGTCTACAGTGTTTCACTATGGTGTTTATGTCTACAGTGTTTCACTATGGTGTTTATGTCTACAATGTTTCACTATGGTGTTTATGTCTACAGTGTTTCACTATGGTGTTTATGTCTACAGTGTTTCACTATGGTGTTTATGTCTACAGTGTTTCACTATGGTGTTTATATCAACAGTGTTTCACTATGGTGTTTTTGTCTACCGTGTTTCATCATGATGGTTATGTTTCCAGTGTTTCACTATGGTGTTTATATCTACAGTGTTTCACTATGGTGTTTATGTCTACAGTGTTTCACTATGGTGTTTATATCTACAGTGTTTCACTATGGTGTTTTATATCTACAGTGTTTCACTATGGTGTTTATATCTACAGTGTTTCACTATGGTGTTTATATCTACAGTGTTTCACTATGGTGTTTATGTCTACAGTGTTTCACTATGATGTTTATGTCTACAGTGTTTCACTATGGTGTTTATGTCTACAGTGTTTCACTATGGTGTTTATGTCTACAGTGTTTCACTATGGTGTTTATGTCTACAGTGTTTCACTATGGTGTTTATGTCTACAGTGTTTCACTATGGTGTTTATGTCTACAGTGTTTCACTATGGTGTGTTTATGTCTACAGTGTTTCACTATGGTGTTTATGTCTACAGTGTTTCACTATGGTGTTTATGTCTACAGTGTTTCACTATGGTGTTTTATGTCTACAGTGTTTCACTATGGTGTTTATGTCTACAGTGTTTCACTATAGTGTTTATGTCTACAGTGTTTCACTATGGTGTTTATATCTACAGTGTTTCACTATGGTGTTTTGTCTACAGTGTTTCATCATGATGGTTATGTTTCCAGTGTTTCACTATGGTGTTTGTCTACCGTGTTTCATCATGATGGTTATGTTTCCAGTGTTTCACTATGGTGTTTATATCTACAGTGTTTCACTATGGTGTTTATGTCTACAGTGTTTCACTATGGTGTTTGTCTACCGTGTTTCATCATGATGGTTATGTTTCCAGTGTTTCACTATGGTGTTTATATCTACAGTGTTTCATTATGGTGTTTATATCTACAGTGTTTCACTATGGTGTTTATATCTACAGTGTTTCATTATGGTGTTTATATCTACAGTGTTTCACTATGGTGTTTATATCTACAGTGTTTCACTATGGTGTTTTTGTCTACCGAGTTTCATCATGATGGTTATGTTTCCAGTGTTTCACTATGGTGTTTGTCTACCGTGTTTCATCATGATGGTTATGTTTCCAGTGTTTCACTATGGTGTTTGTCTACCGTGTTTCATCATGATGGTTATGTTTCCAGTGTTTCACTATGGTGTTTATATCTACAGTGTTTCACTATGGTGTTTATATCTACAGTGTTTCACTATGGTGTTTGTCTACAGTGTTTCA
Source organism: Monoplex corrugatus (assembly GCA_030674185.1). Lineage (NCBI taxonomy): Eukaryota > Metazoa > Mollusca > Gastropoda > Littorinimorpha > Ranellidae > Monoplex > Monoplex corrugatus. Next base: position 91,465,018 of record CM060306.1, read on the forward strand.
CTATGGTGTTTGTCTACAGTGTTTCATCATGATGGTTATGTTTCCAGTGTTTCACTATGGTGTTTTTGTCTACCGTGTTTCATCATGATGGTTATGTCTACAGTGTTTCACTATGGTGTTTGTCTACCGTGTTTCATCATGATGTTTATGTTTCCAGTGTTTCATTATGGTGTTTGTCTACCGTGTTCCATCATGATGTTTATGTTTCCAGTGTTTCATTATGGTGTTTAAGTCTACCGTGTTCCATCATAATGTTTATGTTTCCAGTGTTTCATTATGGTGTTTAAGTCTACCGTGTTCCATCATAATGTTTATGTTTCCAGTGTTTCATTATGGTGTTTGTCTACCGTGTTTCATTATGACATCTATGTTTAACGTATTTAATTATGTTTGTTTCTACAGTGATTCATTGTAGTGTTTATGTCTGCAGTGTTTCATTGTGGTGTTTATGTCTACACTGTTTCATTGTGGTGTTTATGTCTGCACTGTTTCATTGTAGTGTTTATGTCTACACTGTTTCATTGTGGTGTTTATGTCTGCAGTGTTTCATTGTAGTGTTTGTGTCTACACTGTTTCATTGTGGTGTTTATGTCTACACTGTTTCATTATGGTGTTTATGTCTGCAGTGTTTCATTGTGGTGTTTATGTCTACACTGTTTCATTATGGTGTTTATGTCTGCAGTGTTTCATTATGGTGTTTATGTCTACACTGTTTCATTATGGTGTTTATGTCTACACTGTTTCATTATGGTGTTTATGTCTGCAGTGTTTCATTATGGTGTTTATGTCTACACTGTTTCATTATGGTGTTTATGTCTACACTGTTTCATTATGGTGTTTATGTCTGCAGTGTTTCATTGTAGTGTTTATGTCTACACTGTTTCATTATGGTGTTTATGTCTACACTGTTTCATTGTGGTGTTTATGTCTACACTGTTTCATTATGGTGTTTATGTCTACACTGTTTCATTGTGGTGTTTATGTCTACACTGTTTCATTATGGTGTTTATGTCTACACTGTTTCATTATGGTGTTTATGTCTACACTGTTTCATTATGGTGTTTATGTCTACACTGTTTCATTGTAGTGTTTATAGTGTTTCATTATGGTGTCTATGTCTACACTGTTTCATTGTGGTGTTTATAGTGTTTCACTATGGTGTTTCATTGTGGTGTTTATGTCTACACTGTTTCATTGTGGTGTTTATGTCTACACTATTTCATTGTTGTGTTTATGTCTACACTGTTTCATTGTGGTGTGTATGTCTACACTGTTTCATTGTGGTGTTTTATGTCTACACTGTTTCATTGTGGTGTTTATGTCTGCAGTGTTTCACTGTAGTGTTTATGTCTACACTGTTTCATTGTGGTGTTTATGTCTACACTGTTTCATTGTGGTGTTTATGTCTACACTGTTTCATTATGGTGTTTATGTCTACACTGTTTCATTATGGTGTTTATGTCTACACTGTTTCATTGTGGTGTTTATAGTGTTTCACTATGGTGTTTATGTCTACAATGTTTCACTATGGTGTTTATGTCTACAATGTTTCATTATGGTGTTTATGTCTACACTGTTTCATTATGGTGTTTATGTCTACACTGTTTCATTATGGTGTTTATGTCTACACTGTTTCATTATGGTGTTTATGTCTACACTGTTTCATTATGGTGTTTATGTCTACACTGTTTCATTATGGTGTTTATGTCTACACTGTTTCATTATGGTGTTTATGTCTACACTGTTTCATTATGGTGTTTATGTCTACACTGTTTCATTATGGTGTTTATGTCTACACTGTTTCATTGTGGTGTTTATGTCTGCAGTGTTTCACTGTAGTGTTTATGTCTACACTGTTTCATTGTGGTGTTTATGTCTACACTGTTTCATTGTGGTGTTTATGTCTACACTGTTTCATTATGGTGCTTATGTCTACACTGTTTCATTATGGTGTTTATGTCTACAATGTTTCATTTGTGTTTATGTCTCATTGTTCTTTGTGTTTAGTCTCACTGTTTCATTGTGGTGTTTATGTCTACACTGTTTCATTGTGTGTTTATGTCTACACTGTTTCATTGTGTGTTTATGTCTACACTGTTTCATTGTGGTGTTTATGTCTCATGTTTCATTTGGTGTTATGTCTACACTGTTTCATTGTGGTGTTTATGTCTACACTGTTTCATTGTGGTGTTTATGTCTACACTGTTTCATTTGTGTATGTCTCATGTTTCTTTGTTTATGTCTACACTGTTTCATTGTGGTGTTTATGTCTACACTGTTTCATGTGGTGTTTATGTCTACACTGTTTCATTGTAGTGTTTATGTCTACATTTTCATTGTGGTGTTTATGTCTACACTGTTTCATTTTGGTGTTTATGTCTACACTGTTTCATTGTGGTGTTTATGTCTACACTGTTTCATTGTGGTGTTTATGTCTACACTGTTTCATTTGGTGTTTATGTCTACACTGTTTCATTGTGGTGTTTATGTCTACACGTTTCATTGTGGTGTTTATGTCTACACTGTTTCATTTGTGTTTATGTCTACACTGTTTCATTGTGGTGTTTATGTCTACACTGTTTCATTGTGGTATGCTTTATGTCTACACTGTTTCATTGTGGTGTTTATGTCTACACTGTTTCATTGTAGGTGTTTATGTCTACACTGTTTCATTGTGGTGTTTATGTCTACACTGTTTCATTGTGGTGTTTATGTCTACACTGTTTCATTGTGGTGTTTATGTCTACACTGTTTCATTATGGTGTTTATGTCTGCAGTGTTTCATTATGGTGTTTATGTCTACATTGTTTCATTATGGTGTTTATGTCTGCAGTGTTTCATTATGGTGTTTATGTCTACACTGTTTCATGTAGTGTTTATGTCTACACTGTTTCATTATGGTGTTTATGTCTACATGTTTCATTATGGTGTTTATGTCTACACTGTTTCATTATGGTGTTTATGTCTACACTGTTTCATTATGGTGTTTATGTCTGACAGTGTTTCATTATGGTGTTTATGTCTACATGTTTCATTATGGTGTTTATGTCTACACTGTTTCATTATGGTGTTTATGTCTACACTGTTTCATTATGGTGTTTATGTCTACAGTGTTTCATTGTGGTGTTTATGTCTACACTGTTTCATTATGGTGTTTATGTCTACACTGTTTCATTATGGTGTTTATGTCTACACTGTTTCATTATGGTGTTTATGTCTACACTGTTTCATTTGGTGTTTATGTCTACACTGTTTCATTATGTGTTTATGTCTACACTGTTTCATTATGGTGTTTATGTCTACACTGTTTCATTTGGTGTTTATGTCTACACTGTTTCATTTGGTGTTTATGTCTACACTGTTTCATTATGGTGTTTATGTCTACACTGTTTCATTGTGGTGTTTATGTCTACACTGTTTCATTGTGGTGTTTATGTCTACACTGTTTCATTGTGTGTTTATGTCTACACTGTTTCATTATGGTGTTTATGTCTACACTGTTTCATTATGGTGTGTTTATGTCTACACTGTTTCATTATGGTGTTTATGTCTACACTGTTTCATTATGGTGTTTATGTCTACACTGTTTCATTGTAGTGTTTATGTCTACACTGTTTCATTGTAGGTGTTTATGTCTACACTGTTTCATTATGGTGTTTATGTCTGCACTGTTTCATTATGGTGTTTATGTCTACACTGTTTCATTGTGTGTTTATGTCTACACTGTTTCATTATGGTGTTTATGTCTACACTGTTTCATTATGGTGTTTATGTCTACACTGTTTCATTATGGTGTTTATGTCTACACTGTTTCATTATGGTGTTTATGTCTACACTGTTTCATTATGGTGTGTTTATGTCTACACTGTTTCATTATGGTGTTTATGTCTACAGAGAGTGTTACTGTACAGTTTATGTCTTAGTCAACAGCGTTATGCCAGTCTCACGTTAAATGCTTCACTAGTTAACTAACCATAAGACTATGAAAATAAACTGTGCAGTTATTGTCTCTCCATCTGTGTAAGCGCGTGCGCGTGTGTGCGTATGTATGTGTGTGTGTGCGTGTGGTGTGTGTTGATGTGCGGTGTGTGTTGTTGTGTGTGTGTGTGTGTGTGTGTGTCTGTGTGTGTGTCTCTGTGTGTGTCTCTGTGTGTGTCTGTGTGTGTGTGTGTGTTGCTATCTTTCAATCATCTCCGTGCCGTTTACTATTGCAGTTATTATTGTACCAAAGAGTTTTGTTTTCTTCTGTAATAAGATGGCATCCTGCTTTGCCAAGAGGATTATGCTCTTTGACAAATCTGTTATTTATGTAGTTTTTTGTTTGTTTGTTTTTTGTTTTTGTTGTTGGTTGTTTTGTTTTTGTTGTTTTTTTGAGGGGGGGGGGGAATGGAGGGCCCCACCAATGTGTCGGCGGTTTGTCTGCCTGTCTGCCTCCATAAACCCAAAATAAGAACAGTTGCGGCGTACGTACACCCAGGTAGTCTTTAAGCCAGCCTAAGGCATACCTGTCAAAGAGTAGATAGCCTGGTCGATCCCCCAACAGCAATACATCATGTTGGTTTATCATGTAACAGGATACTGTCGAGACAGCTAGCTAAAGCAAAAAGGTGGCCGTGCTCTGTGTGTGTTGTGTGTGTGTGTGTGTGTGTGTGTGTGTGTGTGTGTGTGTGTTGTTGTTTGTGTGTGTTGTGTGTGTGTGTGTGTTGTGTGTGTATGTGTGTGTGTGTGTATGTGTGTGTGTGTGTGTCTACGGTGTGTGTCTGCGCGCGTATGTGTGTCTGTGTGTGTGTGTTCGTGTGTCTGTGTCTGCGTCTGTGTCTATGTGTGTGTGTGTGTGTGTGTGTGTGTGTGTGTGTGTGTGTGTGCGCGCGTGCGTGTACGTGTGTGTGTGTGTGTGTGTGTTTGGGCGCGCGCGTGTGTGTGCCTGATTGCGTGCGTATTAAGAAGTCCTAAAGCGGAAAATACTATAAAACTCGTGGAATTACTCTAAGATATGATAATATGAACTCTTGTTAAAAGAAATCGGTCTTGGAAAGAGCAGCATGTTTTACCATAAGAGTTATTTTGAAATCGAAAACTAGATTCCAGAATTCCTATAACAATATTTTTTCCCCAGAAGAGAAAGTGATGATGAGTTTTAGGGACATTGGTGGTGGAAATGGTGACGGTGTCTGTTTTTTATTGTTTTTAATACAGTGTCTACTGTCTGCAAAACTGCAAGTTCAGTTTTGGAGCTGGCCAAATCTGCAACAGCTGACCGTGATCAATGAAAAAAGACGGTCTGTTTGGCTGGCAGGAGCGTCACATATACTTTGAACAGTTCGGGTGTAAGCTGCGATACTAGCCCTCATATGGCTCTACGCAGTCGGCTGGGCTTTAAACAACAATAACAATAACCCACATTGTGTCTTCTTTTTATGTCCCCCATCGCGCTGGACCAAAATACTGAAAATACCCGAAAATGAAAGACATCCCAGCACAAACAACTGTACAATTATTACACACTTAAAACAGGATGTGTTGCAAAGACAGCTTGTGAAATGAAACCCTCTTGACAGTTCCACAGAAACCGTGTGTATTAATTACAGAGACATTGTGTGTGCCTGTGTCATGTAAGTGGACTTGCTTTCTCTCTTTTTATTTCGCAAAAGGTTTCTGTGTCGCACTATGTGTAAAATAATCCTTCTAGGCATTCATGTGTCTTCTATGCTTTCTATGCAACATTTTCTCCTCGTTCTGTACTTTTACTGGATAAGTAGATAAATGAGTTGGGGTGTGCTCGTGCGTGCCAATGAGAGAAAAAGTGATAGAGAGATTGAAAGCGGCATACTGAACGTCGATTTGGGTGATTGCCTGTCTGTTGGTGGTGCTGGTTGTGGTGGTGATGGCTGATGCTGTTTCACATCTCAAGTCATGGAGTTAACAGAGTTTGAATCGCGTGTAATGTGTAGAATCATGTAACATGATTAATTGAATATAGTACAAAACTCTCTCTCTCTCTCTCTCTCTCTCTCTCTCTCTCTCTCTCACACACACACACACACACACACACACACACTCCCATCATCACCTCTCTCTCCTCTCTCTCTCTCTCTTTCGCGCTCGCTCGCTCGCTCACTCTCAATTTTTTTTATCTTTCTTAGAAAAGGGAGATTATTTCATTTTACCCCAGCGGGATGTCTGTCCGCGTGTGTTATCAAAATGCGTCTGCAATTTTTTTCCAGCTGTTTATAGATGGATTCTCACCAAATTTTGATCAACGATGTGGACCGTTATCCAGTCACAAATGCGTCTGTTTCAAGGTGAATGCATCAGACTCAAGGTCAAACGACCAAACCCGTGCCTAAAATCATCATTTTATTTTCAAGAATACATATGAAGAGCAGTTTCTGGGAACTTTTTTACGATGATTAAAATCTGTACTCACTGTTGTGACAGTCTGCTGTTGTACTCCATCATGTCAAGTTGTAAGTCATCTGAGGTCTATTCAAGGTAAAATGGCTGATATTCAAGGCCGTCTATATCTTCTTGATTTCGCTATATAAAACAAAAACTGTCCAAAAAAAAACAACTAAAGGAACTGGATTTCTACTTAATCTTAAGAACAAAAGACATTTCTGACTGGATTCGAATTTCTTCAACTATTCAATTAAGGAGCGACGGAATGGCCTCAGCATCGAAGAGAATTATAACTTTTATTTAGATGTGGTTTTGAGCATTTTCTAGTCGCTACAGAAGCTAAACTTATACAGAATAATAGATGCACATTGAAGGAAAACTTAGGCAATATGTCCCAAATAACTTTTGTTCTTACATATGTATCCAAAACGAGTCCTTGAACTTATTTCTCCCCACACCCAACCCCCGTGGGGATGCCGGGAACTCTTTCAGTATAAATAGTATCCTCACCTTCTGCAAATTCTGTGCTAGAAATTTTCTCTTTTCTGTCACTCACTTTGTTTCTGCCTTGTTCCTTTGCTTTCTGTCATCTCTTCCTATCATTCTCTCCTTGCTGGTCCATTCGCCTGTATGTGTTCGATAAAATCTTATGTGCTTTCTCTTAGGATTGATAATTGGGTACATATATTATGTTCATTTT
>CM060306.1:91474616-91482116 GCA_030674185.1 Monoplex corrugatus
TTGCTGAGACAGAGTGTAAAGCGTATATGCTGGCTAATATGTAATGTAGGCAGAGCGCCGTTTTTGCTGAGACAGAGTGTAAAGCGTATATGCTGACTAATATGTAATGTAGGCAGAGCGCCGTTTTTGCTGAGACAGAGTGTAAAGCGTATATGCTGGCTAATATGTAATGTAGGCAGAGCGCCGTTTTTGCTGAGACAGAGTGTAAAATGTATGTGCTGACTAATATGTAATGTAGGCAGAGCGCTGTTTTTGTGAGACAGAGTGTAAAGCGTATATGCTGACTAATATGTAATGTAAGCACAGCGCTGTTTTTGCTGAGACAAGAGTGTAAAGTGTATATGCTGACTAATATGTAATGTAGGCAGACAGAATGTGAAACACGGAACGGACGTGCGTTTGTATCACAGACGAAACTGGATTCCAGGCAAATCTTGTATTATCTTGTGAACTGGAATTGTAGTTTGTCCCGGGGGGAAAAGAGGAATCTTCTCTCTTTGGCCTGCACCCACTATAATGTAAGATATTAGTAAAAAGCGACAGGATGGGATTACTGGAATCACACGGTTGTGTTTCATCCACTTTACGGAGGTGTCACTGAAAGTGTTGCTTACCTTTCATGACCAACACGGCAGGTGTCGTATATCTCTCGGGCCTAGTTGATGCCAGGCCATACTATGACATGACAGTAAGCGTTGAGTACAGCAAAGAGCTGTCCTGTTATTCAGCCTCACTCCTAGATGGAACTCTAGAGCATCCTGATCATCAAAGCCACTGCCTTAACCCTTTGACTCCCGCACCCTGTCCACCAGCATCTTGTATTGTCAACCATGCTAGCAAAGCAAAAACTTAACCCTTTGACCCCCTCATCCTATTCACCAGCTTCCTGATGGATAGGGTGCGGGAATCAAAGGGTTAATTGTTTTAGGAATGATCTCCTCACCAGACGGCAGATGCACGTCAGGAATAGCCAGCAGAATCAGCCAAGCTAGGGTGAGGGAGTAAAAGGGTTAAGTTTTTGGAGTTGATGGAGAGGGTACGGGTGTCAAAGAGTTAAAATCATCAATCGTCATGGCATGATAAACATTGTCTGAAGTTCTGTAGCCCTTCGTGCCCTGGCCTCGTGGTGTACTACCGCTTCTTCGCCTGAGTGATAAACTGATACAATACCAATATCAAATATAGACTGGGTGAAACATAGGCTAGGTAGGGCCTCAGGACCTGGTCAGCTCATGGGTTTATGCGCGGGCTTAGGGCTTGTGCCATGGTCACCATACACATGGCACCTGTGACGTTGGTGCATGTGTTCATGCTGGGGTCTTCGGTGTCAGTGATTCGTGATGGCTATCACTGGAGGGACGTTGTGTGGGGGTTTTCTTACCGAGGTATCTGTCACTTTTATCTGGTTCCGGGACCTAGCAACTACTGTTATGGGGCTGAAAAGAGTGTCCTTAGTAAGTTGGATCAGTACAGCCACGGCCTATGATTAACCCTTTGACTCCCGCACCCTGTCCACCAGCATCCTGCAATGTCAACCATGCTTGCAAAGCAAAAAACTCTCTCACCCAATTCACCAATTTCCTGCAGAAAGAGTTAAGTTTTTGCAGTTAGTGACCAGGGTGCGGGAGTCAAAGGGTTGAAAAATTATTGTCTTCACCTAGTTGACAGACAGCTGAGGCTTTGTGCATTGACTGGGGTGGGGAGGGGGTCATTTTCTGTCATGTGAGACGAGTTTATACAGAATAAGTAATTGTGTTGTGATTTAGACCTTTAATCATTTATTTAATTACTTCATATGAATGTTCATTTTTTTAAGATAAGATACACAGATACACATGTCGTTAACATGTAACCAAGATCATTTCAGCCATAGGCTGATAGATTACCAATATAAAATTCAGACTGGGTGAAACATGGGGCTGGGTACGGCCTTAGGACCTGGCCAGCTCATGGGTTTATGTGCAAGCTTAAGGCTTGTATCATGGTCACCATACACATGGCACCTGTGACGCTGGTGCATATGGAACTCGTTCGGAGATGTCGCCTTAGGAAACTGAAACTGAAACAGAAACAGAACAGCCACTGTCGAACTCCATCACAGTGACCCATCAGCACCGCAAGGTCTCTTCTGGCGGATAGTGCTATAGTGGCCATTTTGTCCAGCTTTCTGCTGTGCCGTCAAACGTTTTTGGAAACGGAAGCTGCAAGCGTCGAACTGGGTCAGATTCTCCTGTTTGCCGTGTTCGAGCGTCTAATGAAGGGTTTTCCATGGTTTTGAACCACAAAACCGCTGCCACCATGTTGTATGTTGTTGTATGTTGAACGGATTATGAGCTAGATCCCTTTCCGTATGATCCAGACGTTGTTGATCTCTCACGGAAGTGTAGGCCTACATGTTTCCTAGTAACGTCGGATAAGCTTAGCAATGGTTGCGAGAATTATGTCTCTCAGGTGATTGTTGTGTTCGTCATGATAGGCCTATGCTACACTCTGGTTCCTGTGGCTCCTGTTAATGGTATTTCTATGAATGACCGTGGGCTTGATGGTGTGCTGGGGAGTGTCAATAAGGGAGGCGGGGTCAACGCCACTGAGGAGACCCAAAGGTTGGGACAGCATAAAGTGATACAACACATTTTTTTACAGTGCAAGTACTGCTCCTTTGCTAAGATAGACAATGAAAAGATTTGCTGTAGACAAAACAATGTCAACAGTAAGTCCGAATGCTGTCTGAGCACAGTTTATATATTTACACTTAATACTCCGTTATTACTTCCTGTGAGAAACAATTGGGACATGATCAAAGGAACACCCTCTATATTTGTATTATCATTATTACTTTTCTTCTCATCCATTGTCTTTATTACTAAACCTATTGTTATTATTATTGTTGTTGTTGTTGTCATCAACATCATCATCTTCACAATCATCCTTCCTATCACTATTACTATTATCATTATTATTGTTATTATTATTATTAATATAAACACCATCATCATCATCGTCATCACCATCATCATCCTTTTCATTATTATTATCCAGGAAATATGATATCAGGTTTTACAAAAATAAAGCAGAACACATCAGAGTCCAGTTTCTACACAGGAAAATATTGTGCCCTGGGAAAGACTATCATTCCAGTTTATTCAAGGGATTTTCCTCGATGCCTGTTTCCTGTGACGCATGTATTATTTCCTGGTATGTGAATGTAGCTACATGCGTGCGTGTATGTATGTATGTATGTATGTATGTATGTATGTATGTATGTATGTATGTATGTATGTATGTATGTATGTATGTATGTATGTATGTATGCATGTATGTATGTATGTATGTATGAATGTATGTATGTATGTATGTATGTGTATATATATATATATGTGTGTGTGTGTGTGTGTGTGTGTGTGTGTGTGTGTGTGTGTGTGTGTGTGTGTGTGTGTGTGTGTGTGTGTGTATGTGTGGTGGTGGTCTTTCATTTAATGTCTATTGACTTTAGTGATTTTAGACGCATATAATATAAATATAAATCCGTAATTATATGTATGTGTATGTGTGTGTGTATGTATGTATGTATGTATGTATGTATGTATGTATGTATGTATGTATGTATATATATATATATATATATGTATGTATGTATGTATGTATATGTATGTGTGTATGTATGTATGTATGTATGTGTGTATGTATGTATGTATGTATATACACATGTATGTATGTATGTATGTATGAATCTGTGTATGTATGAATGTATGTATGTATGAATCTATGTATGTATGTATGTATGTATGTATGTATCTATCTGTCTATCTATGTATCTATGTATTATATATCTATGAATCTATTCATGTATGATGTATGTATGTATGTGTGTATGTGTGCATGCATGCATGTAGGTCCATGGTCTCATCCATATGTCAGCACACATACATTCATGGAATTGTGAATCTTGGAAACCTACCATGAACACTGATGTGCATACGTGCACCCACACACTCACTGCACTCACTACTCCCTGTCTCACACAATACACCCTGTCTCACACAATACAGTGTCTCACAATGTACGCCTTCTATTAAACAGTACGCCCTGTCTCACACCATACGCCCTGTTTCACACCATAGACCCTGTCTCACACCATACACCCTGTCTCACACCCTGTCTCACACCATACACCCTGTCTCACACCCTGTCTCACACCATACACCCTGCCTCACACCCTGTCTCACACCATACACCCTGTCTCACACCCTGTCTCACACCATACACCCTGTCTCACACCATACACCCTGTCTCACACCATACACCCTGTCTCACACCCTGTCTCACACCATACACCCTGTCTCACACCATACACCCTGTCTCACACCCTGTCTCACACCATACACCCTGTCTCACGCCATACGCCCTGTCTCACACCATACGCCCTATCTCAAAACCATACACCCTGTCTCACACCATACACCCTGTCTCACACTCTGTCTCACACCATACGCCCTGTCTCACACCATACACCCTGTCTCACACCATACGCCCTGTCTCACACCATACACCCTGTCTCACACCCTGTCTCACACCATACACCCTGTCTCACACCATACACCCTGTCTCACACCATACACCCTGTCTCACACAGTACACCCTGTCTCACACAGTACACCCTGTCTCACACCATACGCCCTGTCTCACACCATACGCCCTATCTCACACCATACACCCTGTCTCACACAGTACACCCTGTCTCACACCATACACCCTGTCTCACACCATACGCCCTGTCTCACACCATACACCCTGTCTCACACCACACACCCTGTCTCACACCATACACCCTGTCTCACACCACACACCCTGTCTCACACCATACACCCTGTCTCACACCATACGCCCTGTCTCACAACATATGCCCTGTCTCACAACATACACCCTGTCTCACACCATACACCCTGTCTCACACCATACACCCTGTCTCACAACATATGCCCTGTCTCACACCATACACCCTGTCTCACAACATACGCCCTGTCTCACACCATACACCCTGTCTCACACCATACGCCCTGTCTCACACCATACACCCTGTCTCACACCATACACCCTGTCTCACACCATACACCCTGTCTCACAACATATGCCCTGTCTCACAACATACACCCTGTCTCACACCATACACCCTGTCTCACACCATACGCCCTGTCTCACAACATACGCCCTGTCTCACAACATACGCCCTGTCTCACACCATACACCCTGTCTCACACAGTACACCCTGTCTCACACCATACACCCTGTCTCACACCATACGCCCTGTCTCACACCATACGCCCTGTCTCACACAGTACACCCTGTCTCACACAGTACACCCTGTCTCACACCATACACCCTGTCTCACACCATACGACCTGTCTCACACCATACACCCTGTCTCACACCATACACCCTGTCTCACACAGTACACCCTGTCTCACACAATACACCCTGTCTCACACCATACACCCTGTCTCACACCATACGCCCTGTCTCACACCATACGCCCTGTCTCACACCATACGCCCTGTCTCACACCATACACCCTGTCTCACAACATACGCCCTGTCTCACACCATACACCCTGTCTCACAACATACGCCCTGTCTCACACCATACACCCTGTCTCACACAGTACACCCTGTCTCACACCATACACCCTGTCTCACACCATACGCCCTGTCTCACACCATACGCCCTGTCTCACACAGTACACCCTGTCTCACACAATACACCCTGTCTCACACCATACACCCTGTCTCACACCATACGCCCTGTCTCACACCATACACCCTGTCTCACACCATACACCCTGTCTCACACAGTACACCCTGTCTCACACAATACACCCTGTCTCACACCATACACCCTGTCTCACACCATACACCCTGTCTTACACCATACACCCTGTCTCACACCACACACCCTGTCTCACACCACATGCCCAGTCTCACACCCTGTCTCACACAATACACCCTGTTTCACACCATACACCCTGTCTCACACCATACACCCTGTCTCACACCACACACCCTGTCTCACACCACATGCCCAGTCTCACACCCTGTCTCACACAATACACCCTGTTTCACACAACACACCCTGTTTCACACAACACACCCTGTCTCACACAACCCACCCTGTCTCACACAGTACACCCTGTCTCACACAGTACACCCTGTCTCACACAGTACACCCTGTCTCACACAGTACACCATGTCTCACACAGTACACCCTGTCTCACACAGCACACCCTGTCTCACACAATACACCCTGTCTCACACAGTACACCCTGTCTCACACAACATGCCCAGTCTCACAGCAGATCTGTGCACCATACAGGCTCAGAAACACTCAGGATGCTGCAACCGTCATATCAGTGTGTTGGTCTAACGACGGATGCACGTGGCCCACTGACAGACACAGGCAGTGACTGAACAATTACATCGATCACTGGGCTGGCTTCCTGTTCTCGCTACGATCCAAGTCACCGCTATTGTAGTCAGTCTGTCAGTCTGTCACGTTAGTCAGCAGTGTTTTCATGTCAGCCTTGCCACAGGCCATTGCTTGGTATTTTGCATTAAACACAAACGTACATGCTGTGTTCATTTGTTGTTGGAGTTGGTTTTCTATACCGCTGACCATCAGGGGAAAAGCCATAAACTCGCAAATGATGTTGCAGGCTACCATGGCAGTAGAAGGTGATATTGCAGGCTAGTAAAATAATACAGGCAAATGATGATGCCGTCTAACATAATACTAACAAATGATGTTGCAGGTTAGCATAATACTAACAAATGATGTTGCAGGCTAGCATAATACTAACAAATGATGTTGCAGGCTAGCATAATACTAACAAATGATGTTGGAGGTTAGCATAATACTAACAAATGATGTTGGAGGTTAGCATAATACTAACAAATGATGTTGGAGGTTAGCATAATACTAACAAATGATGTTGCAGGCTAGCACAATGCTAACAAATGTGTTGTAGGCTAGCATAATACTAACAAATGATGTTGCAGGCTAGCACAATGCTAACAAATGATGTTGTAGGCTAGCATAATACTAACAAATGATGTTGCAGGCTAGCACAATGCTAACAAATGATGTTGTAGGCTAGCATAATACTAACAAATGATGTTGCAGGCTAGCACAATGCTAACAAATGTGTTGTAGCTAGGGCATAATACTAACAAATGATGTTGTAGGCTAGCACAATGCTAACAAATGTGTTGTAGGCTAGCATAATGCTAACAAATGATGTTGTAGGCTAGCACAATGCTAACAAATGTTTGTAGGCTAGCATAATACTAACAAATGATGTTGTAGGCTAGCACAATGCTAACAAATGTGTTGTAGGCTAGCATAATACTAACAAATGATGTTGCAGGCTAGCACAATGCTAACAAATGATGTTGCAGGTTAGCATAATGCTAACAAATGATGTTGTAGGCTAGCATAATACTAACAAAT
>CM060306.1:91489616-91497116 GCA_030674185.1 Monoplex corrugatus
TCCATGGCCCTTTCATCACCATTGATGAACAACTTGTCCCATTCCGTGGCAGATGTTCCTTCATTCAGTACCTGCCTTCCAAGCCAGACAAGTATGGAATAAAAATTTTTTGGGCAGCGGATACTGAAAACAATTTCCCCCTTGTCGCAGAGCCCTATCTGGGGCGACCACTGGGTGCTGACAGACAAGTCAACTTGGGGAGAAATGTTGCCCTCCGCTGTCAGCTCCTTTCTTCAACACTGGGAGAAATGTCACCACTGACAATTTCTTCACTGACAAGGAGCTGGCTGATGGTCTTCAGAACAATGGGCTGACGTTTGTTGGTACTGTGCGCGCCAACAAACGATTTCTTCCTGAGTCCTTCAAAAACAAAAGAGGGCTGCAGCTGCATGCGTCATCCTTCCTCTTTCAGGACAAAACCACCATCGTCAACTATCAGACGAAAGCAAACAAAAACGTTGTAGTCATGAGCACAATGCACCATGACTGTGCAGTAGCTCCTGACGCCCCAAAGAAGAAGCCAGACATCGTTCGCTTCTACAACTCAACAAAAGGGGCAGTTGATTCTGTTGATCAGATGGCCCATGCGTATTCCACCAAACGCATCACTAAACGATGGCCAATGGTGCTCTTTTACAACACGGTGGATCTCAGCACCATTGCTGCCCGTGTTGTGTGGAGCATCAAGTTTCCAGGCCATCTACTTTCCAAAAAGGACGCCAGGCCTCAGTTCATCCTTCGGATCGCTGAACAGCTGTCACTTGACCATATGAAGAGGAGACTTTGTGCAAGGAACATGCCAAAGCTCCTGAAAAACACAGTGGAGATGTACGTTCAACACCTTCAACAGAAGGTAGCAACTTCACTGGACCAACGACAAATTGCCCGTGCTGGTGGCAAGAGAAAAAGACCGGCATCAGCACAGAGGCCTTCTACCAGCAAACAAATTGGGCAGAAAGAGCCAAAACAGAGTCAAGGTCGCTGTGGCTCATGCAGCTGGAAGCTTGATCGGAAATCCCGAAAGTCTTGCTTCTCATGCTGCTCATGGGTGTGCAAAGAACACACCGTGATTGTTTGCAAGCAGTGTGCCGATTCCATGTCATTGGTGGAGTGCATCACTGTTGTAAACAAATGAGACACCTCCTACTTGGTCATCTTCCAACTTTTACCTGACATCTTCCTTTGAATGTTCAGCAGCTGCAACAAACGGTTCTTGGTCACAAATCAGGATGGCCAGTGATCCCAATGAAAAGAAGTTTTCAGTTTTCAGTAAAGATGTTGCCACTGAAAGGCATTGATATTTTACCACTTCGTAAAATTTTGTATACACTCCGTGGTATTATTCAATTTCATTGTCAATAAAATTCCTTTTTTATTTTATTTTATTTTATTTTATTTTTGTGCGGACGTGCTTCTATACATCATAGTGTTTGCGTGCGTGTGCCTGTGTAATATATTTCAAGATAATAGGTGAAAACCTGTTTTGAAGCTTGTTCAATAAACACTTTTGTTGTCGTATCAATCTTGTTCTTTTAGCATTGAGAGTGAGAGATGGTGGAGAGAGAGAGAGACAGACAGACAGACAGACAGACAGACAGACAGAATACACATTCATTCATGCACGCAAACTCACATGCTAACATGCAAGCACACATGCAAGCATACACCAAAGCGATGCACACACACTAAACTGACTGTACGCAATATCTTCAGGTGATAAAAACGTGTTTACGTGTGCACCCAATGAATATTCTCTGTATTGCCTATAAAGAAACCATGGGTGTGTGTGCACCCACGACGTACGGCGAGGACTATTCACAACGCTGCCTATAAAGAAACCATGGGTGTGTGTGCACCCACGATGTACGGCGAGGACTATTCACTGCACTGCCTTTTAAGAAACCATGGGTGTGTGTGCACCCACGACGTACGGCGAGGACTATTCACAACACTGCCTATAAAGAAACCATGGGTGTGTGTGCACCCACGATGTACGGCGAGGACTATTCACTGCACTGCCTATAAAAAAACCATGGGTGTGTGTGCACCCACGATGTACGGCGTGCGAGTTTTTAGGCGACGTACGGGAAGGGTTAAAGCAGAGAACGTAGTATTAAGAAACAGACTGAAAGAAGCATAGATGATCCTGAAAGTCGTTCGAAAAGGAACACCATACTAATATATGGATTTCAAGAAGGAGACTGAAACAAAAAAGGACTACGAAGACTGTGTACAGGACATGCTAACAGATAAATTAGAACTTCCAAAAACAATACAGTTTGACCATGTACATCACCTAAACACTAAACCAAACTCCCCAATTATTGCCGGGTGTACATCTATAAAGATAAAGAGGAAGTCCTCAGAGCAAAGAAAGAAACGAAAAACAGTCAAAGATTTATATGGGAAGACTTTACCCAGGGTGTACGCGACATTAGAAATCTATTGGGACCTCACCTGAAAGCACCTAGAGATAGCAACAAAAGGGCCACCATGATATATGATCACCTCCTTATTGAGGTTAAAAAGGTAGGACTGGGTGACAATGATAAACTGAGAGAAACCAGATAAGCGTCTGGCTGGCCCAGTGTAAAACAAACATGTCCTATAAGCCAAACCAAAATGTCTTAAGAAAATACCACTCGGTAACAAATTCCCCCTCAACACCGGTTCTCAGAATTTCATGTGAAGGTTCAGATGCGTCAGTGATGTTGAAAAGCCAAGACACCGTACAGGCATGTTTTGCACATCGCAACAACTCCCTCCACTTTTCCTCTACTCTCTCCCTTATGCATTCCCTTCAAGAAAGTGAATAAGTAAAAATAACTGTGACAGAGGGGTTCAGACCAAGATTAAAGTGAAGAACGTGTGAATGTAAAGCAACGCAAAAGCAAATGTGAAAATATACTAAATGTTAAAAGAACAGTAAGAAATAATTGTACTCAGTCATTATATTTTCTTCACGTAAATGTGGAAGGCCTCTTATCTATTCTTAATGATGGACTGTTTACTAAGTATATTACCTATTTCTACTTTGTATTGTGGAAACTTTCGTGGAGCACCTAGAAAGCCTTTTATTCCCAAACTACACAGTATATTATGAACCAGCTTTGAAGCTGTAAAAACAGGTAAGGGGTCAGGAGGTATGGATTGTTTAATTATAACTGATTTCGTCTCATATATCAAAGAACTTAAATGCGACCAAGATAATACGTTGTGTTTTTTGCTCGATAAAACTCTATTGAATTTTGGGAAAAAAAAGTATACTTCATATGTGTGTACGCATTCCTCATATTAACCCGTTTGCTGCCAATCTTAACCCTATGACTCCTGCACCATATCCATCAGCTGTAAAACTTAACCCCTCGACTCCTTCACCATATCCACAAGCTTCCTGCAAGTTCTCAAAAGAAGAGAGTTTGCCTTATCCTAAAGCAAAAATCTGTTGAGGTGAGAAGATAGTTTACCTTATCCTATAATGAAAATGTGTTGAGATGAGAAAAGACTTTGCCATATTCCTAAGTTAAATTCTCCTGATGTGTGTCTGTCAAACCTATTTGTGTGTTCCAATTGTATTATTGAAGTAAGACTGTGGGATCTATATTGTATTCATTCCAAAATATTTGAAGTATGCATTATCCCAGAACGATTTTATCATATTTTGTGTTTGCACAATGCTTATAATGTGTCCACATCTCTTCAAATGGGGCTTTTATCTTATTGAACAAATTTATGATTCTCTCTCTTTCTCTGAGATTTACTTATTTATGAAATTGTCTTCCTCTACAGAATTTTATCAGAGGTGACCCCTTTGCTGCGCTAAGCATATACTGCATATAACATGTTGATTTATCAATTCATCTGAAGGACTTGCACCCAGACCACAAGTCCAGACTAGTTGAAGAAAAAAGGGGAGGGAAAGGAGAGAAAATCCCCGTGCGTTCGGATATGAAGCCGGGACTTTTGGGAACCTGTCTCTTTCAAGGCAGGAATGTTTGGCTTCCAGGCAGCAGTTTAGTGTTGTGGAGACTGATATTTATCACACAAAGACCGTGAGAAAATTTGGTAAGACTACAAACAAAAATTACATTTGTTTTTATTATGATAAGATTCGATTGTGAAATAAAGAAGCTTTAATGGAATACAAAACATATTTGCTATAATGATTTTGACGATGCCAGAGAGAGTGGCAGCTTGACATCGAACCATGTTTACAAATTACTCGAACACAACAAACGCATGAAATCAGATACTCATTTTTTATTGTTTTTGTTATGTACTTAGCTATTGTTAATCATGTCCACATTTATGCAAATACATTGAAAAACAACAGATTAATAAAATGACAGACAGTGATAGATACGTGGAACAATAAACAGACAGGGAAAGCGCAATTCCTTACCAAACAAGCATGGATGTCCGCATGAGAGTAGATACAGAGAAAACGCTTTAGATAACGTGCGCTCAAAAAAAGATTTTTGTTGATGATATGCTATCGTAATCTGAGCAAAGAAAACAAACTGTACGCATTTAGCAGTCATTGCAGACTGGTAAGTGGGTATACACATCATATTTCAATCAAATACAAATACAGTACTGACAAACATCAATTGTACTCTTCCAGTTATAATTAAAGGGAGTTTTAACATTATTCTGTAAGCACCATTTAAGAACCATGAAAACTACAATTCATGAGAACGTACACTTGACAGATTTGTTTCCACTTTACAGCGAAACCATCATGAGGAACCTAGAAGAATGACCAGGGATAAAGGTTGGCGGAAGAATGATAAACAACATTCGTTACGAAGATGATGCCGTGCTAATTGCAGAAAATGAGAAAGACCTACAAAACCTTGTGAATATGATAGAAATAGAAAGCGAAAATAAAGGGCTGGAGCTAAATAGCAAGAAGACTGACGTCATGGTAATCAGAATTCCCCTATGCAAAATAACAACATATGGCACAACTTTGAGACAGGTTGATAAGATTAAATATCTGGGAACAGTCATCTCACCAGACGGTAGATGTATATCAAAAATAGCCACCAGAATGAGCCAAGCCAAAACAGCATTCAAAAAGATGAAAAGCGCTCTTATCAACAAATGCCTATCAATTAACATCAGGAAGAGACTTCTTGAATGTTATATAGAACCAAACTGTTGTACGGTTGTGAGGCGTGGACAGTCAACATGCAAAGTTAGAACAAAATTGAGCAAATGAAATGTGGTTTCTAAGAAGAATGTTGAGAGTTCCATGGACAGCAAAAAAAAACAACAACAACAAAACAACAAATGAGACAGTCTTAAAGGAGGCAGACACAAGAAGGTCATGAATAAAGAAGATTAGGAAAATACAAGCAACGTTTATAGAACATTGTATGAGGAAAGGGGGGTTGGAGTACCTGGTCACAACAGGAAAGCTGGAAGGAAAGACAACACCAGATATACCCAGGGATAAAATAATATTGGACGGGGACTTGCAGATTGGCTGAAGACAGAGAGGATGGGAGATGTACTTGCAGCTACAGGGGATAGATTCGTGTAGGTCATGATCGCCAATGCCATGCGGCAGGGTACATGATGATGATGATGATGATGATGATGATGATGATGATGATGATACTGTGACAGTTTACAAGCAATGTATCATGTAGCAATTCACATCATAGTTCACAATTCTTATGATTACACAGCCCATCATTAATCTGTCTTCTAGAATTTGTTTAACAGTTGCACACTCTTTTACCTGGTCCAGGTGCTGATTTCTTGACAACATCATTTGAGACTTCCAAGGATGGTGTCTTATACATCATGTGACCAATGTCTTGCCTGGAAGCATTTCTGTGCTGTAAATGCGCATCAAGGCATCTAATCTGTTTTACAACGTTGAGGCCAGGTGCCCGTACGACTAAGCCATGCAGATAGTTCCATCTCTGTTTTCTTTTTGAAGAAGGCGTGTCTCAATATCGACAACAAAAAATAAGCAAAAAGGAAAATCCAATGCTTAACAAACCAGATTGGTAACAAATATTGCATACTTGAAAAGTAGAGTTTATAAGTCAAATTTATGTATCATAGTACAGCAGTCTCGCAAGCACCTATTTCAATGCAAATGAAATGTCTCAAAATGTGTATAGTATATGCAGAGACTGGAAAAGATGGGTGAATGGGCCAGTAAACAAAAAAGCAGATAGCAGAATGATTGAGAAAGAAGACAGAAAAAAACAAGACAGCAGAAAGGAAAGGTGATGCTCCTAGCATGCCACCACAACCCTACACACACACACACACACACACACACACACACACACACTCACACTCACACACACACACACACACACACACTCAAACACACCCACACACCCACACACACACACACACACCAAACACAACACACACACACACACACACACACACACACACACACACACACACACACACACACACACACACACACACGTATACACACTCACACGCACACACACATAGATCCGTCTAAAAGCACATATGTGAACAGACGTTAAAAGAAATAACGAACGAACGAACACACATAGATACATACATACACACACACGTGCGCGCGCGCATGTGCCTCTTTCTTATCAGTATGAAACCATCTCCCTATTTACATACATATTAAAGAAACACATATAGACAATGTTATGGCACTGAAAGCATATAGACAATGTTATGGTACTAACATCAATGCGTCATTGTCCTGTAAATAAACACAGCGGATTTTCTCCTTTATTTCGAGCTAAAATCTGCAGTGATAAGGTGTACAAATACGATCAATACAATACAACTGTCAAGGAAACAATACAAAGATGTGTACATTCAACACATGATCAGCAGTAGGAACAAAGTAGCACATGAATATGGAAGCACCGAGAGTCATTGTTGAGGCTGCCATCTGAAGCGACGATATGTTGATCTCTCACACACACAAGTTTCTGGTCTTTTACAGGTACATCGTGTTCTCAAGGAACTGAAACAATACAGACAATGAAAGCAAAACACTGTTTGTGTGAATCAACTCTTCCTGCACCAATTTGCCATCGATAAAATGATCAAAACAATAGGCCAATGTGTTAAAAACGTTAAAGAAAACACACATACGCACCCAACACATACACGCATATGCACGCACGCGGAGATTTCTACCTACGAAAACACACACACACACACACACACACACACACACACACACACGACACACACACCACACACACACACACACACACACACACACACACACACACACTACACGCACACACACTACACACACACACACACTACACACACACACACACACACACACACACACACACACACACACACACAGCGTCTAATATCACTCATGGTGAAAAGACTTTAAATCACACACACACACACACACACACACACACACACACACACACACACACACACACACACACACACACACAGCGTCTAATATCACTCATGGTGAAAAGACGTTAAATCAAGGAACGAACG
>CM060306.1:91502116-91507116 GCA_030674185.1 Monoplex corrugatus
CCAGTATGCATACTCATTCGTTGGATCGACAAGAGAATCCATCATCGTCATCGTCATCGTCATTGTCATGATGTAAATATGAGCAGTTTTATTTCAAACAGACTGCAAACCATTACCTAGACTGTGTCACATATCATATGTTAAACGTATATGTGTATATGTGTGTACTTTTCATCTTGTTCTCTTTTATCGAAAATTAGACTCATTTATTAATCGAGTTCGAGCCACATGCATGTGTGTCTGTTATCGCTTAATACCTGTATTCTGTCAACTCAGTACGCAACAGTGACAATTTTAACTTTCAAAACAAAAGCAACAAGAGAGACCTTTGGTAAGGTTACGTACCCAGTTTGCTGAACATGGTGGACAGTTCGAAGGTATCCACAAAGCCGCTCCTGTCACTGTCAAACTGCAGAAACACTGCCTGTACACAGGTACAGATGATCAACTTCAATGATTAATTTGTCTGAGAACATGTACCTCTCACTCCCTTTCGTTCAAACACAGAGAGAGACAGATAGACAGGCAGACAGACAGATAGACAGAGGAGCATACGCTTGTCGATCTGACACATATTTATCATCGATTTGTGTCAGTCTAAATCATTCGTCTCTCCCCCCCCCCCCCTCCATTCTCTTTTTTTTTTACAGGTAAAACAGGCAAGGATGGTCCCGTAATCCTCAGTTTGTTGGTCAGTCAGTTGTTAGGGATGACATTACTCTAGGTCACCTTCTTGAGGGTGAGGCTCCAGTCCTGGCCTTGCTGCTTCACTTACTGGAATCCTGACCTAACACCCCTTTACAGATGGGGTGACTGTAGACCGCATGGACAATCTCCTGATGCTAGACGGACCATACAGTTAGACAGAAAGGCTAACGCTCTGCCCTTGTGCTAATAAATGGATTAAAAAGACTTTCTGTCTTTACAAAATAAAACTTAAACAAAAACAAATATGGTTTCACAATGTCATCATCATCATCATCATCATCATCAGGTGCCCTGCCGCATGGCGTTGGCGATCATGGATTTCCATCTGTCTCTCTCTCTCGTTGCTCCTAGCATCTCCCCCATCCTCCTCGTCCCCAGCCACTCTGCAAGTCCGTCCGGCATTTTCTCCCTGGGTCTACCTGGTGCTCTCTTTCCCTCCAGTTTTCCCGTTGTGACCAGGTGCTCCAAATCCCCCTTCCTCATAAAATGGCCTATAAATGTTGCCTGTCTTTTCCTAATCTTCCTTATAAGTGATCTACTTGTAGAGACTGGAAATATTTTTAAAAGAGGCTGAAAATATTTTTAAAGGAAGACAGAAAAGCATGTCTATTCTTACATGGGAAGATTGAAGGAAGGGAAATGGTCATACTCTGACAATTATATATGTTCTCTATCCAAATCTGCTAGCAAATGTCTGTCAGGCCTTTCGAGCCTGCCTAAACCATGTACGTTGGCAAGGTTATGAACTTTGTAAGGGGTGGGGGTGTATATCAAACTGATGTCACCAGCGTGACTGGATCATAAGTTTAGGTAGCGAACAGACCATCTGGCCTGGGATCGAACTCAAGACATCACATAGTGGATTCATGGCTCTATCAGCTGAGCTATTAGCCTCAGGAAGCAGAAGAACAAGAATAAAAAAAGTTTCAGTTCTTACTCCCAAGGTTTTGACTTCTTTCTGAGTCAAAGACAAAAGACAGGAAGAACAGTTTGTGTTCTCACTATGTACGCTTTGATTTCTTTCCACAGTTTTTTTGCCTCCTGGAACTCCAGCCGTCCTGAACGGTCTCCCTGGTGGCAGAGTCAAGGAGACGTGAGTGGACCGAACAGTTTTGACATACTGAAAATCTCATCATAAACACGTTTGGTAAACACAACAATCAAGTAGATATGCCACATTTATATTAAGAAATCACTTGTTTGATAATCGTGACTCCAAAATTGTTCTTTACTCGTTCAGAACAAGAATTTCTGGTTTTGTTATATATATCATCTACAACTAAAACAAAATTCATTTACGCACAGACTTGAAATGAATTTTAAGTTGATAACCTTCTGTGACCCAAAACTTCAGGCACACATGTTCAGACTTGCTGGCTTTTTGACTAGCTACACATTGGCACAAAATCTGGGACATATTCAACCTTAAACAATCCAGAAATTCTTGCAGAAAAAGTTAATGCCCTCAGGTTGGCAATGACTCAAAACAAGTGTAATGCTCGATTACAGTTTAATACGTTAGAGGACATCGTTGCTTAAACAACTAATTCAAATTTGATTGAAAAATGTCCACAAACAGCCAAACTGTAAGATCTACTATGAAAATGGTTCATGTTATAAGAAATAACGGATTTATACTCCTTAACACCAAATCTCTATTCTCTATACAAAAATCCCTCCAGAATCACCTGATAAAATACTTGCTGACACATTTTGTTTACACACATTCATACACACGTAAAACTATAGACTGCTGAATGTATCAAAACCCGTAGTGACTGATATAATAGTTGGTAGGATTGGTAGCAATTAACTGTACAAAGGATACATCCTTCAGTGGTAGCAGCATCCGACATTGCTCAATGTTGAAGTTCATTCTGCTTTGGATATCTGGCAACACAAACGATAACAAATGAACAGTTCACTGTTGGGCGTCTTCCGATTTCACACTTTATCATGTCATTATGTATGACGAAAGCTGTCATGTGAACAGTTCACTGTTGGGCGTCTTCCGATTTCACACGTTATCTTCATTATGTATACAAGCGTCTGTAACGTTCCTGTGGTGTCTCCGATTTCAACTTATCATGTCATTATGTATGACGAAAACTGTCATGTGAACAGTTCACTGTTGGGTTCTTCGATTTCACACTTTATCTGTCATTATGTATGACGAAAACTGTCATGTGAACAGTTCACTGTTGGGTTTCTTCGATTTCACACTTTATCATGTCATTATGTATGACGAAAACTGTTATGCAGTGTGTGGTATTTACAAACAAACCTATGAGCATGCACTCAGTGAAGCAGAAATGTAAAAACGGATTAAAGCAAATAAAGTTCTGTCTGTCTGTCTGTCTGTCTGTCTGTCTCTCTCTCTCTCTCTCTCTCTCTCTCTCTCTCTCTCTCCTCTCCTCGATCTCTTCTTCTCTCTTTCTCTCAAACACACACACATAAACACACATAAACACACACACTCACACACACACACAAACACAAAAACCGCACACACACACTCACACACACACACACACAACAATACACACACACACAGCACGCACACACACACAACACACACACATCACACACAACACACACACACACACACACACACAACTCTTTAGGTTTAGTAGTGACATTATTTCAGTCAACAGATAACACTAAATATCCTGAAACAGTCAACAAGCAAAGCCAGAAAAATTGAGGCAGCCGAGATGTGGTTTATAAGAAGAATGTTGAGAGTTCCATGGACAGTAAAGAAAACAAACGAGACAGTCTTGATGGAGGCAGACACAAGAAGATCATTCATACGGAAGATCAGGAAAAGACAGGCAACATTTATAGACCATTTTATGAGAAATGGGAATTGAAGCACCTGGTCACAACAGGAAAGCTGGAGGGAAAGAGAGCACCAGGTAGACCTAGGGAAAAAATACTGGACGGACTTGCAGAATGGTGAAGACAGAGAGGGTGGAAGAAGTGCTTGCGGCAAAGAGGGATAGAAACATATGGAGGGCCGTGATCGCCAACGCCATGTGGCAAGGCACTCTATGATGATGATGATTATTTCAGGATATTTAGGTGTTATCTGTTGATTTCTTGCCATGTTTAGTTAAGTCCAATTTTGGGCATGGGCTAAATGTAAGAAAGCAGTGCTACTCTCCTAAACAATCTTATTTTCTTATTATCCTGTTCTCCTAGAAAGTGTTGATACTGCCAAAGAATCAACTCTATCATCTTCTCACACATGTGCATATTAACAAGACGGACACACTCTCTCTCTCTCTCTCTCTCTCTCTCTCTCTCTCTATCTTCTTCTCATCTTCTCTCTATCTATCTATCTATCTCCTCTCCCTCTCTCTCTCTCTCTCGCTCTCCCTCTCTCTCTCTCTCTCTCGTCTCTTTTTTTCTGTGTGTGTGTGTGTGTGTGTGTGTGTGTGTGTGTGTGTGTGTGTGTGTGTGTTGTGTGTGTGTGTGTGTGTTGCGTGGTGTGGAACGTGTGAGCGAGTGTGTGTGTGTGTGTGTATGAGAGACAGACAGAGAAAAAATGTGTGGGTATTTGTTTGTCTATGTCGTCAATAATCTGCCCAGATCAGATCTTTTCCTGGTCCCGTTTGACAAATAATTCGCAATTCTTTCCGTGACTGCATCATTCTGTTTGACGATCTTCGCAATTTTTCATGCGCTAAAATCTCGTCTGTTAATGTTTTTCAGCTGAATATTTCGTTTTTGCTGTCACTAGTTCCTGCTTGAAGCCATGGTCGCCAAATAAATACTTTCCAGACTTCAAGTGGAAAATGAGGCCTAATGTCTGTTCAAAACAGAACGACAAAGAGTCTTTTCTTTTGTCATAATAGTTGAGAACCTATTCATTACAGTCACTGATCTGTTCTCAGCTACAATGTGCGCATGTGTTCGTCAGTCATGACGCCATTTGCAAGTGTGGGTCTTTTTTTCGCACCCGCTAGTAGTAATGGGAACAGCAGTAGTAGTGATAGTAGTTATAGTACCAGTGGCAATAGTCATTGTGGCAAAGTGGATGACTGTGAAGTTGGATATTCGAAACCACATTAATTCAAATCGTTTTTCCCCCCATCTCATTTGGCACCTTGTCCTGCGCATTGAGTGAGCTATGGGCTCATTGGAAAGGCTGGAACCACACATTCGAGTTTCATCCATTTCACTCATGTGTCATTAAGGGTGTTGCTCAATTTGCGACTAATGCTGTAAATGTCTGTATGTCTCAGGCCTGGCTGACGCCATGATACATTGTGAAAGAACGCGCCCTGTCT